>CM056722.1:64378764-64570201 GCA_029844215.1 Przewalskia tangutica | reverse complement strand
GACATGGAATAATTATAGAATGAGAACATTTTATCGAGAGAAGATTGCCTTTCGGCATGTATATATACATAAAACTTGAACCCGAACAGTTACATCCCTTTTACAACTCGCACAATAAAGATTACAGGACTCTAAGATTTTACAACAACTATGACGGGACAGGGCCGCCATACCTGAATGTACAAGAACTTACAAACTTGGGAAAACATGCCAAAAGATAAGCCTCGGAAAAAGCGGGCTTCCAATACAATCAGTGATCCTAAGAGTGAAGATCAACCGATGTACCTCTACTCGCGGCATGAACGCAGCCAAGGAGGTCGATAACAGTACCAAGTATGTGAAATCGAAAATCGTAAACAAAATCATAATCTAAAATAAAGCAGAGACATGTATGATAACAAACTACGATTCACAACATAAAAGCGATCATGTCAAGTCGTGGACTCACGCCTCAAGTCATCCTCACGCCTGTGGAACTCTTCTCACCGGCTGCGATCTAGGTATAAATCGTGGTGATACGTATAGCATGTCTCGCCCATCCCATGGGACTCGAGGTGGAATCGATAGTCACATTCCAGTCCATCTCATGGACGGTGCGGATCGTATGGAATACATTCGGTCCATCTCATGGACTCGGTATCAAATCGGGTGGAATACATTCCGGTCCATCCCATGGACTCGGTATCAAATCGGTGGAATACATTCGATCCATCCCATGGACTCGTGATCAAAACGTGTGGAATACATTCACGGTCCATCTCATGGACTCGGTATCAAATCGGGTGGAATACATTCCCGGTCCATCCCATGGACTCGGTATCAAATCGGGTGGAATACATTCCCGGTCCATCCCATGGACTCGGTATCAAATCGGGGTGGAATACATTCCGGTCCATCCCATGGACTCGGTATCAAAACGATGTGGAATACATTCCGGTCCATCCTGGACTCGATGTGAAATCGGTGGCATACTTCGGTCCATCCCATGGACTCGGTGTCAAATTGGCCATAACATCTAAACTCTCTTTTAAGACAGATTAAGATAATACCATACTTTTCTTTTAAATCACAAACACTTTCCTTTTTAAAAAAATCAAGTAACAACATTCTTTTCCAAAAGTTCAAGTTGCCTAATTTCAAATACTAATGTCTTTTATTTTCGAATGAGTTCATAGTTCATGTTCTTAATCAAATATAGTAAACTCTTTTTAAAACAATTGCGTAACATATGCCTTATGTTTGAGTAGTTATTCTTGTTTATAACAATCTTATTAAGACCATGATCTAGAAAATGTAATACAATTTTGTCTTATCTTAGCTTCACATGCGGATGAAGGTTTCTCTGGGTTTTAATATAGTTAATTAGTCAATACATTTTCCTTTATTAACGCTGCGGTGGTTTGTTCGATACTTATTCTCATTTAGAAATCGAGAAACATTATTCTTTAAAGCCAGTACTCATTACTCACGAATGAGGTTTCACAACTTTAACAAAATTCATAGCGCCAACATTTCATAAAACGTCATTTATAAGTTAAATCTCTTATCTTTTAAGATCAAGTCTCTTAACTTCTAAAATCAATAAACCATTCTTTTACCTACATAAAGTCGTTATAACTAACTTCCCATAAAGCTACTATAACACCTTATGTTTTAAACCAACAAAACTCGTTTAGCACGTACGTCTCCGTGCTACATAGTTCACAACAATCATGCTAGAAAGATAGGAAGAGGTTCACATACCTCGCGACGATTATCGACAAATAGCAAAACGCTCCACCGTACTATAACCCTGCTAGCCTTGTCCACCCTTCAAGTAGAACACGCTACTCGCAGAACTTCAACCTATAATGGCCATATACGTCTATCAACGTCTAGACTACTCTGTAGAATATTCTAGCGAAGGTTCTCTATTCATGGAAATTTGGGCGCATTTACCTGCCCGTCAACTACACAAGTCTCATCTGAATACAGTCTATGTAAGTTCAATTCTCTTCTTTAATACCATCCTTCTATATCTTATACTCAATTTAAACTACTATATGTAATTTCAATTACAATAGAAGGACAAGGATATTTACCTCGATAAGCCCAAAATTATCCAAGATTTAATGTCGATCTGAGCAAGGTTTAGCTCTATTCCACGCTCAGATAGCTCTAAGAAACCCTTAGAAGTTTCCAAACAACTTCTACTAATACTTCAACCAACTAGAAGATTTTCCTTAGGGTTTCGTTTTGTGACTAATGGATATAAGGTAGTATTTCTGGGCTTTTAGTATAGAGGTAACTTAGGAATACTACAAGGTATTTGGCTAAGGTATTTTGGAATAGTAACAATACTTGGAGAATATTTTTCTACAAAGTGGGACTTTCGGACGAACTACTAGGAAGGGAAGGAGTTGGGCGAGAACTTAGCACTAAGGGGAAAAGGATTTTTGGAGACTTGGAAGTTGTGTTTGTGGATGAAGAAGTCTTTCACAAGAGGAGGGTATTTATAGAACCACGAGGCCAAGATGAAAACAAATGGAGGGTGAAGATTTGGATAGCTTGTTCAAGTGAAGTCTTCCACGAAGTGTCCACCACAACCTTGGGACATATGTCCACCACAACATTGGGACATGTGGCCTTCCACTAGCACACAAAAATCGTCCAAGGCAAGCCTCCCACTTGCCCAAACAAATGCCCCTACCTACTCCCACTCACCCAAAGAAAATATCTTCCAAGACTTGACCATTTGACTTGTCCACAAGCCCAACATTTTCGTCCAACCCATGCCAACTAAGGGTGACACATGTCGCCCTCCTATTGGTCCAAAATATTTCGTCTCTCGGAAAAATCCGTAATCGGTTAAAATATTAAAAACGTAGAATTTCCTTCACAAGGTTCAGAATCTTTTCCGTCGAAAGTTCACAATTTCATCCTTAACCTAATTAGGCTTGAATATATTCGTACGTACGTCCTCGCATACATACTATGGAAATACGGGGTACAACAATTTAAGTCGAAGGGTATAGTTGTACCAAGTTAATGAGTTGGGTGAAATTTTTAGTTAGGTTAGAGTGACGACACAAGATTGATTATTCAAGAGAAAATGGACGGAATGAGTCCTCACAGACTTTTGGAAGGCTCACTACTTATACTGTTAATGTTCGGAATCAGTTCGAGTGACTAGTAGTGATATTCGAGAAATTGTACATTTTACATCTGGTCGGATCTGCTCATCTAGGGTCAAGTGGCTTATGGATGGGTTACCAGAGAGGCTTATCTGTATCCCAGTAGCCCATTTTAAAGATGATAGATTTTATTTCAGGATAGAGTATGATGAGTTTATCAGGCTTATTGGAGTTTAGCAGGAGATTTGATAATATTTAGTTGATGGCAACTTTACGAACAGTTCTAACGGTTTGCACATGTACTTAGTGATATATTGAGGAGTTACAAATAGATGTGGAAGGCCGTTGGGGTGATGGACTGATTTTTGACAAATTTGGAATGATAAAATAATCACTAGAGTGATGCACATAATACATCATTTGAAGGTTTAAGGGGAATTGGACGATGAGTGTTGACTCAGTAGCTTCAGCTCGACGAAACTAAAATATTTGGAATTAGTGCAATAGGCCTTGGATAAAAAATGTTTAGAATTGTCACGATTCGGGCGTGGTAGTGCCTTACGGGCACCCTAGTGATACAACATCGAGTAATCATGGAACATAAACGATACAAGACATATTATGAAATATGAAACAATAACTGAGAAAAACTTGCCTTTGGCATAAATATAAACAACAACTTTTTCAACATGAGCAGTTTAATCTTTTTACAAACCACCCACAACGATTACTGGACTTAAGAATGACACGACCATAACGGACGGGGCCCGTCGTACCACGAATGTGGCACCTACAACAACGGGGACTATACGAAGATAAGCCTCGGAGGAACGGAGCTTCCAGCGCGTTGAATCGTGACCTTAAGAGCGAGGATCAATGGCTGGTGTACCTTTACCGGCATGACGCAGCCCCGGGGAGGTCGACAACAGGTACCGAGTATGTGAAACTGAAAATAAACACTGTAGATGAAATCATAGTAGTCTATATAAAGCAGGAAACATGTATGACAACCAAACTACAGTTCACAATAAACAAGCAGTCATATCAAGTCAGGGACTCACGCCCTCCAAGTCATCACTCAAATATAACCATGGGTCTCGCCCACAACATCAATCATGCCGTGGAATACCTTCCTCGCTGCCGGCTTTATGATATAAAAGCACGAAGGAACACACATGAACACGAGTCCCACTGCCATAATAACACCGTCACGGTAAATGCGAAGGCATGGCCGACTACTAACACCAGCCAGTACCAACAAGGTCATGAAGCGTATCATAAGATCTGTCTGCATCCACATGATCAAGCGGCCGCCCGCGATCTAATGTGCGCGTCTAGCCCTGAACTTCCCGCACTCGCGATAGGCCAATCTCATCGGCCGCACGAGGTATTCCCGCATCGAGGGTAGCTACTCCGGCATCGTCACGACTTCGCGTCCGCATGGCCACGTGGGACCGCATGCCCATAAAGGACGCACACTAACTGGAACTCGTAGCTCGCATAGGCCACAGGACTGCATGAGGTATTCTCGAATCATAGGTCCATCGACCACTGAGTCTACCCGCGTCGAGGCGGCTTAACCCCGGAATCATCTCAAGAGATGAGTGATGTAAAATACTAACATAACGACTTATCGTTAAACAACATAAGCACAACAAAGGAAACCCTTTACACAAACATCACAAGATGCTAACACACGTAGCATCCTAGCATGTTTACTTATCAATCAACAAGAAAGTATCACAAGGCTATCACAAACCAACACAATCAAGTTATACACACAAGGTACTTTCTACTATATGCTAACAAGTTAGGGTTTTATCCCCAAAGTACTTCATACATTAACTCTTTAAAAGATACGTTACTTTCAATGTCACACAATACAGTAGTATAAAAATAGAGTGACTATCTTTTAAAGTAAATCAATTACTTCTCTTTGTAAAATCAAGTAGCAACATTCTTTCCAATGTTCAAGTTTGCCTAATTTCCAATGTTCAAGTTTCTCATTTTAGAAAGGTTTGTAGTTCATAGTCTTATTCATTTAAGAATATAATTCTCCTTAAACAACTGAGAAACCTAAGCCTTATATGTGAGTAGGATATTCTTGTTTATAACAATCTTATTGCAGCAGCCATGATCTAGGAGATATCATTTTGTCTCATCTTAGCTTCTATGCAGATGGAGGTTTCTACTGGTTTTATTAGTACTTAATTAGTCAAAACATTTCCCTTTTTTTTTTAATCAGCAGTTGGTTTGTCGATACACATTCGATTTCGAAATCAAGAAACATTCTTAAGCGGTTATACCTAACTTCCCATAAAGCTAGTATAACTCTTAAGTTTTCAAAAGACCAAGTATTACTTCTTCTTTCAAAATGATTCAAAAATCTTTTGAAATACTTCAAGTTCTTTATTAACACATAACGAGCCAGTTATAGTTCAAATCAGTTACCTTTTTTAAAAACCACATGTATTTTCTTACCAACATAAAGCTGTTATAACCAACTTCCCATAAAGCCGTTATAACACTTTATGTTCTAAACCAATCAAATACATTTAGCACATGTACGTCTACCGTACTACATAGTTCACACATATCATGCTAGAAGAGATAGGAAGAGGTTCACATACCTCGCGACGAGTATCGACTAATAGCAAAACGCTCCAAGTACTTCCAACGCCGCTACTCCTTAAGCCAAGTAGATTGCGCCACACGTAGTACTTGAACCTATAAGGCCACAAGGCGCTTATTAACATCTGGATCTAATCGTAGAGAACATTACGAAAATTCGCAAGACTCTCCCCGCAAATGCGTAAATCTCCTCCTCTATCGAGGCGCTACCAAGCCAACCGAGGGGGTTATCATCTAACACTAGCGGTACAATTCTACTCCACGATGCTACTACACAAGTCTCATGTAATACACCATGTAATTACAGTCAAGACTCTTCTTTAAATTCAGCTTAAGTCGCGAAGACATTGCCGTAAGTATTATCGGGCTTAAGTCAAAAGACATTGCGATAACTACGTTCAGTTCTATATATAGTATACTTCAACTATAATCTAACAACATGTAATTTCCAATTACAATAGGGGCAAGCGAATAATTACCTCGATAAGCCCATAATTATCCTAGTTTAAATGTCGATCCCGAGCGAGGTTTAGCTCTACTCAGCGCTCGACCGCTCCAAACAACCCTTAGAAGTTCTAACCAACTTCTACTTACTACTCCAACTAACCATGGAGATTTTCCTAGGGTTTCGGTTTTGTAGTGACGGAAGTATAATAGTATTTACGGGCTTTTCGTATAGGGTAACTTTTGGAATACAACAAGGTAAAGGCTAAGGTATTTTGGGCATTATAACAATACTTGGAGAAGTATTTCTACCAAGAGGGTATTATCTGAAAGCAACTAGGCTAGAGTGGGTACTGCGGCTAGCACCCCAAAGGGGAGGAGGCTCTCGGCCACAAAGGCCACTCGAAGGGAAGGGTTTCTCGGCCAAGGGCCTTTACTAGGGAGGGCTCTTGGGCGAGAGTCAAACAAGAGGAGAGGGAAGGATTTCAAGACTTAGAACACATTTGGATGATGAAGTCTTCACAAAGGAGTGGTATTTATAGGGAAGCCCAGGGCCAACCAATGGACCAGATCAAGCCATGTGTTAGGCAAGTGTACGGCCAAGATCAAGCCAAGTGCACCCGATCCCTCCTCCACAAAACCTGGCACAAAACAAGGCACAAACCAAGGCACACAACAAGGCCAGAAAGCTAGCCAAAGCGTCCCACTTTCGCCAAGCCACTTTAAAAAGGTTCAAATGTCTACGCACGGCCCTTACGTACATACTCTGGAAATACGGGGTATAACATTCTCCCCTCCTTAGAAACATTCGTCCCGAATGTTCCTTCTAAGTCTCAAAACAAACGCGCGCCAGTATAGTCTTCACTGCTATACTTACGAAAACAATCCTGCCACGCATGGCTACAGAAACACCCTATGCAAAATACCTCCATCCAAGTCCACGAGGAACACCTCTAACATAACCACAAACACCCCTCTCCGGGGTCTAAAATATACTTCCTTCGCACCTTCTCCTTACAAAAGAAATGATCATATCTATGCTCGCCATACATGCTCGCTTCTCCCTTTTCTCGTCGTGATACCACTTTTGTCACTTTGCCGCGAGTCTCGCTCAGGAGACCCGACAAATGGTACCGGTTGCTTGCAATCCACGAGAAATTCGTGACACTCGAACTTTTACCACATTTAAATCGCGGTTCCAAAACTCGGTTACTATCTCTAACGTGGTCATCATTAGCGGGAACACTGATGGATCTCGATACTTTCCGAACATAACAATACGAAAGACCGGACGTACTGCCTCCTAAGTCGGACGGCCAAAGCTAACATATAGGCAACCTGGCCTATTCTTCACATGAACTTAAAGGCCCAAAACAACTCGGGCTAAGTTTCCTCTGTTTTTCCAAAGTTCGACACACACAAACCGGGTGGTACTTTCAAGAAGACCGACGTCAATCGAACTCTGCGTCGCCGATTATCCGCACGATTTCCTCCGAGCCGCGGAACTTCTTCAGACAAGCTTCACTATCCACGATCTGTTGGAACAAGCTGAACAGTATCGAACCTTGCCAACATCCGAAACACTCGACCGCAACTTACACACCCGCCTACAAGGCTTTATAAGGCGACATCCGAACAACGAAATGGTAGCTTAAACACTCTCCACAGAGACAACAATCCCACAACTACCCGCGAAATCCAAACAACGGCCGAGGCGAATGCGGTTCGAGACTCACCGAGTTCTTAACCCCGCTGGTAAAACTTTGAAACAAAATGCGGTACTGGGCTCCACATGCGCCATAAGGTGAAGGTAGGCACCCTGCAGCCTTACAACCTTTGCGAAATAACAACACTCTGAGCACTCGTCTTTGCTAGAAGACAAGATGGCCGACCTCGCCGGCCCACTCTTCGGTCGAATCGTCCACGACCACGTCTGGTTAACTAAACCCGCCTAACACCTCGTGACCCTACCACAAGGCGGGACCACCATGGCCGGCCCCACTGCAAACAGGCCGCGGGTTGACCCGCAACATGGCCTCAACCCTACCCGGCATCGCGAAAAACACTAGTTCCCCGATCCGGAACAATTTCACAAATCACGTTACGAAAACCTAGCGGTCTTCCTAGCTCGACTACCCTCTTTCAAATCACGCTACTGGGGACTTATCCCACAACATAGCTCACGTGCACCATGCACTCCGATAAGGATCAAACATAACACTACACCTATACTCGAGATGGCCTTACCTCTAAGGTCTCTACGTATAACACTCTAAGGCTCCCACATTCTCTATCCCCCAAAATCTTACTCGGTTAACCCACCATGATTTCTAATCACAACCAACATACTGCTATCAGAACATAGCACTTAAGGTATACTCACCTTATCACACATACAGATCTCTAGAGGGTTAAGGATATATCTATATCTCTCGCTTCGCTCCCAGTCGTTCTAATCAACCTGCCCGTAGGCGCATAGGCTAAGATGACGAACTACCCACCGATCTGAAGGCTAAGTCCTCTACAAGGACACTCTCTCGACACATGGCCCTCGACGGCCGCGGTACAACAAGTACAACTAAAAGCGACATTCCCGGGATGGCGTCACGCATGTGTGAACAGAGGAAAGCGAATCCGCCGGGTTGGAACCTACGTAGCGTGAGCGGAAGCTCGGAGTTACGACCAACTCCTGCATACCCCGAGCGTCACGAACCACGTGGAGGACCACTGCGACTTTGGTGGATGCGCATATTCATCTGGCGGTGAGGTGACTCGCCTCGAAAGTTACCAAAGGACGCCTTTGCTCGCCCTCTTCTCGCGTCGCCGTTAACCCGTTGATCTCTACGTTTCTTGGCACATTGCGCATAAGCCCGCATACGTGCCATGCTCGCTAATCGCGAAGAATTACTCGCACAACCTTCCGTTGATATTCATCAAGACTCGCGATGCATCGTATACTCTATACTCTCTTGTCGCGGGTGAAGGTCCAAACATCACGCCGCGAGGAGCGCCGCCGCTAAAACTTCTTTGGGGCTAGTGGCGTCGCAGAACTCCCGAATGAAGCACTACCCTAGGTAATGATTGGGCTGTGCCTCGCCACCCTACGAACTCTACTCGCGGCTCCTCATTGCCTTGCCTCACGGGCGGGTTGCCTACGCGAGGCATAGCGGTGGAAATAATTTCGGAGGGTCCAACTTACAACACAGCTCTAAGGCACGATCTCGAGTGAGAAGAATAGAAACCAATCCTAAATACCTATAGCCTCGATTATTGGTGTGGTGCACAACACACCGATAATCGAGACTCTTGGATACGATGGTAGACGCTTTCAGAGGATTAATCGCTCGATACCACTTTTGTCACGACCGATTAGGGCGTGGTGGTGCCTTACCGGGCACCCTAGTGATACAACATCGAGTAATCGTGAACATAAAGCGATACAAGACATATTATGAAATATGAAACAATAACTGAGAAAAACTTGCCTTCGGCATAAATATAAACAACAACTTTTTCAACATGAGCAGTTTAACTTTTTACAAACCACGCTTACAATGATTACTGGACCTCTAAGAATGACACGACCACAACGACGGACGGGGCCGTCATACCCCGAATGTAGCACCTACAACAACAGGGACTATACGAAGATAAGCCTCGGGGAACGGAGCTTCCACACGTGAATCGTGACCTTAAGCGAGGATCGATGATCGGTGTACCTTTACTGCGGCATGAACGCACCCAAGGAGGTCGATAACAAAATGAGTATGTGGCGAAAATAAATCATAAATGAAATCATAGTAGTCTATATAAAGCAGGAAACATGTATGACAACCAAACTACAGTTCACAATAAACAAGCAGTCATATCAAGTCAGGGACTCACGCCCTCCAAGTCATCACTCAAATATAACCATGGGTCTCACGCCCACAACATCAATCATGCCCGTGGAATACCTTCCTCACTGCCGGCAGTTTATGATATAAAAGCACCAAGGAACACACATGAACACCAGGTCCCACCTGTGCCATAATAACACCGTGACGGTAAATGCGAAGGCATAGCGAGCTACTAACACCTACTGTACCAACAAGGTCATGAAGCGTATCATAAGATCTGTCTAGAGCGTCACATGATCAAAGGCGGCACTTGCGCGCGGTATCTAATGTGCGCGTCTAGCCACAGGAACTTCCCTGACTCCGCATAGGCCAATCTCATCGGCCCGCGTGAGGTATTCCCGCGTCAGGGTAGCTACTCCGTAAATCGTCACGACTTCGCATCGCATGGCCACGTGGACCGCATGCCCATAAAGGACGCACGCTAACACGGAACTCGTAGCTCCGCATAGGCCCGCAGGACTGCATGAGGTATTCTCGAATCATAGGTCCATCGACCCTTTGAGTCTACCCGCGTCGGAGGGCTTAACCCGGAATCATCTCGAGAGATGAGTGATGTAAAATACTAACATAACGACTTATCGTTAAACAACATAAGCACAACAAAGGAAACCCCTTTACACAAACATCACAAGATACTAACACACGTAGCATCCTAGCATGTTTACTTATCAATCAACAAGAAAGTATCACAAGGCTATCACAAACCAACACAATCAAGTTATACACGAGGTACTTTCTACTATATGCTAACAAGTTAGGGTTTTATCCCCAAAGTACTTCATACATTAACTCTTTAAAAGATCGTTACTTTCACAATGTCACACAATACGTAGTATAAAAATAGAGTGACTATCTTTTAAAGTAAATCAATTACTTCTCTTTGTAAAATCAAGTAGCAACATTCTTTCCAATGTTCAAGTTTGCCTAATTTCCAATGTTCAAGTTTCTCATTTTAGAAAGGTTTGTAGTTCATAGTCTTATTCATTTAAGAATATAATTCTCCTTTAAACAATCTGAGAAACCTAAGCCTTATATGTGAGTAGGATATTCTTGTTTATAACAATCTTATTGCAGCAGCCATGATCTAGGAGATATCATTTTGTCTCATCTTAGCTTCTATGCAGATGGAGGTTTCTACTGGTTTTATTAGTACTTAATTAGTCAAAACATTTCCCTTTTTTTTAGCAGCTGATGGTTTGTCGATACGTTACGATTTCGAAATCAAGAAACATTCTTAAGCCGTTATACTAACTTCCCATAAAGCTAGTATAACTCTTAAGTTTTCAAAAGACCAAGTATTACTTCTTCTTTCAAAATGATTCAAAAATCTTTTGAAATACTTCAAGTTCTTTATTAACACATAACGAGCCAGTTATAGTTCAAATCAGTTACCTTTTTTAAAAACCACATGTATTTTCTTACCAACATAAAGCTGTTATAACCAACTTCCCATAAAGCCGTTATAACACTTTATGTTCTAAACCAATCAAATACATTTAGCACATGTACGTCTACCGTACTACATAGTTCACACATATCATGCTAGAAGAGATAGGAAGAGGTTCACATACCTCGCGACGAGTATCGACTAATAGCAAAACGCTCCAAGTACTTCCAACTGTCGGCTACTCCTTAAGCCAAGTAGATTGCGCCACACGTAGTACTTCAACCTATAAGGCCACAAGGCGCTTATTAACATCTGGATCTAATCGTAGAACATTCTACAGAAAATTCGGCAGCACCTCCCCCCCGCAACCGCGTAAATCTCCTCCTCTATCGAGGCCGGCTACCAAGCCAACCAGGGGGGGGGTTATACATCTAACCCTAACGGGTACAATTCTACTCCACGGTACTACTACACAAGTCTCAGAATACACCCTATGTAATTACGATTCGATTCTTCTTTAAATTCAGGCTTAAGTCGCAAGACATTGCCGTAAGTATTATTCAGGCTTAAGTCAAAAGACATTGCCGATAACTACGTTCAGTTCTATATATAGTATACTTCAACTATAATCTAACAACATGTAATTTCCAATTACAATAGGGGGCAAGATAATTACCTCGATAAGCCCATAATTATCCTAGTTTAAATGTCGATCCTGAGCAAGGTTTAGCTCTTACTCGTGCGCTCAGGCCTCCAAACAACCCTTAGAAGTTCTAACCAACTTCTACTTACTACTCCAACTAACCATGGAGATTTTCCTAGGGTTTCGGTTTTGTGACTGACGGGAAGTATAATAGATTTTCCTAGGGTTTCGGAAATCAGAATGAGTATCGACAAACCACTGCAGCGTTAATAAAGGAAAATGTAATGATTAATGAAGTATTATTAAAACCGGTAGAAACCTCCATCTGCATAGAAGCTAAGATGAGACAAAATAATATTACAATTCCTAGATCATGGCTGCTTAATAAGATTGATTATGAATAAGAATAACCTACACTCATATAAGGCATATGTTACTCAATTGTTTTAAAAAAAGATTAAGACATTGAACTATGAAACTTTTTCTAAAATAAAGAGCCTTGAGTAATTGAAATTAGGCAAACTGGAACCTTAGGGAAAAGAATGTGGTCGAAAAGGAAAGTGTTTTGGTTTACCCAAAAATGTGAGTCACTCTATTTTATACTACGGGTATCGGGTGACTTTTATAAAAGGAATGGATCTCTTTAAAAGGAATTTAAACGTACGTAGTACTTTAGGGTTAACACCCGGATTTTGGCATAAAATGAAAGTACTATGAGTTGTGTAAACTGCCTATGCTTGTTGTTGTGTAACTTGCCTATGCTTATTGAGATAATCTTTGTTGTGCAAGAATTGTGCTATTCTGCGCGTCTCGATGGAGGGCCGGTTGACTTATTGAGAACTTACATGGACATGTACACCGTCACGGTCAGGGCGTGTGGCTATGCGGCATTGTTATTATTGTTGCATCATGGACATGTCTACACGACGCAGGCATGTGGCCATGCGGCGGGGTTGATTATCCGATATATTGTTATTGTGGTTACATGGACATGTCTACACCGTCTGCAGTCGGGGCATGTGGCGTGCGGCGAGGGTTGATCACCGATATATTGTTGTTGATGTTACATGGACATGTCTACACCGCAGTCCGGGGCATGTGGCGTGCGACATTGTTATTATTATTGTTGCATCATGGACATGTCTACACCGTCACGCAGTCCGGGGGCATGTGGCCATGGCGAACATGATTGATGTTGTGGCGTGAGACCCATAGTTATATTTGAGTGATGACTTTGAGGCGTGAGTCACGACTTGGCTGCTTTTATGTTGCGTCTTGTATTTTGGTTATCATACATATCTTACGCTTTATATAGCTGTTATGATTTAACCGCGGTATTTTCGATCGCATACTTGGTACTGTTATCTTGACCTCCTTCGGCTGCGTTCACGCCGCATGTAAATTACATTGTTGTCGATCCCCTTTAGGATCACCTTTGGCGTATTAGGAAGCTCCGTTCCTTCGGAGGCTTATCTTTAGTATGTGTTCACGAGTTGTAAGTTCTTGTACATTGAGGTATGGCGGGGCCTGTCCGTCATAGTTGTTGTAAATCTTAAGTGTAGTACTATTGTGTGGTTGTAAAAGGATTAAACTATTCGGGTTTTATGTATTAATATCCAAGGCAAGCTGTTTGGTTGCTTTGTTTATATATAATATCTCTTGCTTCATGTCTTGTTTTTATGTTCCGCTGATTTTCTCTGATGTATGACTACTTGGGTTCTCGGGTAAGGAACCAGTCACGGGCCCGGGTTCGGGTCGTTACAAAAGTGATATCAGAGCAGTTAATCCTCGGAAAGTGTCTACAGACCGTGTCTAGTAGAGTCTTGATTATCGGTGTGTTGTGCACCACATCTATAATCATGAGGCTGCAGGACATTTAAGATTGGCTTCCATTTCTTCTCATTCTGAGATCGTGCCTTAGAGCTGTGTGATAAGTTGGACCCCTCTGACGTGTTCCTTTCCTTTACCAGTTATGCCTCCGTAAAACCCGGGCCCAGATGGGCAAGCGATCGAGGCTATTAGTGAGATCTGAGGAGTACGAGCGCGAGCGGTCGATACTGAGCAGTGCCGACGGCGGGTTTCGTGGCGCCGCCACACCAGCGAGTTTAGAGCGCGGCGGTGGCTGCTGAGACTCTGATACTGAGCCTCGGTCCCACAACACGGAGCGGATGAGATGGTACAGAGATGGCGATTCTTGGCGAGGTCGTGGCGAATATGAGATAAATGGATCGTGATTCGATCCAGTAGCACCGTAGTTCACCCCGAGCGAGCGATTTGAGACTACGGGATTTTACGAGATGTAACCCGCGAGTTTTTATGGGTCGAGGCACGAGGATGATCCGCAGGAGTTCATCCGGCGATTCTGGAGTCATGAGTGATCAAGGCATCGGAGACCGAGTCGGTGGTCTAGGTTCGCGTCGGTTGCGTGATACCATGATCGGTAGGTTTGATTCGTGGGAGCTTTCGGGAGAGAATGCACTTCCGGCTATATGGGACGAGTTCTCAAAGGCATTTCTTGCACTTCTTGCCTCGCGAGATGAGGAGGGCTCGGTAAACAATTTACGCGTTGAGCGGGGCAGGCGGACGGTTAGAGAGTACAATGTGGAGTTCGACTCATTAGCTCGGTATGTCCCCAGTAGTAGCCGATATGGAGGCGAGTACACCGCTACGTCACGGGCTAGATGATTACCGCGAGAAGCATGACGGTGTAGCTCTTCAGCCGGGCATGGACATTGCCCACATGCAGGCTCATGCACTAGGATGTGAGGCACGGAGAGGTCGACGAAATGACCGAGATCAGCAGAAGAGGGCCAGGACAGCAGGGTCCTTTGGTAACTTTCTAGGCGGACCGCCTCGGCAGTGACTAGTTATGTACCTCCGCCAAGATGAGTGGTCCTCCGCGATGCCCGGGGCGTTCGGTATTCGGGGCTGGTGAGCTCCAGGCTGGTTCCACGGTATACGTGAGTGCTAGCGGCAGGATTCATGTCCCCTCGGTGTGCACGATGCGGGCGTCGCCATCCCGGGAATGTCGTCTTTTGCGGTGCTTGTTTCACTGCGGCCGTCGGGCCATGTGACGAGGCGTGCGTATAGGAGTGCCGCGGCAGCGCGACCTCTGGATCGATGGCGGGTTCATCACCTTCATACTATACGCCTGCAGGCGTGCCTATGATTAGAGTGGAGCGGTAGGTTCAGGTATATTCTTAACCCCCTAGAGTTTTGTATGTATTGATGTGTATATGATGTGTTTAGTGTTATGTTCGGATAGCTTTGTGCTAAAATGTGATTTAGAAGCTGAGTCGATGAAAAGGGTAAGCACAGGGTGAGAAAATGATGAACCTTAGAATATTACAGTTGAGACCTTAGATGTAAGGCCGTCTTGAGTACCAGATTTTGCGAAGTGATCCTTGTCGGAGTGCATTTTATGCCTAGAATGTATTGTGTGATAAGTCCCTGGGTAGTGTGAAATGGAAGTGGTAGCTTTCATGACCTGTAGAGGTAAGATTGTTCCGGATCGGGGAACAAGAGCGTGATGCGTTAAGTGGGTCGGGTTGGGGCCATGTTGAGGGCCAACCCGCGGCCTGTTTTGAGGTGGGGTCAGCTCTGGGTGGTCCCACCAGGTGGTAGGGTCACGAGGGTGCTAGGTCCAAGTTTAGACGACCATTGTATGAGTTCGTGGATATGTTCGACCAGAAGCGGATCGTGAAGGCCGGGAATGGTCTTAAGGGAGGTTGAGGCTTGTAGATGACCAAGTTCGGAGGTGGTGACTCCAAAGTTTTGGGGACTAAAGCGATGACTTAAGTGTGGTACGTATACTAGAAGAGTTCAAGTGTTCGAGAAGGGCACAACGAGTAAGGAAGGAAGAGAACGTGTGTTATTTCGTGGCCAGGTGTGGCGTTGGCAACTTGTTAGAAGATCTTCATCGTTATCCGTCTTGAGAAGGAACATTCGGGACGAATGTTTCTAAGGAGGGGAGAATGTTATACCCCGTATTTCCGGAGTATGTACATGAGGGGCGTACGTATATAATTTGAGCCTTAAAGTTTGGCTAGGTTCGAAATTTGGGCACAAGTGCCGAAAGGAGTCGTTTTTCGACGAAACGTTTTACTAAACTTGCGAAGGGAAAATTCCGGCTATGTCATTTCTAATTTTTTGCGGATTTTTCCGAGAGACGAAACATTTTGGACCAACGGGAGGGTGACATGTGTCACCCTCACATTGGAAGCAAGTGGACGGCAAAGGCAAGTCAAGGGCACGTTTTTTGTGCCTTGGGTTAGGTAGGATATTTGTGCAAGTTGGTGTGGTAGATGGATAAGGTCCACATGGTTGAAATCTAGCCCTACACTTGCCTTACACTTGGATGGATCTTGGCCATTGGTTGGCCTTTGCTTGACCTATAAATACCCCTCTAAGTTGTAGACTTTCTTCATCCAAACTTGAGCAATCTTTCTAAGTCTCACAATACTCCCTCCCTCTTGATATTTCGTCCAAGAGCACCTTCCCCCCCCCTTTTTTTTGAAGCCTTGGCCGAGAGCCTCTCCTCCCTTTGGTGCCACTAGCAGAGTACCCACTAGCCTAGTTGTTTCGTATAATACCCTTGTTGTGGTATAGAAATACTCTCCTAGTATTGTTATAATGCCCAAATACCTTGGCCCAAATACCTTGTAGTATTCCCAAGGTTACACTTATACAAAAGCCCAGAAAATACTATTATACTTTCTTTAGCCACTAAACGAAACCCTAAGGAAAACCTTCATAGTCGGTTGAAGTGTTAAGTAGAAGTTGCGTAGAACTTCTAAGGGTTGTTTGGAGCGGGTTGGAGCACTCGGAGTAGGAGCTTAACGTTGCTCAGGAGCGACATTATACTTGGATAATTTTTGGGCTCATCGAGGTAAATACTACTGTCCTTCTAGTGTAATTGGAAATTACATACTGTAATTGTATAGAAATGAATATAAGATTCATAGAAGAGAATTGAACTGTAATAGAAGGATATTACAGAAAAGAATTGAACTGAAATCGCATCAGAAGAATATTAAGATAGAAGTTTAAACTGTACTTACATAGGACTGTATTTACAGTAGACTGATAACCTTTATTGGATTGAATGTTCTGCGAGTAGCATGAACTACTTGGAAGGTGGACAAGGCTAGCCGGGTTATAGACGTGGAGCGTTTTGCTTATAGTCGATAATCGTCGCGAGGTATGTGATTCTTCCTATACTCTTGAGCATGATATTTTAAAGGAAGATATATATAGTACGGCAATGTCTTTTGACTTAAGCCTGAATAATATGTAGTGCGGTGACGTCGTGTGCTAATTGAAGCGTGGTTATACGGCAATGTCTTTTGACTTAAGCTGAATAATATATAGTACGGTGACGACGTGTGCTAATTGAACGTGGTTGTGGCAATGTCTTTTGACTTAAGCTTTGAATAATAAGAAACTTGAAGTATGTCACAAGAGTTAAGAAACCATTTTTGAAAGAAGAGTAACACTTGGTTTTAAAGGTTTTAAAAAGAGTTATACTAGTTTTATGGGGAGTTAGGTATAACGTCTTAAGAGAGGTAAAGAAAATGGTTTACTGACTTTAGAAGATAAGAGACTTAACTTAATTGAATTAATATGAATTTTGTGTGAAACCTCATTCGTGAGTAATGAGTACTTGTTTTTTTAAAGGGATAACGTTTTACTGATTTCGGAAATCAGAATGAGTATCGACAAACCACTGCAGCGTTAATAAAGGAAAATGTAATGATTAATGAAGTATTATTAAAACCAGTAGAAACCTCCATCTGCATAGAAGCTAAGATGAGACAAAATAATATTACAATTCCTAGATCATGGCTGCTTAATAAGATTGATTATGAATAAGAATAACCTACACTCATATAAGGCATATGTTACTCAATTGTTTTAAAAAAAGATTAAGACATTGAACTATGAAACTTTTTCTAAAATAAAGAGCCTTGAGTAATTGAAATTAGGCAAACTGGAACCTTAGGGAAAAGAATGTGGTCGAAAAGGAAAGTGTTTTGGTTTACCCAAAAATGTGAGTCACTCTATTTTATACTACGGGTATCGGGTGACTTTTATAAAAGGAATGGATCTCTTTAAAAGGAATTTAAACGTACGTAGTACTTTAGGGTTAACACCCGGATTTTGGCATAAAATGAAAGTACTATGAGTTGTGTAAACTGCCTATGCTTGTTGTTGTGTAACTTGCCTGTACTTGTTGTTGGATAACTTGCCTATGCTTATTGAGATAATCTTTGTTGTGCAAGAATTGTGCTTCTATTCTACCGCGTCTCTCGATGGAGGGCCGGTTGACTTGTTGAGAACTTACATGGACATGTCTACACCGATGCAGAATTCCGGGGGCATGTGGCCATGCGGCATTGTTATTATTATTGTTGCATCATGGACATGTCTACACCGATGCAGAATTCCGGGGGCATGTGGCCATGCGGCAGGGTTGATTATCCGATATATTGTTATTGTTGCATCATGGACATGTCTACACCGATGCAGAATTCCGGGGGCATGTGGCCATGCGGCAGGGTTGATTATCCGATATATTGTTGTTGATGTTACATGGACATGTCTACACCGATGCAGAATTCCGAGGGCATGTGGCCATGCGGCATTGTTATTATTATTGTTGCATCATGGACATGTCTACACCGATGCAGAATTCCGGGGGCATGTGGCCATGACGCGAACATGATTGATGTTGTGGGCGTGAGACCCATAGTTATATTTGAGTTATGACTTTGAGGGTGTGAGTCCCTGACTTGACTGCTTTTGTGTTGCGTACTGTATTTTGGTTATCATACATGTCTTCTGCTTTATATAGACTGTTATGATTTAACCGCAGATTTTCGGCCGCATACTTGGTACTGTCAGATCGACCTCCTTCGGGGCTGCGTCATGCCGCAGGTAAAGTACATTGGTGTCGATCCCCGCTTTTAGGATCACCTTGCGTATTGGAAGCTCTGTTCTTCGGAGGCTTATATTTTGTATGTGTTCCCGAGTTGTAAGTTCTTGTACATCTGTGGTATGGCGGCCCCTGTCCGTCATAGTTGTTGTAAATCTTAGAGGTGTAGTACTATTGTAGGCGGGGTTGTAAAAAGGATTAAAGCTTCGGTTTTTATGTATTAATATCTGAAGGCAATCGCTTTTGGTTGCTCGCTTATATATAATATCTCTTGCTTCATGTCTTGTTTTTATGTTCCGCTGATTTTCTCTGATGTATGACTACTTGGGTGCCCGGGTAAGGCACCAGTCACGGGCCCGGGTTCGGGTCGTGACAATATTTTATATGGATTTTTCTATACTGATGACGATATTAGAAGGTGTGAAAGAAGAGTAAGTAGAATCAATATAATTAACTGGTACATGTTTGATAAGGGATTGTGGCTACAACTGAGGGATTGTGGTGACGATGATAGTATTTGTGAAATCAATCAATTTCGTTCAGAGATGTGGTTATAATCAAAATCAAGCAATTTGATCAGAGTCTGTGTAAACTTATGGGAACTAGCTACGGGGAAATTTTCGGTCATGAAAAATGTAGATTTAAATTTGAGCTAAGTTAATCGAAAATTCGATAGATACAATGAGCAAGTGTAACTATCAGCGTGATCATTGCCACGAAGGCTTACACGAGGTTTATAACATAGATTCTTGATGCTCGACAACTTTAATACTTTCCTTACCATTCGAGGAAGAGCCGATAGCAATCTTGGATAGGCAAGTGATAAAGTTGAGGTCCAAGGAAATCGCTTCAGTCAAGGTGCAGTGGAAGCACCATTCGATTGAGAAGGCTACTTGGGAGACCGAGGCGGATATGCGGAGTAGATATCCTCAGTTGTTCGACAGTTCAGGTACCTTTTTTCCTCCGCCCCTACCTTGTCGCTCGAGGATGAGCGATTGTTTGATTGGTATCTAATGTAATGACCCGTTTGGTCGTTTAACACTTAAAACTACGATAAAGGGGTATGAGACTATATGATATTTTAATTATATAAAATTGTGCAGGAAATTAATTAAGTGATTAAGTGGGCCAAACCCACTACCCTTAATAGGGCACGACTGACTACAAGAAGGGAAAAGGGGAGGGGAACGAACCCTAGCAACTAAAAAAAACAAAGAAAAGAAACCCTAGTATCAAAAAAAAAGACATCAGCAACAAATGAGAGGGAAAACGTTGCAACAAAAGAAGGAAAGAAAACGGGAGAAAGGAAAAGGGAAGGAGAAAAACCCTAGCGTCTAGAAGGAAAACGGGAAAAAGAAAAGAAGAGATGAGAAGGAAAGAAAGAAAAAAGAAAAGAAACGCTAGTAACAGACGAGGAGGAAGCGCTCAATTAAGTTCAGGTTAGGTTCTATGTTATATGGTTGAATTAATCTACTCATGATCCTTATACTAATATTCTATTGAATGCAATCAAATTTCGAAGAGGTCATTACACGAAAATTCCACAATCCACTTGAATAGAGAAACTTGAGGGATTTATCATGGCATAATGATTCCAGCAGCCTGTAAAATGTGGAAACTGTACAAATACGTAAGGAATATAAAAGTATGGGCTGAATTAAAGTTGTAGATTACTATGTTCCCTTCAGTTTGAGATCTTACGGAAATAAATCCGACTTATGGTTTGAAAGTTATGATCGTTTAAAGTTTCTATCTTATTATACATAAATCCAGACGAGCAACATGAAAAAGGGGAACACTGTACAAATCCGTAAGGAATATAAAAGTGTATGCTGAATAAAAGCTGTAGATTTCCATGTTTCCTTCAGTTTGAGATTTTACGGAGATAAATCTGACTTATGGTTTGGAAGTAATGACTGTTTAGAGTTTCTGCCTTATTTTGCAAAAATTCTGGCGACACAGATTTCATAGGGTTGTTTCCTTCATAAATTTTCACCAACTACACTAAGTATTGTTATATGGGATTCAGTATAATAATAGATCCTAGTGTTGCATTCGATGTGGTATAATAAACACTTGATTTGGAGTTACGAATTTAATGTTATATCCTTTACAAGCGGGAGATACGAGAAACATGAAAGAAATGAATGTTATTTGAATTTCCTGAAGTTATGCTAATATTTTTATATGTATAGGGGTTTAGTCATACAAATGAAATGGTAAAAATATTGTTAATATGAATATAACAATATAGATGTCCTTAGATTCGTATTATAACGTAGTTCACATATTTTCTAGATTTTAAGCGTTCAAAGGCTCTACGCAAGGGGAAGACATTGGTTTGATTGTTCGTGGAACCCACTTGGCATTGAGGTAGGTTACGATTTTACTTTAGTTAGACTCTGATTAGAGAATCGTATGTAGTTGTAGGAAGTGACGGGGATAACATGATAGGTCTTCGGGAATGAAGTGGAGATGAATTACAATTACGTTGGTTCCGTCAGCTGTTATGTGGGCTTGTCTTCATATGTGTTATTTCCTTTGATTATCATTTGATTGTATGTTAGTGATTTGTGTTGAGACTTGATATCATGCCTGACATATTTTCCATATTATTTTGTGATGATGGTGAGGTGAGTGATTGCGAGAGATTGATAGCCTCCGAGGTTTCTGCCGGAGAGCACGCGTTATTGATAGCCTCCGAGGTTTCTATCGGAGAGCACGAGTGATTTATAGCCTCCGAGGTTTCTGTCGGAGAGCACGAGTGATTGATAGCCTCCGAGGTTTCTGCCGGAGAGCAGAGTGGTACATGGACTTCGCGGTTCCCCCATGGGTCATGGTTTTGAGGCACTCCCCTTAGCATGTGTGTACAGGAGTGGAGTGAGAGATGTGACTATTGCATTGCATTCAATTCATCCACTCTTATATTTGACTGATCATTGGTGAATTTTATCTGTCCTGGCTGTTTCTTGATTTCTTTACACCTTACCTGTATATGATATGTGACCATGCCTTTGTGCTCTATGTGCTACTTGTTGGTTTCAACTTCTTCATGCGTTATCTAATCATTGTCGGCCTATGATGCTTACCGGTACTAGTGTTGTACTGATACTACTCTTGCTGCACTTTTGTTGAGTGCAGAGTACGATCCAGATTCCAGCTCTACGCCCCGTGGCTGATTCGCGAGGGTGATATCTTTCAGTCATTCAGGGTGAGCTACTTGATCATCCGAGGCCCCTGAAGGGCTTCCTAGTTAATTCCATTTACTTTCGTTAGTTGATAGACAGTATGTAGCCTTCGGATATTTTTCAGGCTTCTATTCCAGACTATGTTTAGCGCTCTTGTACCTTTTGACCAGATTTTGGGGAATGTCGTGAAAATTTTAGTGATGATCAGTATTAAACATTATAACTTCCTTTTCTTTATTTATTTTCTGCTGATTTAGCTTGGTAATGAGAATGTGGTTCGCCTACTCGGGGGAATAAGGTATGTGCCATCACGACTTGTGATTTGAGTCGTGACAATAACTATACACAACTTTATCATAAGGAATGCAGAAATTGATATTGATTTTGATCTTTATGCAGATGCAAGCACAATCATTCACAATGATGATTATCATACATCATCTAACTTGGATCAATCACAGGTTTTTAATGTAGCTTCTTAATCAGAGATGGATCACGTTCGAGACTTAGTGCGCAATAAAATTATAGAGTACATGCAAAATTAGTATTGTAATAATATTTAAATACTATTTGCACTTTAAATTAGTATTGTAATAATATTCTACTAATATTTAAGTACTATATTGCACTTTAAATTCTATTATCTATTTGTAATTTTTATTTATATACTTTCATTTATTAGTAATTTTTATTTATTTGTATTGACTAAATGTCAATTTTGGTAATTCTACATTCAAAAGTAATTTTGATCAAAACTATCCAAACATCATTTATTGATAACAATCATTTTAACGTTGTTACATGTAAACATAAATCACTTCTGACAAAATCACTTATGTCAGAAGCATTTCTGCCCACCGCCAATCCAAACAGGCCCTAAGGCTTCTTTGAGCTGGTTTAGGAGATGGGTACTCTCTTGTAATTTGGATATTATGATTGCATGGGTTTGTATAATTCAATGGCATTGGTAACATATTCTTCAATTTTATCATCACTGGTCGCCATTGTAATATCTGCTAAGAAAATCATCTAAATTATTTTTAGTTCCAGCTATATTCTTAACAATAAAATCATAATAACAAAAGAATGATTGACATTTTCTTCTTTTGTTTAATTCTGGTAAATGATATATCTTATTTGTAATAAAAACTCTTACCTGTGTGTTATCAGTTCTAACAATAAAATATACTGATAGTATCAACCGTCTGGTAGAAATCACTCATCTACCGTATACGAGTATGAATTAACCAAAGTCTTTTGGGTAACCAACATTAATGAAACGATATAAGGAACGAGTTGAACTCAAATTCTTAAGACTCAGCTATACTGCACAATTTATAAGATGAAGGAATAGAAATCATCTCTAAATGTCAGGCAACCTCCTGCGTATAAGTTTGGTGCACAACATACCCATACACAAGACTCTACTAGACACGACTTGTAGACTCCCTAGGACAAAAATGCTCTGATACCAAATTTGTCACAACCCAAATCGGAGGGCCCCGTCGGGCGCCCGAATCTCACCCGTCGGGTACCCCAAATCACACCACCGTATAATCATAATAAGTACGGACTAAGCCAAAAAACGATTATAAAAGTTCTTGACCAGAAAACTGACTTATACTACATACACATGACCACGTCAAGACCGATAAGGTCATACAAAACCAATATCCACAGGACACTTGTCTACAAGCCTATAAAGAGTATACGACATCAAAATAGCTACCGAGACTAGACCGCAAATATGGAACAAATAGAGTGCTCTGGCATTAGCTGAACCAACAACCTACTAGCGTGAACCATCACTCTTTTTAACAGAACCTATGGGCATGAAACGCAGCGTCTCCCGACAAAAGGGACATCA
The DNA here is from genome assembly GCA_029844215.1 of Przewalskia tangutica. Classification (NCBI taxonomy): domain Eukaryota; kingdom Viridiplantae; phylum Streptophyta; class Magnoliopsida; order Solanales; family Solanaceae; genus Przewalskia; species Przewalskia tangutica. The sequence goes on along the minus strand of CM056722.1, from coordinate 64,546,095 downwards.
GTACGACTGATTTACTGAGTATGTTAGGCATGAATAATATCATAACAGGAGTATAACAATAACTGAAACAGAAACAACTGACCAACTGTACATACCTTTGAGAGTCCTAATACACGTGTTTAAATGTTATGCATGATGTAATATTGTCACACCCCGAACCCCGGGCCCGTGACTGGTGCCCTACCTGGGCACCCTTCTACCTTAACAACTAAGTAAACTACGGAAATTAAATAACACCTTTTTTTTTTAAAACCAATAAATGCGTGCGGCAAAGCCGACCAGTGCCGCCATATAATATACATAACAAAAGACACTACACCGCATACATGAGTCCAATCCCACATATGAATACGGACCTCAAGAGTTAAATCGAACTATGGCGGACAAGGCTCCGCCGTACCCATAATCGCATACAAAGCACATCTTGAAAGAACTTATACCAAAAAGATAAACTCCGACGAAGGAGCTATTCAAGAACTCGAGCGGTCCTACACTGCCGATCACCAAACAGCGACCTAAACTGCGGCGTGAACGCGGCCGGGCGAGGTCGACGAAGAATGTACCAAGTATGTGAAGCAGAAATGCTTGTAATAAAATCATAACAGTCTAAACAAAACAGGAGACATGTATGATAGCCAACCTACAGTACACAATACATAAGCAGTTATATCAAGTCAGGGACGCATGCCCTCAAGGTCACTATTCAAATATAACTATGGGTCTCACGCCATAATATCAATCATGCGTGGAATCCTTCCTCACCGCGGATCCATGATATAATGTAACACCAATAAGCATATCGGAGTATCCCTCGTGGTCGCATGCCCCGGAATCCCACATCATATAAGCATGACCATGGGGTATACAAACAAATCCGGGAATCAAACCCGCTCCTGGTCACATGCCCCGGAATCCCACATCGTATAAGCATGTCCAAGGAGTATCCCTCGTGGTCGCATGCCCCGGCATCCCACATCGTATAAGCATGACCATAGGGTATCCATCGCGTCGCATGCCCCAAAGATCCCACATCGTATAAGCATGGCCGTAGGGGAACACAAACAAATCCGGGAATCTAACCCGACTCCTGGTCACATGCCCCGGAATCCCACATCGATAAGCGTCAGCGAGTATCCCTCGTGGTCGCATGCCCCGGCATCCCACATCGTATAAGCATGACCGTAGGGTAACACAAATAATGGAAGCATACCCGTGGAATCCCACCTCACTGTCGGTACGTCCAAGTAAACTTACAACAAGGCAGCCGACCCTCCAACCGAGAGTCGCGGCAACGTAATAAAACATAATACTTGCACTCAAAGGCTATCACCAGCACATATAGGCAATTCTCAATTAATCAAGCCAAAGTACTTATCAAGGCACACATAGAATAATTCTCAATTAATCAAGCCAAAGTACTTATCAAGGCACACATAGAATAATTCTCAATTAACCAAGCCAAAGTACTTATGAAGGCACACATAGAATAATTCTCAATTAACCAAGCCAAAGTACTACGTACGTACATTCTTTTCAAAAGACTCCTTTTAATGTAAAACCCCAAGATACTAACACCCGTAGTATCAAGGTGTGTCTATTTTTCAAAGTAAGTTACTACACTTTTAGAAAACTCATTTCAAAGCTTGAAATCAAGTAACTTCAAATCTTCACAATCTAGGCAACTTATGCCCAATAATCAAAATAGACAACTTTCTTAACCTTCCATAAAGCCGTTATAACCAACTTCCCATAAAGCCGTTATAACCCTTTATGGTTTTAGACATATTCATTCTTTTTTATAACCAAGAGACTTATACTTAAAACCAAGTATCACATACTTATAAATCAAGTTCTTAACTTTTCAAAATACTTCAAGTCTCTTAATATTTAGAAAACAAGTTTCTTCTACTTTTAAACCTCAAGTAACTCACACCTTTAAAACAAGTTACTTCTCTTAAATCATGTCATTTCTACTCTTTTAAAACAATTAAGTAAATCACTCCTTTGACTCCCCTAAAGTCATTAAAACGACCATTAGGTTTTGGAACTAAGGCACTAGCCAAAAGGTTTGGAAACCACTTCCCTTTCAAGACTCTATGTACTTTAAGTAAAATACTTTCACTTTTAAGAATCCAAACTTCACTAAGGAAATTGATCATACAACTTACAATTTGACATCAAAGTACAATCAAGGGAGTACATAGAACGAATTCTATTTTAAGCAAACCAAATACAACCAAGGAATGGATCATTTAAGGAGTAGGACATACTTTCTTTATCTTAAGGAATCATGCTAGAATAGGAGATAGTTTGTTAGACCCCGTAAATTCAAGAAGATAAGATAAGAACATACCAAGGAAGATCAGATTTGAAAGTTGAAAGATAAGTTGACAAACATGTGTTGGACGGATTTTGAGTCTACCTTGGAGTGTTGTACCCCAGTTGTTAAGAATTTCGAGGTGTTTAAAAAGCCTAATGTGTAGTCCGTTAAATCTAGTTCCAAACGCAACAAACCGTTCGTCGATAGGACATCGGAGTCGAAAGTTATGGAAGTTACAAGTTAGGTGCGCAAATGTGCAAAAAGCGATTTCGGTTAGAAGAGTGTCTTGCCGCGGCCGGTGCAGGCAGCGCGGTGTTCTTGGGAGTCCGGGGTTTCAGCGCGCCACGAATGCGAGGGCAGCGGTGCCGGAATCTTTGGACGCACCGGAAGTGGAGCGCGCGGCCGGCGGTGGGCATGGCGGCGGGATTTTTCTGCGGGAAAAGACGAAAATCAGGGGATTTTTTGTTAAAAGCCTATGGGAGGGTGACAAGTGTCCCTCCAATCATTTTGACCGGGAAAGGGGCCTATTTTAGGGCCAAGTCTTGGAAGACTTGGCCATTTCTTCTCAAACCCTCCCAAGAAAATCCTCTCCCTCTTCTCTCTAGATTTTTGAAGAAAACCTAGCTTAGGAGAAATTGTTGGAGCGGCGGCAAGAAGGAAAAGTGTGGGTAATCTTGTGGGAAGCGCTGGTGGACGAGTTTGTGGAAAGAAGTGGAAGAAAGGGGCTTTTGTGGGTTTCTCCAAAGGTAAAAGTTTCCCCTTCTCTTGGATATGAGTTATACTTGTTATAGTAGTTTAGAAATGAGCCTGAGGCTGTTATATTTTAGTAGTTTAGAAATGAGCCTGAGGCTGTTATATTTTAGTAGTTTAGAATTGAGCCTGAGGCTGTTATATTTGAATAGATTTGGATCTTGTTGTCTTGTTGAAACCGAAATGGGCATGTTAGCCTTAAGATTGTAACTTCAATTGGATTTCTAATTTGGTCGTCACATGTTGTAAAGGGGGATTGTAGTTGTTGAAGATGTCTAAGGCTAGATATCATGTTAGACCTAAGAACTTGAATTGGAAAAGAGTTGAAAGGGGTTAGTATTGGTTACATTGTTGGCCAAGAATGGCATGGAAATTATTGGGTTATTTTGTGTTGTTGTGGGGCGGAATTTTACACGTATTAGTAGGCGTGTAATCCCCTTGTAATTTCTGGATTAATTGAACCTTAAATGTGGCGTTGGTTATTGAATTTCGGCCTTGAAAAAGGTGGCATAGTAAGTAGAAACAAAGGAAGTGCCGTCCAAATTTCCGTAGAATGTAGGGACCTTGCACTTAGTTTATTCTACGTTCGAAGCTAGATTTTGATAGACGTTTTATGACCCTTATAGGATTGAAGTACTACGAGTAGCATATTCTACTTAAGGGGGATAGTCGTGGAGCATTTTGCTAGCAAATCGATAATCGTCGCGAGGTATGTGATTCTTCCTATCCTCTTCAGCATGATTATTTGTGAAATATATAGTGCAGTAGATGCACGTGTGTTAAAGGAATTTGATTTCCCTTGTTGTGCCTTGACTTGATATGAAGTGTGAAGGTCTTGATTGTTTGAAAAGTAGGAAAATCTTATTCGTTAGTAATAAGTACTCGGTGGTTAAAGAATAAGCCCTATTGGTCTCATAAGGGCTTATAGTTGTAATTGGTTGGTTTAAAACATAAAGTGTTATAACGGCTTTATGGGAAGTTTGTTATAACCACTTTATGTAGGTAAAAGAATGGTTTGTTGATTTCAAAGGATAAGAGACTTGACTTAAAATTGACCTAAATGGTGTTGAAAAGTGTGAAACCTCATTCGTGAGAAATGAGTACTTGGTTTTTAAAAGAATAATGTTGCATAAATTTCGGAAATGGGAATAAGAATCGAACAAGCCAATGCAGCGTTAATAAATGAAAGAAGTAATGACAATTTATCATGTTAAAACCAGTAGAAACCTCCATCTGCATAGAAGCTAAGATAAGACAAAATGGTATTACATTTCCTAGATCATGGCTGCTCTAATAAGAATTATTGAAATCAAGTTTTGATCTTCTTAAAAATTCCAAAGTAAGGAATTCGATTTCTAAAAGAAAAGAGACTTAAGAATTGGAAGTGTTTTGTTTTAAAAGAAAGGCATGGTTTTGTCTTGTATTGTTTTAAAACATAAAGTGTTATAATAGCTTTATGGGAAGTTAGTTATAACGACTTTATGGAAAATAAAGAAATGGATTCATTATTGTATTTAGAATGGTAACTTGATTTTTGGAAATAGAGAAGTAACTTGTTTTCAAATATTGAACTCTTTGTGATGGAAAAACATAAGTGGCTTGGTTATAAAAGGTAGGAGTACCTTGATCTTAAAGGGGTTAGATACTTGGGTTTTACTGGTATACTTGACGTTGTGTTAAGAAGTGTTTAAAGTACCTTGAGTTGTGTGTAACTTGCCTATGCTTGTTGTGATAGCCTTGTTGTGCAAGTGTTTGATTGTGTGCTACCGAGCCTCTCGATGGAGGGCCGGCTATCTGGTTGATTGATGGACATACTGACACGTTGGGTAGCCCACGGGTATGCTTCCACTATATCGATCCTCTTGGACATACTGACACGTTGGGTAGCCCACGGGTATGCTTCCATTAGGAGTGTTATCTTGTTATTTGTCTGGACATACTGACACGTTGGGTATCCCACGAGTATGCTTCCACTATATCGATCCTCTTGGACATACTGACACGTTGGGTAGCCCACGGGTATGCTTCCATTAGGAGTGTTATCTTGTTATTTGTTTGGACATACTGACACGATGGGTGGCGCGAGTATCGTCCAGTGAGTATTATCTTGTATTTGTTTGGACATACTGACACGTTGGGTAGCCCACGGGTATGCTTCCATAGTGAGTGTTATCTTGTTAGTTGATTGGACATACCGACACGTTGTGTTATACCCCGTAGTTGCAGGGTATGTATGTGAGGACGTACGTACGAGAGTACGGCAGAAATTTTGAAAAGAAAGAAAGATGTGAGTTTTCGACGGAAAAGTTTCCGGTTATTTGTGAAGAAAAAGGTTCGTTAATGGAATTGGATTCCCATTTGGTATTTGGACTTCATAGATTATATTAGAATTTTGAGATTTTATTTTGGAAATGGTCACGTGGGGCCACGGAGAAATTTACTGGTTTTGTGGGCCCGCTTTGTTTTTGAGATTTCGGTATTGTGGATATTTTTCGAAGACGTTTTATGAGGGCGATAGGAGGTGACACGTGTCACCCCGCCTGCGTGGCTTGGCCGGTTACATTTGGGCACAAGTGCAGAGTCGTTTCCGACGAAAGCGTTTCCGACTTTCGTAGGGAAAATTCCGCTATGACCTTTTTAATTTTTGCGGATTTTTCCGAGAGACGAAACATTTTGGACCAACGAGGGTGGCATGTGTCACCTCACATTGAAGCTTGTGGCGTCCAAGTGAACGATTGGTTCACGTATTGGATTGTTTTGTGGCTCACGTTTTTGGCCCTATTGGTTCCTTGTTTTGTGCCTTGTTTTGGCCTTGTTTTGTGGCTTGTCTTGTGCCATGTTTTGTGGAGTAGGGGTTAGGGTGCACTTGGCTCGATCAAGGCCTTACACTTGCCTTGCACGTGGCTTGATCTTGGCCCGTTGGTTGGCATTTGGGTTTGCTATAAATACCCCCTTTGTGAAGACTTCCATTCATCCACAAATGTTTCCTAGTCTTGAATCCCTCCTCCTCTTGTTGACTCTCGTCCAAGAGCTCCTCTCCCTTGAAAGTGGCCTTGGCCGTGAGGTCTCCTCCTCCCCATGAGGTCTAGCAGTGGTACCCCTAGCCTAGTTGTTTCGTATAATACCCCTTTGTGGTATAGAAATACTCCCTAGTATTGTTATAATGCCCAAAATACCTTAGCCTTGTACCTTGTAGTATTCCAAAGATACCTCTTTCGAGAGTCAGAAATACTACCTTTTGTCCTTTTAGTCTCAAACCGAAACCCTAAGGAAATCTTCATAGTTGGTTGAAGTATTTGAGTAGAAGTTAGTTAGAACTTCTAAGGGTTGTTTGGAGTGGTTTGGAGCGCACGAATGAGCTAAACCTTGCTCAGATCGACATTATAACTTGGATAATTTTGGGCTTATCGAGGTAATTATCTTGTCCTCTATTGTAATTGGAAATTACATGTTTGTTAGAATATATAGTTGAAGTATACTATATATAGAACTACTTAGTATTCGCAATGTCTTTTGACTTAAGCTCAAGAATAAAGAACTCGAATGAATGTGTTACATAGAATCAGATTGCAAGACTTGTGTAGAATTGTACACGTCCCAGGTTAGGCGTGTAAACCCCCCGGTTGGCTTGGCCAGTAGCCTCGATAGAGGAGGAGATTTACGCTGCCATGTGGGAAATGTCACGAATTTTCTATAGGATGATAGAAATTTGTGTTTTGGGGTTAATAGACGTTTGTGACCTTTATAGGTGAAAGTACTAAGAGTAGAGTATTCTGCTCGAGAGTGGAAAGGGCTAGCAAGTTGTAGTACTTGGAGCATTTTGCTTATTGTCGATAAATCGTCGCGAGGTATGTGAACCTCTTCCTATCTTTTCTAGCATGATTGTTGTGAACTATGTAGTACGGTAGACGCATACGTGCTAAGTGATTTGGTTGGTTTAAAACATAGGGTGTTATAATAGCTTTATGGGAAGTTAGTTATAACGACCTTATGTAAGTGAAAATGTTTCTTGATTTGGGAATCGTAATGTATCGATCACCGCAACTGCGTTAATAAAAGGAAAATGTATTGAATAATGATGTGTTGTATTAAAACCCGAGAAACCTCCATCTGCATAGAAGCTAAGATGAGACAAAATGATATTACATTTTCTAGATCATGGTTCTTTGTAATAAGATCGTTATAAACAAGAATAAACTACTCACATATATGACATATGTTACTCAATTGTTCTAAAAGGAATCAAGTGATTAAGTTTGGGAACTATGAAACCATTGAAAATGAGAAGCTTGAGTAATTGAAACTAGGCAAACCGGAACTTAGGAAAGAATGTTGTTACTTGATTTTGAAAAGGAAGGTGGGTTGGTCATTCTAATACTACGGTATCGGGTGACTTTTATAAAAGTAATGGATCTCTTTTAAAAAAAAAGAACTTAACGTATGTAGTACTTTGGGGTTAAAACCGGACTTTGGCATAAAATGAAAGTACTTTGAGTTGTGTGAAACTTGCTATGCTTGTTGTTGTGAAACTTGCCTATGCTTGTTGTTGTGAAACTTGCCTATGCTTGTGATGATAGCCTTTATTGTACAAGCGTTGTTTTCGTGTTACCGCGTCTCGATAGAGGTCGGTTGGTAGTTGAGAACTTACTTGGATGTCGGCGGTGGCGAGAAATTCCACGTACGTTCGCTGATAGTATTATTGTTGTTAATCGCTTTGGACATATCGACACGATGCGTAGCGCACGTATGCTTCCATTTGGTTAAGGTCTTGTGGTTAATCGCTTTGGATATCTCGACACGATCGTAGCGCACGGGTATGTTTCCATTTCGATTATCGCCAGTGATTTCCTTTTGGACATACCGACACGATCGTGGCGCACGTATCGTCCATTTGGAAAGTTGTCTTATTGTTTCTTTGACATACCGACACGATCGTAGCGCACGGTATGCTTCCATTTGGATTGTCTTGTTGTTGAGGTCACATGGACATGCCTACACCGATCACGGTCCGGCATGGCCATGGGACATTGGTATTATTGTTGCATCATGGACATGTCTACACCGATGCAAGATTAGGGCATGCGCCATAATGCGAACTCGATTGATGTTGGGCGTGAGACCCATAGTTATATTGGGTGATGATCGTTTTATGTTGTGAATCGTAGTTTGGTTATCATACATGTCTCTGCTTTATATAGACTAGTATGATTTCATTTACTGATTGCAGCTTCACATACTTGGTACTGTTATCGACCTCCTACGGGGCGTTCATGCCGCAGTAGAGGTACATCGATCGTGGATCCTCGCTCATAGGATCACAATCAACAGATTTGAAGCTCCGTTTCTCCGAGGCTTATCTTTTAGTAGGTGTTCCTGAGTTGTAGGTTCTTGTACATTCTGTGGTACGGGCCCTGTCTCCGTCATAGTCATCAGATATCTTAAGGTGCAGTAATCTTGTGTGGCGGTTGTAAAAGGATTAAACTATTCAGTTTTATGTATATACTTGAAGGCAATCGTTTTGGTTGCTGTTTATTTATTATATCTCTTGTTAAATGACTCATGTTTTATGTTCCGTGATTTTCTACGATGTATGTATCACCAGGGTGCCTGTGGTAAGGCACGATGCGAACGCCCCGAACGGTCGTTACAAAAGTGGTATCGAGCGCTTAATCCTCGGAAAGTGTCTAGACCGTGTCTAGTAGAGTCTTGATTATCGATGTTGTGCACCACATCTATAATCGGGAGGTCGCAGGACATTTAGGATTAGTTTCCATTCTTCTCATCCCGAGATCGTGCCTTAGAGGCGTGTTGTAAGTTGGACCCTCCGACGTATCTCGTTTTTACGATTATGCCTCCGCAAGGCAACGAGCCCGAGAAGAGGCAAGGCAGCGAGGGTCTTGCTAGTGAGATCTGAGAGGAGCACGAGGGCGCAGCCCGCATACACGAGGTTGTGCTTGACGGCGGGTTTTGTGGACGCCGCCAGCCAGCAGAGGTTGGAGCCGCAAAGAATGGCTGCTGAGACCGCATGACTGAGCCTCCACCCCACAAAGGCAGGAGATGGGTTACAAGGAGATGGCCGGCCGCCTTGGTCGTGGCGATATGAGATAGGCCGATGCAGAAGCCTGGCCCAGAGCACCGCGTTCACCCCGAGCAGATAGTTTGAGGCTACGGACTTTACGAGTTGTAGCCCGCCCGAGTTTTATGGGTCGAGGCGGAGGATGATCCGCAGGAGTTCATCCGGCGATTCACGATCACGCGGTGATCAAGGCTTGAAACCGAGTCTGCGTGACCTTTGGTTCGCATCGGCCGCGTGATACCGCAATCGATTGGTTTGATTCATGGAGCTTTCGGGAGAGCATGCACCTCCAGCAGTATGGGATGAGTTTTGGGGCTTTCTCACGCACTTCTTGCCTCCGCGGATGAGGAGGGCACGGGCGATTTTTGTTATCGAGACAGAGGCGACCGTCGGGGAGTACAATGTCGAGTTCGATTCTTTGGCTCGATATGTCCCCGCGCTTAGTTGCAGATATGGAGGATAGGGTGCATCGCCACGCCACCGGGCTAGATGATTATATGGCCGAGTCTTGTGCGAGTGTTTCTCACCGTACGGGACATTGCCCGCATGCAGCTCACGCACTAGGATGTGAGGCACGGAGGGTCGACGGAATGACTGGATCGCCAGAAGAGGCCGTGGCGGCGAGGTCCTGGTGGCTTTCGAGGCGGACCGCCTCGGCAGAGCTAGTTATATACCCCACCGTGCAGTGGTCCTCCACCGTCTTCGGGAGCGGTCGAGGCTCGAGGTTCAGATTTTCGGCAGAAAGGCGGTGTTAACCACCAAGCCACCCTACCTCGTTGTGACCTTTGTGGTAGACTCCATTTTGGAGAGTGTCGTGCTAGATTGGGAGTTTGTTTTGCATGCGGCAGCAGGCCATTTTGCAGGAACTGTTCGACCAAGGGAAGCGCGGATGTTACGACTCACCTTCAGGATTTGTGGCTGGTTCATCACCTTCATACTATGCACGCAGGCGTGCGTATGATTAGAGTGGAGCGGTAGCTTGGGTATATCCTTAACCCTCAGAGTTTTGGTATGCTTGTTATGATGATCTCATTATTGTGTGCTATGTACGGATAGCATTGTGATATGTGTGAGTTAGAATACATGGTTAGTTGGAAGGATACGTATGAGGCATGGTAAGTGTGAACCTTAGACTATTTCACGGTGAGACCTTAGAGGTAAGGTCGTCTTGAGTAAAAGATTCGTTTTATGTTTGACCTTTATAAAGGTGAGTAGTATACGTGGGATTTATTTGTGTGATAAGTCCGTGGGTAGTGTGAGATGGAAGTGGTAGCTTATGATGAGAATTAGTAAGATTGTTCAATCGGGAACAAGAGTTTGGCAGTTGGGGGTCGGGTTTAGGACCATTTGCGGGTCAAACCGTAACCCGATTTGGGGTGGGGCCAGTTCTGGGTGGTCCCGCCAGTGGTAGGGTCACGAGGATGCTAGGCCCAAGTTTGTATGATCATCGTATGAGTTCGTGGACGCGTTCGACGAAGCGGTTCGTAAAGGCGGGAATGGCCTTAAGGAAGTTTGAGGTTAGTAAGATGACCAAGTTTGGAGGTAGTGACTCGCAGATTTTCGAGCGGAAGTAATGACTGAAGTATGGTACATCCGGGAGAGTTCAAGTGTTCGAGAAGGAACGACGAGTAAGGAAGGAAGATAACGTGTTATTTCGGCTGCCGTGGCGTTGACAACTTGTTAGAGGAACTTTATCGTTATTCGACTTGAGAAGGAACATTCGGACGAATGTTTCGGAGAGGGAGAATGTTATACCCGTAGTTGCGGGGTATGTATGTGAGGACGTGCGACGCAGAGCACGGCAGAAAATTTTGAAAAGAAAGAAAGATGTGAGTTTTAACGGAAAAGTTTCCGTTATTTGTGAAGAAAAAGGTTCGTTAATGGGAATTGGATTCCCGATTTGGTATTTGGACTTCATAGATTATATTAGAATTTTGAGATTTTATTTTGGAATGGTCACGTGGGCCCACGGGAGAAATTCTGATTTTGTAGGAGCAGCTTTGTTTTTGAGATTTCGGTATTGTGGATATTTTTGAAAGACGTTTATGAGGGCCAATAGGGAGTGACACGTGTCACCCCGCCTAAGTGGCTCGCCGGTTACATTTGAGCACGACTGCGTAAGTCGTTTTCAGGCGAAACGTTTCCACGACTTTCGTAGGAAAATTCCGGCTATGACCTTTTTAATTTTTGCGGATTTTTCCGAGAGAAAACATTTTGGACCAACGGAGGGTGACATGTGTCACCTCACATTGAAGCTAGGGCGTCTAGTGGGCGATTAGTTCACGTATTGGATTGTTTTGTGGCTCACGTTGGGCCCTATTGGTTCCTTGTTTTGTGCCTTGTTTTGGCCTTGTTTTGTGGCTTGTCTTGTGCCGTTTTGTGGAGTAGGGTTAGGTGCACTTGGCTTGATCAAGGCCTTACACTTGCCTCGCACATGGCTCGATCTTGGCCATTGTTGGCATTTGGGTTTGCTATAAATACCCCTTTGTGAAGACTTCATTCATCCACAAATGTTTCCTAGTCTTGAATCCCTCCTCCTCTTGTTGACTCTCGTCCAAGAGCTCCTCTCCCTTGAAAGTGGCCTTTGGCCGAGGTCTCCTCCCCTTGTGAGGTCTAGCTGGGTACCCCTAGCTAGTTGTTTCGTATAATACCCTTTGTGGTATAGAAATACTCCCTAGTATTGTTATAATGCCCAAAATACGTTATCCTTGTAACTTATAGTATTACAAATATAACTCTATACGTAGAGTCCGGAAATACTACCTTTAGTCCGTTTTAGTCTCAAACCGAAACCCTAAGTAAATCTTCATAGTTGGTTGAAGTATTTGAGTAGAATTTTGTTAGAACATCTAAGGTTTGTTTGGAGTGGTTTGGAGCGCAAGGAGTGGAGCTAAACCATGCACAGGATCGACATTATAACTTGGATAATTTTGGGCTTATCGAGGTAATTATCTTGTCCCTCTATTGTAATTGGAAATTACATGTTTGTTAGAATATATAGTTGAAGTATACTATATATAGAACTACTTAGTATTCGGCAATGTCTTTTGACTTAAGCCTGAAGAATAAAGAACTGAACTGAACTGTATTTACATAGGACTGTATTGCAGTAGACTTGTGTAGAATTGTACACGTCCGGTTAGACGTGTAAACCCCCCCCCCTGGTTGGCTTGGTAGCCGGCCTCGATAGAGGAGGAGATTTACGCTGTTGCGGGGGGGGGAGGTGCTGCCGAATTTTCTATAGGATGATAGAAATTTGTGTTTTGGGGTTAATAGACGTTTGTGACCTTTATAGGTGAAAGTACTAAGAGTAGCGTATTCTACTCGAGGAGTGGAAAGGGCTAGCAAGGTTGTAGTACTTGGAGCATTTTGCTTATTGTCGATAAATCGTCGCGAGGTATGTGAACCTCTTCCTATCTTTTCTAGCATGATTGTTGTGAACTATGTAGACGTACATGTGCTAAGTGATTTGGTTGGTTTAAAACATAGGGTGTTATAATAGCTTTATGGGAAGTTAGTTATAACGACCTTATGTAAGTGAAAATGTTTTACTGATTTCGGGAATCAGAATGTGTATCGACAGACCACTGCAGCGTTAATAAAAGGAAAATGTATTGAATAATGATGTGTTGTATTAAAACCAGTAGAAACCTCCATCTGCATAGAAGCTAAGATGAGACAAAATGATATTACATTTTCTAGATCATGGCTGCTGTAATAAGATCGTTATAAACAAGAATAAACTACTCACATATATGACATATGTTACTCAATTGTTCTAAAAAGGAATCAAGTGATTAAGTTTGGGAACTATGAAACCATTGAAAATGAGAAGCTTGAGTAATTGAAACTAGGCAAACTGGAACTTAGGAAAAGAATGTTGTTACTTGATTTTGAAAAGGAAGGTGGGTTGGTCATTCTAATACTACGGGTATCGGGTGACTTTTATAAAAGTAATGGATCTCTTTTAAAAAAAAAAGAACTTAACGTATGTAGTACTTTGGGGTTAAAAACCCGGACTTTGGCATAAAATGAAAGTACTTTGAGTTGTGTGAAACTTGCCTATGCTTGTTGTTGTGAAACTTGCCTATGCTTGTTGTTGTGAAACTTGCCTATGCTTGTGATGATAGCCTTTATTGTACAAGCGTTGTGTTTTCTGTGTTACCGCGTCTCTCGATGAAGTGGTTGGCTGATTGCGAACTTACTTGGATGTCTGCGGTGAGCGGAGAAATTCCGCAGTGCGTTCTCGTTGATAGTATTATTGTTGTTAATCGCTTTGGACATACCGACACACGATCGTAGCGCACGGGTATGCTTCCATTTTAGTTAAGGTCTTGTGGTTAATCGCTTTGGATATCGACCACGATCGTAGCGCGCGGGTATGTTTCCATTTCGATTATCGCCTTGTGATTTCCTTTTGGACATACGACACGATCGCGTGGCGCACGCGGGTATCGTCCCATTTGGAAAGTTGTCTTATTGTTTCCTTTGACATACCGACACGATGCGTAGCGCTGCGGGTATGCTTCCATTTGGATTCTTTGTCTTGTTGTTGAGTCACATGGACATGCCTACACCGATCACGAATTCCGGGGCATGTGGCCATGGGACATTGGTATTATTGTTGCATCATGGACATGTCTACACCGTCGATATTCCGGCACGCGGCCATAATGCGAACGATTGATGTTGTGGGCGTGAGACCCATAGTTATATGGAGTGATGCATTTTATGTTGTGAGCTGTAGTTTGGTTATCATACATGTCTCCCGCTTTATATAGACTAGTATGATTTCATTCTGATGATTGCATTTCCACATACTTGGTACTGTTGCGACCTCCTTCGGGCTGCGTCATGCCGCGGTAGGTACATCGCCGTGGATCCTCGCCATAGGATCACGATTCAGCGCATTTGAAGCTCCGTTTCTCGAGGCTTATCTTTTAGTAGGTGTTCCACGAGTTGTAGGTTCTTGTACATTCGGGTATGGCGAGCCTGTCCCGTCATAGTCATTGTATATCTTAAGTCTGTAATCTTTGTTGTGGCGGGTGGTTGTAAAAGGATTAAACTGTTCGTGTTTTATGTATATCTTGAAGGCAATCATTTTTGGTTGGCCTGTTTATTTATTATATCTCTTGTTAAATGACTCATGTTTTATGTTCCGCTGATTTTCTCTGATGTATGTATCACTAGGGTGCCCAGGGTAAGGCACCAGTAACGGGCCCCGGAACGGGTCGTTACACGTTGGGTGGCCCACGGGTATGATTCCACAGAGATTGTTATCTTGTTATCTCCTTTGGGCATACCGACGCGTTGGATAGTCCATGGGTATGGGCCCACTAGGATGGTTCCAGGGCCATGCTTATACCGAGGTGAGATGCCGGGGCATGCGGCCATTGTGCGGGTTAAATTCCCGGGTTGTATTTGAGTGATGATTTCACGGGCATGAGTCCCTATCTTGACATGACTGCTAATATATATTGTGAACTGTAGTTTGGTTATCATACATGTCTCCTGTTTTTATATAGACTATTATGATTTTGTTTCTGATATTTTGATTTCCACATACTGTACTGTTATCGACCTCCTTCGGGGCTGCGTTCATGCCGCGAGTTGAGGTACATAGCTGGCGATCCGCACTCTTAGGATCGCTGTTCGGTTCTCGGAAGCTCCATATCTCGGAAGCTTGTCACGTGATGCAGTTCCACAAGTAGTAGACTTTTGTATATTCAGGGGCATGCGGGCCCCGTCCGTCATTATGGTTTCAAAATTCTTGAGGTCAGTTGCTTTGTTGTGGGCAGGTTGGTAAGGGATGTAATCGCTCAAGTTTTCATTTACGTACAAAAGGTAACCGTTTGGGTTGCTTTGTTTTCTTATTTCACCGCTTTTTCTTTCATGAGCTTTTATTTCATTGGTTTTTCTCGATGATTGTATCACTAGGGTGCGGGTAAGGCACGATCCACGCCAGGATCGGTCGTGACAAAAGTGGTATCGAGCGATTAATCCTCGGAAAGTGTCTGCAGTATCTAGTAGAGTCTTGATTATCGGTGTGTTGTGCACCACATCTATAATCGGAGGCTACAGGGATATTTAGGATTGGTTTCCATTCTTCTCACTCTGAGATCGTGCCTTAGAGTTGTGTTATAAGTTGGACTCCTGCGGCGTATTCTTATGTACCCATTGCGCCTACGCAGGCAACGAGCCCAGGGCAAGGCGCAGAGGAGCCGCGAATAGAGCCTGAGAGGTTACGAGGGCACGAGCCCGGTCATTACGAGATAGTACTTCCGAGCGAGTTTTATGGCGCCGCCACCACTAGCGAGTTTAGGCGGCAGCGATTTCTCACGAGGCCACGATACGAACCTCGATTCCACGGCGGGAGCGAGGATATGAGTTCAAAGAGATGGCCCAGTTACTAGCTAGGCTGGTGGCTGGAAATGAGGACAGACGAGAGCCGGTGGTTCCAATTACGATGATTCACCTAGATCCGATAGTCTGAGACTTCGGGATTTCTTGAGTTGCAGTTCGCCAGAGTTCTATGGGTAGAGAGTTGAGGATGATCCTCAGGGTGTCGTGCTAGTTTGGAGATTGTTATACTTGCGGCCGTCAGGGCCATGTGGTGGGAGGATGTCCACGTAGGAGGGATACAGAAGGATGACTCACACCACGGTCGATTGCGGAGTTCGATTGTTGGGAGAAGGGGTGTTAGTCGGATGAGGTCACCCCACCTCGCGTGGCCATTGTAATAGACTCCATTATGAGTGTCATCGCTTCGACAGCTTGTGCTTGCGCCAGCGGGGCCATTTGGTGAGAGTTTGTTCGACCAGAGGTAGCACAGATGTAGAGACTCAGCCTTCGGGATCGGTGGCTGGTTCATCGCCTTATTTAGCTAGGCGCCCTGCAGGGCAGGATTATGATTAGAGCGATCAAGGGAAAGTGAGGCAGTAGTTGCGGAGATATCTTTAGCCCTTAAGAGACTTGTTTATGCGGTTATGGTAGATACATGCGGAGTGCCATGTTTGGATAGCTTTGTGTAAAAAAAAAAAAGAAAGTGATTTAGAAGCATGGGTAGTTAAAAATGGGTAAGTCTGGAGACGAGACAAGTGTGAGCTTTAGGATTTATAACAGTTAGAACCTCAGATGCAAGGCCGTCTTGAGTGGAAGATTTTACGGTTATCTTTGTCGGAGATCCATCTAGAACGTTCCCAGTTGATGATGACCAAGTTGGAGGTAGTAACCCTGAGATTTTGGAAACTGAAGCAATGACAGAAATGTGGTACGTATAGTAGGAAGAGTTCGAGTGTACGAGAGGAAATGCACGCAGTCTGAAAAAGGCGAAGATGTGTTTAGAAGATGGAAGTGTCCTTGTTATAAAGTAAAGCTGTGAAGGAAGTATCCTTTGGACCATGGGTGGAGCTATTAGTATTGTTATACGCTTTAGAGATGATTCTTCGCTGGCTTGGATGTGAGTTTTTACAGACGCGTGGTATTATGGCCAGGTGTGGCATAATTAGTTTCGTAAGTATAGTAGTGAAGACTATACCGGCGTCTGCGTTTTGGAGACTTAGAAGGAACATTCGGGATGAATGTTTCTAAGGGGGGAAGAATGTTACACCCCGTAAATTCAAGAAGATAAGATAAGAACATACCAAGGAAGATCAGATTTGAAAGTTGAAAGATAAGTTGACAAACATGTGTTGGACGGATTTTGAGTCTACCTTGGAGTGTTGTACCCCAGTTGTTAAGAATTTCGAGGTGTTTAAAAAGCCTAATGTGTAGTCCGTTAAATCTAGTTCCCAACGCAACAAACCGTTCGTCGAAAGTTATGGAAGTTACAAGTTAGGTGCTTGATCAGCAAAGCGATTTTAGGTTAAGTGCAGTGGCCTTGCTGAATGCAGGCCGTGGCGCGTTATGCTTGGAGTCATGGGGTTTCAGCGCCGTGGCTGAATCTTGGAACTTTCGGAGTGGAGGCTAGCAGCGCCGAGGGGATTTTTCTGCGGGAAAAGACGAAAATCAGGGTTTTTTTTTTAAAAGCCTATGGGAGGGTGACAAGTGTCCCTCCCATCATTTTGACCGGGAAAGGGGCCTATTTTAGGGCCAAGTCTTGGAAGACTTGGCCATTTCTTCTCAAACCCTCCCAAGAAAATCCTCTCCCTCTTCTCTCTAGATTTTTTGAAGAAAACCTAGCTTAGGAGAAATTGTTGGAGCGGAGGCAAGAAGGAAAAGTGTGGGTAATCTTGTGGGAAGCGCTGGTGGACGAGTTTGACGGAAAAGAAGTGGAAGAAAGGGGCTTTTGTGGGTTTCTCCAAAGGTAAAAGTTTCCCCTTCTCTTGGATATGAGTTATACTTGTTATAGTAGTTTAGAAATGAGCCTGAGGCTGTTATATTTTAGTAGTTTAGAAATGAGTCTGAGGCTGTTATATTTTAGTAGTTTAGAATCGAAGAGGTACATTATATTTGAATAGATTTGGATCTTGTTGTCTTGTTGAAACCGAAATGGGCATGCTAGCCTTAAGATTGTAACTTCAATTGGATTTCTAATTTGGTCGTCACATGTTGTAAAGGGGGATTGTAGTTGTTGAAGATGTCTAAGGCTAGATATCATGTTAGACCTAAGAACTTGAATTGGAAAAGAGTTGAAAGGGGTTAGTATTGGTTACATTGTTGGCCAAGAATGGCATGGAAATTATTGGGTTATTTTGTGTTGTTGTGGGGCGGAATTTTACACGTATTAGTAGGCGTGTAATCCCCTTGTAATTTCTGGATTAATTGAACCTTAAATGTGGCGTTGGTTATTGAATTTCGGCCTTGAAAAAGGTGGCATAGTAAGTAGAAACAAAGGAAGTGCCGTCTACATTTCCGTAGAATGTAGGAACCTTGCACTTAGTTTATTCTACGTTCGAAGCTAGATTTTGATAGACGTTTTATGACCCTTATAGGATTGAAGTACTACGAGTAGCATATTCTACTTAAGGGGGATAGTACTGTGGAGCATTTTGCTAACCGTCGATAATCGTCGCGAGGTATGTGATTCTTCCTATCCTCTTCAGCATGATTATTTGTGAAATATATAGTGCAGTAGATGCACGTGTGTTAAAGGAATTTGATTTCCCTTGTTGTGCCTTGACTTGATATGAAGTGTGAAGGTCTTGATTGTTTGAAAAGTAGGAAAATCTTATTCGTTAGTAATAAGTACTCGGTGGTTAAAGAATAAGCCCTCTTGGTCTCATAAGGGCTTATAGTTGTAATTGGTTGGTTTAAAACATAAAGTGTTATAACGGCTTTATGGGAAGTTTGTTATAACCACTTTATGTAGGTAAAAGAATGGTTTGTTGATTTCAAAGGATAAGAGACTTGACTTATAATTGACCTAAATGGTGTTGAAAAGTGTGAAACCTCATTCGTGAGAAATGAGTACTTGGTTTTTAAAAGAATAATGTTGCATAAATTTCGGAAATGGGAATAAGAATCGAACAAGCCAATGCAGCGTTAATAAAGGAAAGAAGTAATGACAATTTATCATGTTAAAACCAGTAGAAACCTCCATCTGCATAGAAGCTAAGATAAGACAAAATGGTATTACATTTCCTAGATCATGGCTGCTCTAATAAGAATTATTGAAATCAAGTTTTGATCTTCTTAAAAATTCCAAAGTAAGGAATTCGATTTCTAAAAGAAAAGAGACTTAAGAATTGGAAGTGTTTTGTTTTAAAAGAAAGGCATGGTTTTGTCTTGTATTGTTTTAAAACATAAAGTGTTATAATAGCTTTATGGGAAGTTAGTTATAACGACTTTATGGAAAATAAAGAAATGGATTCATTATTGGATTTAGAATGGTAACTTGATTTTTTGGAAATAGAGAAGTAACTTGTTTTCAAATATTGAACTCTTTGTGATGGAAAAACATAAGTGGCTTGGTTATAAAAGGTAGGAGTACCTTGATCTTAAAGGGGTTAGATACTTGGAGCCTTAAATAGTTCACATACCTTTTCGGCTAAATCCACAAGCTAAGCCGAATACGCCGTACGTAGAATTGTCAACCTATAATGGTCACAACAAGACTATCAACTTCTAGTCTCTAACGTAGAATAATACTAAGTAAGCGGTCTCTAATTCTACGGAAAATCGGGCAGCACTTCCTTTGTTTCTACTCACTTTGCCACCTTTTTCAAGGTCGAATACAATAACCAACATGCCACATTTAAGGCTCCAAACAACAACCAAACAAAGGGGATTACACGCCTTACAATACGTGTAAAATTCTGCCCCACAATTCATACGAAGTAGTTTAATATTCACTAGCCATTCTCGGCCAACAATAACCAACAACACTAAGTCTTTTCCAATCCTTTTCCAATTCCAAGTTCTAAGGTCTAACATGTTATATAGCCATAAACAACTTCAATAACTACAATTTCCTTCTTTATACAACATGCGACGACTTAAACTAATATTCAACTTGAATTGTAATCTTAAGGCTAAACATGCTAGTTTTCGGATTAGGGTTCCAATAGCCAATATACTAATCAAACTTCATACTAAACATCTCATGCTTGCTAATATCCACAACTACAATGATAAGAAATCTTAACTACTAAAACGACAAGATTTATACCTTTATAAGCCCTTAAAAATTCCAAGATTCAAAGTCGCGCCTTAGCAATTCTTAGCTCCTTTCCTTAAGTTCCAATCCGCTCCAAGCACTCCTTAGAGGCCTATGAAGAACCCATCTTCAAGTTCCAACTTCAAAGTTGAAGAACTCCTTAAGTTTCCGCCTTGCGACTAATACGAAAACGCCGTTTTTCCGAAATCTTTCTATTGAGATAACCTTACAACACTCTTAGGAACCTTGGGTTTAAGTCTTGTGGCTAATGGATCAAAACTACAAAATTTTCTTGTTGGAAATAGCCCAAACCCGAGAGCACTTATGCTAGCACAAAGTGTTTGTGAAATTTTTCTAAGTCTTCAAGACCTTGTCTTGCTACTAGTATGTATTTATAACACATTGGAGGGTCTAGACTTAAACAAATGGGTGGCTAAGATGAGTTTCACTAGGATCAAGCCCATGTGGACAAGTTGACTTTGGTCAAATATATCAAGCTTTGAAGACTTATCTTCCAAGATGGTCAATGACCATTTTACCCCTTACTAATTCGACCAAGACCACATGTGGGGGTGCCACGTGTCGCCCTCTCATTCGTCCATAAAATTCCGTAACCCTCGTGGGCCCCACCAAACGTAAAATTCTCGGTGGGCCCCACATGACCAAATCCGTAAAAATAAATTTCCATAAGGTTAAGAGTTCCATACTCTTCAAATAATGCATTTTGAGAATCCAATTCTCAACAACGAACATTTTTCCTTTCCGACGTTCGGAAGATTTTCCGTCGGAAAAACAATTCTTCCTTTCGTACCAATTTCCAAGTCTTGATTCCTTACGCACATTCTCTTATACATGCCCTGGACTTACGGGGTGTAACATTCTTCCCCCCTTAGAAACATTCGTCCCCGAATGTTCTTAGTCGGTTGTCAAGCTATACAAATTCCGGCATAAACTCTATACTATGCCTATCAATCAAAACTGCACAGGACCAACGATGCCACACCTGGCCACCACAACATACGTAAACATAACAATGGACCTTCCATCCCTGGTCCCTTCTCACAAAACTCGAACGTTACAGTCTTCTCAAACACGGGATCCTTAGAGGTTCCTTTCTTTCCTTACTTGTCATACTTTCTCGTACTTTCAAACTTATCTAGTACACGTACAAAATCTCAAATATTGTTTCTATTCTCCAATCCTTGGAGTTACTATCCAAACTTGGCCATATTGTTACTTACTTTCCCGTTAAGGCTCTTCTCGACCCTTACGACCTGGTTCCGGTGGAACACATCCACGAACTCGTACAACGATCAACTAGGCCTGGGCCTTACACCCTCGTGACCCTATCACATAGCGGGACCACTACCAACTGACATCACCCCATTCCATACTACCGGCTGACCCGAAATGAGTCCACAACCCGACCCAGCGTCACACTTAACTTCTCATTCTTAGTCTGAAATAAATCTCTCTCTTATCTCAAGGTACTTCTTACCCTATCCCCTATTCACTAGAGGTTCGTCACATAAGCCAAAGTATTTCTACTGTACATCCTTCCCTATTGATCTTACACTGTCATGGGGCAATTACTACGTGTGAACTCTACACAACTATAGTCTCAGTTCACTTACCATTCTTGTCAACATTCTTTAATTTTCACTTTACTAATCACAGTATTCCTACCTCTGGGGTACTATCACTTTACAACTACTAGCAACAAAGGGAAAAAATATACGCTAAGGCGAAATCTGAACCTATCAATGCACGTATGATTCAAAAGAATCGACATATACCAGAACCCATGCGATGTCGCCTCCGATCTGCCCAATAGTCACGTCAGCTATGCGGTTCGAAGGACCGCCAGAACTATAAACTCCACCCTGACCTCTACCACGGCTGGCTGACATCTGAACACCCTGCCCTGGGGGACGCACAGCTGTGGAGGAAAGGTAACCAATAATAGGCCTCATAGGCTGAGCCACCTCACCGGTGCCCCTTCTAAAAGGACATACCCTCAGTATATGGCCCGGACGTCCACAATAATAACAAACACCTGTGCCATGACGGCATTTCCCCGAATGACGCTTACCACATCTGAAACACTGAGGAATAGGTGGCCTCGACTGAGAAAATCCTCGGCTCCTCTGAGAACCTCGACCCCTGGAGCTTGGACCGGCTCCTAAATACCTTGTGGGATCAACTCTCCCACCTGTGAGCTGCGGGGGTATGTACTGGGTAGGCTGGGACGAATATCTCACTCGCTGCTGAGGCAGCTCGTCCAAAAACTCACCGGGATAACCAACCGGTCTAGCCCTCTTACGCTGATCTCCACGTTGGCCCTCTACCCTCTGTACACCTGTCTGTACTGGCCGAATAGCCTCCGGCTGATGAAACTGTAGCACCGCTATCTTGGTCAATAACATAACTGCTTCCCTCATGACCCTATAGTCTTCTCCTAACTGAGAAACTGGAGGCTCTGGTGCTGGGGCCTCAAAACTGCGCAGGAAGAACTCGCATCGCTGACAACATCCGAGATACCACGGCATACGCCTATCAACTCTCGATTCGACTAGTAGCTCCTGCTACTCCTTTGCCCTTCAAGGCCGCTGTTGCCCTCGAGGCATAATCGTAACACAAAATTACGTCGAGAGGATGTATCTTACTAACACACTCATGGCACGATCTTAGAGTGAGAAGAATAGAAATCAACTCTAAATATCCTGTAGCCTCGCTTATGGGTGTGGCGCGCAACACACCGATAATCAAGACTCTACTAGACACGGTCTATAGACATTCCGAGGACTGACTGCTCTGATACCACTCTGTCACACCCCGAACCCCGGGCCCGTGACTGGTGCCCTACCTGGGCACCCTTCTACCTTAACAACTAAGTAAACTGCGGAAATTAAATAACACCTTTTTTTTTTTAAAACCAATCGTACGTGCAAGGGCAAAGCCGGCCAGGCTGCCATATAATATACATAACAAAAGACACTACACCGTACATGAGTCCAATCCCACATATGAATACAGACCTCTAAGAGTTAAACTGAACTATGACGGGACAAGGCCCCATCGTACCCATAACTGTACAAAAGCCTGTACTGAAAGAACTTATACCAAAAAGATAAATTCCCGAACAGAAGGAGCTATTCAAGAACTTTGAGCAGGGTCCTACACCTGCTGATCACCAAACAACGTACCTAAACCTGCGGCATGAACGCAGCCCCCCGAAGGAGGTAAGTACGAAGAATGTACCAAGTATGTGAAACAGTAAGTACTGTAATAAAATCATAACAGTCTAAACAAAACAGGAGACATGTATGATAGCCAACCTACAGTACACAATACATAAGCAGTTATATCAAGTCGAGACGCGTGCCTCAAAGTCACTATTCAAATATAACTATGGGTCTCACGCCATAATATCAATCATGCCCGTGGAATCCTTCCTCACCGCGTGATCCATGATATAATGTAACACCAATAAGCATATCCAAGGAGTATCCCTCGTGGTCGCATGCCCCGGAATCCCACATCGTATAAGCATGACCATGGGGTATACAAATAAATCCGGGAATCAAACCCGCTCCTGGTCACACGTGCCGGAATCCCACATCATATAAGCATGTCCATGAGTATCCTCGTGGTCGCATGCCGGCATCCCACATCGTATAAGCATGACCATGGGTATCCTCGCGGTCGCGTGCCGACATCCTACATCGTATAAGCATGACCGTAGGGTAACACAAACAACCGGAATCTAACCCGACTCCTGGTCACATGCCCCGGAATCCCACATCGTATAAGCATGTCCAAGGAGTATCCCTCGTGGTCGCATGCCCCAGCATCCCACATCGTATAAGCATGACCGTAGGGTAACACAAATAATGGAAGCATACCCGTGGAATCCCACCTCACTGTCGGTACGTCCAAGTAAACTTACAACAAGGCAGCCGACCCTCCAACCGAGAGTCGCGGCAACGTAATAAAACATAATACTTGCACTCAAAGGCTATCACCAGCACATATAGGCAATTCTCAATTAATCAAGCCAAAGTACTTATCAAGGCACACATAGAATAATTCTCAATTAATCAAGCCAAAGTACTTATCAAGGCACATAGAATAATTCTCATTAACGAGCCAAAGTACTTATGAAGGCACACATAGAATAATTCTCAATTAACCAAGCCAAAGTACTACGTACGTACATTCTTTTCAAAAGACTCCTTTTAATGTAAAACCCCAAGATACTAACACCCATAGTATCAAGGTGTGTCTATTTTTCAAAGTAAGTTACTACACTTTTAAAAAACTCATTTCAAAGCTTGAAATCAAGTAACTTCAAATCTTCACAATCTAGGCAACTTATGCCCAATAATCAAAATAGACAACTTTCTTAACCTTTCATAAAGCCGTTATAACCAACTTCCCATAAAGCCGTTATAACCCTTTATGGTTTTAGACATATTCATTATTTTTTATAACCAAGAGACTTATACTTAAAACCAAGTATCACATACTTATAAATCAAGTTCTTAACTTTCCAAAATACTTCAAGTCTCTTAATATTTAGAAAACAAGTTTCTTCTACTTTTAAACCTCAAGTAACTCACACCTTTAAAACAAGTTACTTCTCTTAAATCATGTCATTTCTACTCTTTTAAAACAATTAAGTAAATCACTCCTTTGACTCCCCTAAAGTCATTAAAACGACCATTAGGTTTTGGAACTAAGGCACTAGCCAAAAGGTTTGGAAACCACTTCCCTTTCAAGACTCTATGTACTTTAAGTAAAATACTTTCACTTTTAAGAATCCAAACTTCACTAAGGAAATGGATCATACAACTTACAATTTGACATCAAAGTACAATCAAGGGAGTACATAGAACGAATTCTATTTTAGGCAAACCAAATACAACCAAGGAATGGATCATTTAAGGAGTAGGACATACTTTCTTTATCTTAAGGAATCATGCTAGAAGAGGAGATAGTTCACATACCTTTTCGGCTAAATCCACAAGCTAAGCCGAATACGCCGTACGTAAAATTGTCAACCTATAATGGTCACAACAAGACTATCAACTTCTAGTCTCTAACGTAGAATAATACTAAGTAAGCGGTCTCTAATTCTACGTAAAATCGGGCAGCACTTCCTTTGTTTCTACTCACTTTGCCACCTTTTTCAAGGTCGAATACAATAACCAACACGCCACATTTAAGGCTCCAAACAACAACCAAACAAAGGGGATTACACGCCTTACAATACGTGTAAAATTCCGCCCCACAATTCATACGAAGTAGTTTAATATTCACTAGCCATTCTCGGCCAACAATAACCAACAACACTAAGTCTTTTCCAATCCTTTTCCAATTCCAAGTTCTAAGGTCTAACATGTTATATAGCCATAAACAACTTCAATAACTACAATTTCCTTCTTTATACAACATGCGACGACTTAAACTAATATTCAACTTGAATTGTAATCTTAAGGCTAAACATGCTAGTTTTCGGATTAGGGTTCCAATAGCGATATACTAATCAAACTTCATACTAAACATCTCATGCTTGCTAATATCCACAACTACAATGATAAGAAATCTTAACTACTAAAACGACAAGATTTATACCTTTATAAGCCCTTAAAAATTCCAAGATTCAAAGTCGCGCCTTAGCAATTCTTAGCTCCTTTCCTTAAGTTCCAATCCGCTCCAAGCACTCCTTAGAGGCCTATGAAGAACCCATCTTCAAGTTCCAACTTCAAAGTTGAAGAACTCCTTAAGTTTCCGCCTTGCGACTAATACGAAAACGCCGTTTTTCCGAAATCTTTCTATTGAGATAACCTTACAACACTCTTAGGAACCTTGGGTTTAAGTCTTGTGGCTAATGGATCAAAACTACAAAATTTTCTTGTTGGAAATAGCCCAAACCCGAGAGCACTTATGCTAGCACAAAGTGTTTGTGAAATTTTTCTAAGTCTTCAAGACCTTGTCTTGCTACTAGTATGTATTTATAACACATTGGAGGGTCTAGACTTAAACAAATGGGTGGCTAAGATGAGTTTCACTAGGATCAAGCCCATGTGGACAAGTTGACTTTGGTCAAATATATCAAGCTTTGAAGACTTATCTTCCAAGATGGTCAATGACCATTTTACCCCTTACTAATTCGACCAAGACCACATGTGGGGGTGCCACGTGTCGCCCTCTCATTCGTCCATAAAATTCCGTAACCCTCGTGGGCCCCACAAAAATGTAAAATTCCTCGGGTGGGCCCCACATGACCAAATCCGTAAAAATAAATTTCCATAAGGTTAAGAGTTCCATACTCTTCAAATAATGCATTTTGAGAATCCAATTCTCAACAACGAACATTTTTCCTTTCCGACGTTCGGAAGATTTTCCGTCGGAAAAACAATTCTTCCTTTCGTACCAATTTCCAAGTCTTGATTCCTTACGCACATTCTCTTATACATGCCCTGGACTTACGGGGTGTAACAAATATAATATTGGCCACACATGCATCTTCCGTTTCATGACAGCCTCTGTGGGCGTCAGGTTATATCGGTCACACAGACTACCTGATATCGGTCACACAGACATGATACACGGGGTTTCAATATCGGCCTCTTAGCATCAGGCTATTTCAGTCACACAGACAAGCCTTATCAGTCACAAAGACATGCCACACAGGATTCAATATGAATGTATGCGTGATGCAAATGCAGTGTACTAATGTCCACACAAGAATCCTATCCATAACTGCCACACAGGCATTCGGTTATATCATATAAGCCACACAGGCTTCAACATTATCATATCGTCTTGGCCATACATGCATCCATTTTGACCACACAAGCTCGATATGTGGCATCTTAGGGCTCTTTTATGATAATATGTACCAGCTGCAGGTGGTGTGCGTATATAACGTCTTTCCCTCTTTTTTCATATCCCCTACATATATATAATATATACTAGTGTGCGTAGCATCAATGGTCCAGGGTAATATAGGAATGCAATGCAAATGAAATACATGAATGGTAATATCATGTTCCAATTTCAACGAGTGACATATTACCTTTGACGATACTGAATCTCATTATCATCTTTTTCATATGTCTTTTAAGGATTTAGAAACAATTTAGACATGCTTTCAGCATAGAAATCAATAACATTATTATTCTTAACTTATAGGAATAAAATAAATTATAGAACAACACCACATTATATTTCATAACATGATACATGTCAAAAAAGAAGAAATAATTTGTCTTTAACATACCTTATTTTCTAGCTAATGAAGGTTTGATGTCGAACTTGGAAAACTCAATTTCATTGCCAAAATAATACTTGTGAAATGAACACATTTGCTAATTAGCTTCTGTAAGATTAATCATTCACCACCTAGCCATCTCCTATTTCTGACCATTCACTAATGGATATATATAGAGAAAGTAGTAATAGATATATATACAGAGAAAAGATAACGGAACAACAGTGTCTTTTGATGTCGTTAAGTCGACAAAAAATATTAGTTTATAAATTAGGTGGAAGATCAATAATTGTCCACGTAGTTTACTAGAAAACACTGTAAAATTGTAAACTTTATCTACTTGAATTTTATCGTAATTTATTTCATAAAAAGCTAAAACCGTGGCTACTAGGTAATATGTGGCTAGTATTATTTACAAACTTAACTATTTATGAGTAACATTTATACATGGTAATAATAAAATATATATTTTATCAAATTTTAATTTTTCCAACCGAGTATCAAGAGTACAAATGTTTTGTACTATTAATTTTCAAAAAGGAAAAAGATAACTTTTATTATAAAAAAATAAATTTTATTCTTATAATAAATAAAACTCATTTGTAAATCTCCTCATGACATATAAAGCATCACGACCCGACCCGTGCGATCGGTGCCCTACAGGCACCTGTCAGTATACATCGAGAATAATAGTGAACATACACAACATACAAAAAAAAACTTAGACAGTAACCAACAACAGGCTAGCCGATAAGGCCACCTTCCGTAAAATATACTCAATCCAGAAATAGCACAGTACATTTTCCTTTCCTTTACAGCCCAATCCACAATGTGACTACAGACCTCTAAGAATAACAACTCTGGCGGGACAGGGCCCCGCCATACCCCTGAATGTACAACAACCGACAATACCAGGGATAAGCCTCCGAAATGAAGGAGCTTCTCAACAGCTGAACAGTGATCCTAAGAGCGAGGATCAGCAACCTGTACTTTACCTGCGGCATGAACGCAGCCAAGGAAGGTCGACAACATGTACCAAATATGTGGCCCAGAAAGTCGTAATGAAATCATAAGTCTAAAATAAAGCGGAGACATGTATGATTACTCGATTAACGACAACGTGCCTTACTAACAATGAGAGTAAATAGGAGTATACTTACAATATAAAGTAGGAGGCTCACGATCAAAGCAGGACCACCCGCCCGCAGTATCATTAAGCAATCCTATTCCTGGGACTATTTCACCCGCATAGATCGCGTGGACCCGCATGAGGTATTCCTCGCATAGGCTGTACCCGCCCGCATGGGACTATTTCACCCGCATAAGCCCATAAGGACTCGCATGAGGTATTCCTCGCATCATGGGTAGAAAATCCACGGAAACAGGTGGTATAACGTCTTGGGGGTTTACCCCTCATTTATACTCTTTAAACTTTCCATAAAAACAAGTATCAAAATACTTTCAACATGCTTAAAGTCTCTTAACTTTGAAAACCAAGATATCCTTAACATTTAAACAAGTGAGTTAATTCCCTAACTCAATCAACTTGGACATTCCTAAGATAAGCCAAGGATGTCAAATGGACTATATTGTCAAAATCTTGTACGTCTACCGTACTATATACGTGAAACTAGTCATGCTCAAAAGATAGGAAAAGTTCCACATACCTCTTGGTCAAACCACTTGTCAAGTACAAATTCCGCGTAGTATGTCAACCTATAATATTCACAATACGTCCATTAAGGCCTTACTTCAAACGTAGAATATTATAAGTGTTAAGTCTCTAAATTCTACGGAAAATCGGATGACACCTCCTTTGTTTTTACTAACTTTGCCACCTTTTCCAAGGTCGAAATACAATAACCAAACATTGATTGGCTCACAACAATATAGAAGGTAATCTAATGCCAATGAATAACCAAACAGCCCCAATTGGCTCACAATAATATAGAAGGTAATCCAATGCAAATGAATAACCAAAACCCCAATTGGCTCACAATAATATAGAAGGTAATCGATGCAAATGAATAACCAAACGACCCAATTGGCTCACAATAATATCAATACCAATTCTTATTCAATTTCCATTTCAATCCAAATGGTTTAGTATAACATGATATCAAGCGCAATCGATTACCACTACTACAATTCTCAAGTAGGTAAACATGCGGCGATTCTAAATTAACGACCAAAATTGCATTTCAATTTCAAAAGGCTAATCATGTCATTTTGGTTCTAGGCTTCTACAATCCATGTCACTTATCAAACTTCATAACACAAATCACATGATCACTTCTAACTTATAATAACGTGGAATCTTGATTACAAAAGTAAAGCGAAGATTATACCTCAATTAGCCCAATTATGATCCAAGATCACAAGTCGCTCTTAGCAACTTTAGCTCCTCCTTTCGGCGTTCCAATCCACTCCAAGCAACCCTTAGAAGCTTAAGAATAACTCATCTTCAAGTTCCAACTTCAAAGTTGAATAACCCTTTAGGTTTTCGCCTTGCGACTAATACAACGCCTCTTTTCCGAAATCTTTCTTTTGAAAACCTTACAATACTCTTAGGAACCTTGGTTTAAAGTGGGGGAATTATTGGACAAGAATTGAAAATTTTCCTCTTGGAAACTTGTCAAAACCGTGAGCTTCCATAGTGAGCAAGACAAGATTTCAATTTTTTTTTCTAAGTGTAGAGAATGACAAAGTCTTGCTAATAGTAAGCTTATATAACAAAAATGGAAGGTCTAGATTAGTACATATGGATGGCTCGGATGTGTTTCACATGGATCTTGCCCAAGTGGCCCTTGGACTTTTAGTCAACAATGTCAAGCTAAGTCATTTGCAAGACTTGTCTTCCTAACAATGGTCAAATGACCCTTTTGTCCTTGTTAAATTTCATCCAAGACAACATAAGGGGGGTGACACGTGTCGCCCTCCCATTCGTCACAATATTTCGTTTTCCGACAAATCCAAAATTCCGATAAATTTTACTCGTCTCAAACCTTAACATTTGAGTTCTTACGTACGTTCTTAAAAACATATCACGGAATTTTCGGGGTGTAACATTCTTCCCCCCTTAGAAACATTCGTCCCCGAATGTTCTTTCGGGAGTCCAACTTAAAGATAGCGACATAGTCTCCTTACAACCCCTACATACCAATAATGCCACAGGTGGCCACATACTAAAATGCCAACCTGAACCCCATGTGTCAACATCGGTTATCTGCATAAAGCTTCTGCTGACTCTAAGCTTACAAATAATCTTTCCCGGATAAGCTTCGCCTTATCCACAGCCCGCTGAATCAAGTCTGGACCAAATAAGTGAACCTCGCTCATGCCGAATCCACCAACCGGCGATCTACACTTTCTTACATACAAGGCCTCATACAGGGTCATCCGAATACTGGAAGGGTATGCATTGTATTGTACTCAACACAACAAGAGACAATTAACCCTCCGGCTATTTACGAAATCAAGAACACAGCCCGCATCCTATCGTCAGTGCCTGGATAGTACGCCTTGCCTGTCCATCGGTCTGAGGGTGTAATGCAACACTGAGACTCACCTGTGTCCCTAATCCCTCCTGAAAAACCTCCAGAAGTTATCCGTAACCGAGCTCATCTGTCGGTCATCATAAACGTAGGAACCCCGTGCAGTCTCACAATCTCTCTGCTATACAAGCAAGCATAATCCTCAGCCGAGTAAGGGGTCCCAAATCCGAAAGAACACGGCTGGTTTCGCCAGCCTAATTACCATGACCCCCAGGGAGTCGCACTTCCTCCGAGTACGATGCCACCCTGTAACAAGATCTATATTAATTACCTCTCATATCTAGGTTGGGATTTCAATCGCCTGCAATAGCCCACTGGGCTTCTGGTGCTCAACCATGACCTGCTACTATCTCGGACACTAAGCAGTAACTCCGCTATGTCCCTTTTCCGGTCATCTTACCCATACATACTTCTGAGGTCACGACACGACTTAGTCGGCCCCAAACAATTAGGGCAATAAGCACTGCGTGCCTCCCCTAAAACCTGCTGACTAGTCCTGCAGCACCGGGTACACGCAATCTATCCTCATCTCACAGCACCCCATCTGGTGCTACTCAACCAGGCTCTTCTCTCCTCGGAGAGTCGTATCTCGATACCGTATCATAACTGGATCCTCATCACGCCTCTTTACTTCTCAACGATGGAAGACTCGGCAACCTCTCGGATCTGAACTTTATTAACCTTGAAACCAATAATCGAACCCTAGGCTCGTGGCGAAGAATCTTACGGACTACATCCTGTCATTTGGCTGCCCATCCGCGGACTACCCAGTCCATCACAAAGAGTATATGTAACTGTCTTGGCTTTCCCCGGATGGTATAGGATATCAATATCACAATCCTTGAGTAACTCTAACCACCATCGGTGTCGCAAATTCTACTGCCTCAGTCTGCAGATATACCGGAGGCTTTTGTGGTCTGCACAAGTATCCACATGAAGTCTGTATATACGTCATGCCCCCAAATCTTCAAGGCATGATTTAACTGCCGCCAACTCTAAATCGTGAGTGGCGCAATTTCCTTTCCCGCTTCCCTAACTACCGGGAAAACATAGGTTCTAACCTTATCGGGTTGCGTCAGCACACAACCTAGCCCAACACCCAACGTGTTATCATCAAAACCTAACCCTCTAGTCTTTCAGGAGGAGTTAGAACTGTAGTCGTGGTCAACTTGTCTTCCAATAGCGAAAGTCTTTCTCATTCTGCGAAATATTCGGGTATCCTTAATCTCACTTATGGTTCATGTTTCCCTTTTTGTTGCAACCAAACTTGGTCACTAAACTTAGACTTAATTCCTTTGCTTGCCTCATGGCTAAGACTTACTGTCAATCACAATTTAGGGGGGGAGGTTTCCTTGATCTCGTCAAGTAGTAACCCGGTTTTCCTTTCCCAGTTTGTAGAGCCTATAACTAGGTGTTACCACATTTTCTCGAAATGTTCTTACTTCCCATTATTTACTAATGGTCTTTACACTAGTCTGGGGTAAACATATCTCGTGCAACCTATTTTTAACCATAGTCGTATTCTCCTTTATTATTCTGGTCATATCTGCGTCTAACAACATGGGTACATTCAACCCCATGTCATACGCTGTCCTTTTTCGTGGGGAAGAGAACTTATCTCCCTATCTTGAACTTTCCTTGGAGTCACAACCCTACTCACTGGGTCCTCTTGCGGTCCAGTAATTAGCTAATCATCACGCCCCGCCTTTAAGTTCGTGTAGATTTTCCAACCTACCAAAGATGCCCTCACTTTCCGTGGCGACTGCACTTATTTTTATTCTTGCCTTGTACATTTTCACGAAATTATCAGGAAGGTCGTGTACGACCGCCACACCAAACCAACTCCAAGTACCTCGAGGGCACTTAAAATAACTTCCTCCAAATTCAATTATTACATACTTCTGCGTCAATTTACCCCAGTAAACAAGTCACGGACTTAAAAAGAAAACAATGTCAAAGAAGGAAGGATAATTCACTGGTTACCACCACTTCTCTTCCTTTCCACTCGATAACCGGCTTACCGGGAAACTGGTACCGAATCAATCTCTCTTATGTAGTCCACGTTGGCATAACAAGAGGCCAACTAGCCCGAACTCATAATGACCTCAATGTCTGTCATAACAGCTCTGCTGGGTCCAACGACTTTATCGTTACCGTCAATTATTATCTAACCGCTCAGCTACCACCCAACACTCACGGGTGTAGTCACCTCGAAAGGTCCTCATGGATTCAGGTTCCATTTCCTTATTCTTGGTTGCTCTCTTTCTTACTGGTCGTACTCTTCCCGTACTCCCAAACTTATTCTAGCGTACGTACATAGCCTTCATACTGTTTCGGGCCTCAAATCTCTGGAGTTGCTAAATTAAACAATACAAGGCCCATTCCGGCTCTCACACGGTTCGGTGGAACACGTCCACGAACAGTAAAATGGCTAACTAAACTTGGGCCTTGCACCCTCGTGACCCTGTCACATAGCGGGACTACTACTAACTGATCCCATTTCCTTTCAAGTTATGGGGCGACCCTAAATAGATCCCCAACCCGACTCGGCGTCGTACTTAACTCTTTTCCTAGGTCTGTCCTAACTTTTTACTACCCGAGAAGGCCTTATATACCTAAGGTCTCGGTGGTTATCAACATTTTTTTAGGCTCACAATTTCCATGCTCCAAGCCTATCTTATCAGCCCCCCGTAACCGGGTACAAGAACTTCTCGTAATATCATAATCGTGTTGTCTTGACCACAACAACCATACTTTCTTCGTCCGGATCTCGCCCGTACAATTCCCTTAAGCATACCACGTAGCTTAAGTTGCTAACATAGTCTTCCACTTAGTCTCTTAATTAACTTCTTAAGGGTCCATTACCTTTTCCGATAACTCATCATTTCCTAATTATCTCAAATTACGTAAAACATTGATGAGAATTCATTAAACTGTTTCATACCTTCCGGTATTTATTTAGTCCCTTCAAATCACGGTAATCTAAATCATTCTAGCGACACGCGTCGACCCTCATACATAAATTCGCATAGTTGTATGTCACAATACCAACTACAACCATTACCAACGGATACGCAATCCACGTAATCCTTGCGGGTCATCTTTGCGCTTTCTCGTGGCGCAAACAATCATAACTTGTTAGGGAGAGACGACCACAACCATCTGACTCTATCGCACGATCTTAGAGTGAGAAGAATGAAACCGATCCTAAATGTCTGCGACCTCACGATTATAGATGTGGTGCACAACACACGATAATCAAGACTTACTGAACGCGGTGCGTAGACACTTTCAGAGGACTAAGCGCTCACGATATCACTTTGTCACGACCGACCCGGGCATGCTGGTGCCTACACAGGCACCCGCATCAGTATACATCGAGAGAATAGCGGCGAACATACACAACATACAAAAAAACTTAGGCGATAACCAACAGCGGGCTGGCCGATAAGGCCACCTTCCGTAAAATATACTCAATCCGAAATAGCCAAGACATTTTCCTTTCCTTTTTCAATCCTGATGTGACTACGGACCTCTAAGAATAACAACTACGGCGGGACGGGGCCCGCCATACCACTGAATGTCTGACAACCGACAATACTGTGGATAAGCCTCGAAATGAAGGAGCTTCTCAGCGGTGAGCGGTGATCTAGGCGAGGATCGGCAACGTACTTTACTGCGGCGTGAGCGGCCCAAGAGTCGATCTGGCAATGTACCAAATATGTGAAAGCCAGAACTTGTAATGAAATCATAAGTCTAAAATAAAGCGGAGACATGTATGATTACTCAATTAACAAAGACAATCGTGCCTTACTAACAATGAGAGTAAATAAGAGTATACTTACAATATAAAGTAGGAGGCTCGCGATCAAGCGGGACCACGCGCTCAGATGTCATTAAGCAATCCTATTCACGGGACTATTTCACGCGTAGATCGCGTGGACGCGTGAGGTATTCCTCGCATAGGTGTACCCGCCGCGTAGGACTATTTCACTGCGTAAGCCCATAAGGACTCGCGTGAGGTATTCCTCGCATCATGGGTAGCAAATCCGGAAACGGTGGTATAACGTCTTGGGGTTTACCCTCATTTATACTCTTACCACAGGCGGGTGGTATAACGTCTTGGGGTTTACCCTCATTTATACTCTTACCCTAGCTCAATGGCCATCATACATAACATAAGCCCTTTCGACTTATCATACAATAAATAAGCAAGTTAAGAAATCACAACTTCTTATTAGCCTTATTCATATACATTCTCATTTTAGTTTACTTAAGGCACTAACATGTCATTATAAAATCCGGGAATTTAACCCAAAGTACTACGTACTTCTATTCCTTTAAAAATGACTCTTTTTCATATATAACTTCCAAGATACTAATAACCGTAGTATCAAGTCATAACTACTTTTCAAGACAAGTCACGATACCTTTTAGAAATACATTTAGGCTTCTAAATCAAGTGACTTCTTTCCTTTAAAACCTTAGGCAATTGATGCCTTAAATCAAATTGCCTTTCAATAAATCAAGCCATTTATCTTTCCATAAAGCCAATATAACCAACTCCCCATAAAGTCGTTATATTCACTTTATGCATTAGTCAAGTAATTTCTATCCAAGGGACTTATACGTTTAAAGCGAAACAAGTATCGCATACTTTAAAACTCTTCAAGTCCCTTAACATACTTAAATTACTTAGAGTAAACCACTCTTTAAACTTTCCATAAAAACAAGTATCAAAATACTTTCAACATGCTTAAAGTCTCTTAACTTTGAAAACCAAGATATCCTTAACATTTAAACAAGTGAGTTAATTCCCTAACTCAATCAACTCGACATTCCTAAGATAAGCCAAGGATGTCAAATGGACTAGATTGTCAAAATCTTGTCGTCTACAGTACTATATCGTGAAACTAGTCATGCTCAAAAGATAGGAAAAGTTCCACATACCTCTTGGTCAAACCACTTGTCAGTACAAATTCCGCCCGTAGTATGTCAACCTATAATATTCTGTACGTCCATTAAGGCCTTACTTCAAGCGTAGAATATTATAAGTGTTAAGTCTCTAAATTCTACGGAAAATCGGACAAGACCTCCTTTGTTTTTACTAACTTTGCCACCTTTTCCAAGGTCGAAATACAATAACCAAACAGCCCAATTGGCTCACAACAATATAGAAGGTAATCCATGCCAATGAATAACCAAACAGCCCCAGTGGCTCACGATAATATAGAAGGTAATCCATGCAAATGAATAACCAAGCAACCCCAATTGGCTCACAATAATATGAAGGTAATCGATGCAAATGAATAACCAAACACCCCAATTGGCTCACAATAATATCAATACCAATTCTTATTCAATTTCCATTTCAATCCAAATGGTTTAGTATAACATGATATCAAGCAATCGATTACCACTACTACAATTCTCAGTAGGTAAGCATGCGGCGATTCTAAATTAACGACCAAAATTGCATTTCAATTTCAAAAGGCTAATCATGTCATTTTCGGTTCTAGGCTTCTACAATCCATGTCACTTATCAAACTTCATAACACAAATCACATGATCACTACAACTTATAATAATGTGGAATCTTCAATTACAAAATAAAGCGAAGATTATACCTCAATTAGCCCAATTATGATCCAAGATCACAAGTCGCTCCTTAGCAACTTTAGCTCCTCCTTTCGACGTTCCAATCCACTCCAAGCAACCCTTAGAAGCTTAAGAATAACTCATCTTCAAGTTCCAACTTCAAAGTTGAATAACCCTTTAGGTTTTAGCCTTGCGACTAATACGAAAAACGCCTCTTTTCGAAATCTTTCTTTTGAGAAAACCTTCTGATACTCTTAGGAACCTTGGTTTAAAGTGGGGGAATTATTGGACAAGAATTGAAAATTTTCCTCTTGGAAACTTGTCAAAACCGTGAGCTTCCATAGTGAGCAAGACAAGATTTCAATTTTTTTTTCTAAGTGTAGAGAATGACAAAGTCTTGCTACTAGTAAGCTTATATAACAAAAATGGAAGGTCTAGATTAGTACATATGGATGGCTCGGATGTGTTTCACATGGATCTTGCC
This sequence comes from Przewalskia tangutica, assembly GCA_029844215.1. Lineage (NCBI taxonomy): Eukaryota > Viridiplantae > Streptophyta > Magnoliopsida > Solanales > Solanaceae > Przewalskia > Przewalskia tangutica. The sequence continues at coordinate 64,509,437 of CM056722.1, read as the reverse complement.
CAAGTGGCCCTTGGACTTTTAGTCAACAATGTCAAGCTAAGTCATTTGCAAGACTTGTCTTCCTAACAATGGTCAAATGACCCTTTTGTCCTTGTTAAATTTCATCCAAGACAACATAAGGGGGGTGACACGTGTCGCCCTCCCATTAAATCGTCTGATATTTCGTTTTCCGACAAATCCAAAATTTCGATAAATTTTACTCGTCTCAAACCTTAACATTTGAGTTCTTACGTACGTTCTTAAAAACATATCCTGGAATTTCCGGGGTGTAACAAAAACCTTCTTATACTCAATGTTATAATTCTTGTAATATGACACTAGTCCATAACCTCCTTATACACATATCAAATTTATTTCTGATCCCTGTCACCACACTTGTTACGTCCAAAATTATTTCGGGGTCACATCCTTTTGTATACTAATTTCCTTATTAGCATACGTAAATATAACATACACTTCCCGGCGTCCGAGTCTATTTGCCTACGTTAAAGTGCTCAAATCATTGTCCAAAATTGCGAGTCGTTACATCCTTCCCTCCTTAGAAATATTCGTCCTCGAATGTTGGGGTGACATATTTAACTCGCATCCCATAGTAAAAAACACATTCACCGCTTCACAATCACATGAAAACAAAAGATAAGGTCTATAAGGCGAATTCTTACAAACTCCTGTATTCTGGTACGTAGTACCTCCTTTACTTTACTCCTTTCCCAAAGCAAGTGTTTTTTACCAGGCTTGCATTATTGATTCCATATATGCGTGACACAACTTCTCATAATCTCGAAATTCTTTACATCATCTTGTCGTTACGGCGTATCAGCGATGCGATAGAAATCACTTTCGTTTACCGTATGAGTATGAATTAACCGAAGTCTTTTGGGTAACCAACATTAATGAAACGGTATAAGGAACGAGTTGAAATCAAATTCTTAAGAGTCAGCTCTACTGCACAATTTATGACATGAAAGAATGAAAACCATCCCTAAATGTGAGGCAGCCTCCTGCGTATAAGTTTGGTGCACAATTTACCCATACACAAGACTCTACTATACACGACTTGTAGACTCCCTAGGACATACATGCTCTGATACCAAATTTGTCACGACCCAAACCGGAGGGCGTGGCGCGCCGAATCTCACTGCCGGGTACCCCAAATCACACCGTCACAATAAGTGCGAACTAAGCCAAAAAATATTATGAAAGCTCTTGACGGAAAAGCGGCTTATATATATACATGACCACGTCAAGGCCGATAAGACCATACAAAATCACTATCCACAGGACACCTATCTCTGAGCCTCTAAAGAGTATACGACACCAAAATATCATACGAGACTAGGCCATGACTTTGGAACAAATAGAGTGCTCGCATTAGGCAACAACCTACCGATGTGAACCATCACTCTTTTAAGCGAACTGCAGGCATGAAACACAACATCCCGATAAAGAGGCGTCAATCGATGTGAGTATGTTAGACATGAATAATATCATAACAGGAGTATAACAACAACTGAAACATAAACAACTGACCAACAATACATACCTTTGAGAGTCCTAATACATGTCTTTAAATGTTATGCATGATGCAATATAATATTGGCCAAACATGCATCTTTCTTTCATGGCGACCTCTGTGGCGTCAAGTTATATCGATCACGGACAACCTGATATCGAACTTGGGAAACTCAATTTCATTGCCAAAATAATACTTGTGAAATGAACACATTTGCTAATTAGCTTCTGTAAGATAAATCATTCACCACCTAGCCATCCTATTTCTGACCATTCACGGATATATATAGAGAAAGTAGTAATAGATATATATATACAGAGAAAGATAACGGAACAACGGTGTCTTTTGATGTCGTTAAGTCGACAAAAATTATTAGTTTATAAATTAGGTGGAAGATCAATAATTGTCCACGTAGTATACTATAAAATACTTTAAAATTGTAAACTTTATCTACTTGAATTTTATCGTAATTTATTTCATAAAAAGCTAAAACCATGGCTACTGGGTAATATGTGGCTAGTATTAGTTACAAACTTAACTATTTATGAGTAACATTTATACATGGTAATAATAAAATATATATTTTATCAAATTTTAATTTTTCCAACCGAGTATCAAGAGTACAAATGTTTTGTACTATTAATTTTCAAAAAGGGAAAAGATTACTTTTATTATAAAAAAATAAATTTTATTCTTATTATAAATAAAACTCTCATTTGTAAATCTCCTCATGACATATAAAACCTTCTTATACTCAATGTCATAATTCTTGTAATATGACACTAGTCCATAACCTCCTTATACACATACCAAATTTATTTCTGATCCCCATCACCAGTTACGTCCAAAATTATTTCGGGGTCACATCCTTTTGTATATTAATTTCCTTATTAGCATACGTAAATATAACATACACTTTCTGGGGTCTGGGTCTACTTGCCTACGTTAAAGTGCTCAAATCATTTTCCAAAATTGCGAGGCGTTACAACATTCTTTAGCCTTTTCTGTTTCTACGGGCTTTATATATTTTCTTTTTCTAAACTTTCTCTTGTATTTGAATTTTTACCTGATTTCAGGGATGTTTCTATATTTTTTAAATCTCCGTTTTCTGTAAGGTTTGTAATGAGGTTTATGATTATAGATTTTATAATTACTATTTCTTCTATACTTCTTCGTTTGATATTTCTTATTACCCTTTTTTTCCCTTTCTTTTATCATCACATCCAAATACTAATCTTCTTTCTATGAATCCACATATTTCTCTTAATCCTAATTTTTTATCTTTTTTTTTTTAATCTTTTGTTCTTTATTACACCCGTATTTCCATAGCTACTAAGTGAGAACATGATTATACAATTAAGATTGGAATGTCGAAAGGAAAGAATTTTTACATTTTCTTATACGGAAAATTTTGAGATTAATGTGATGACAATTAATTCTAGTAATCGAATTCTTTCCAATACAAGTATGGACTAAGTGTTAAATTATTAAGTATTGGTGTTGTATGGTATAGGGCCATCGAAATTGTTGAGGAAAGTTGGCTAAGGGTGGGATATTATTTTTGTGAAGAGAATTCTTGACCAATAGGAAGAGAGCAAGTGCCCTCTCCACTTGTCTTGCAAAGACTCCACCTTAGTATATATAGATAAGTCTTGAAGACTTGGAACATAAGACCTTCATCCATACAAACCCTCATCTCTCCTTAACCTAGATATTTCGAAATCACCATAGCCAACAAGAACAAGATCAAAGTATTTTCTTTCCAAGATTAAGCACCCTTAACCCCTAAATCTAGGTTGGGCCGAAGATAGAATGTAACCCTAGGGTTTTTTCGTCGACTCTTTGGAAGCGAAACGTGAAGAGAAGTTGCTCCTAAGGTTGTAGGGGATACATATATGTGATTGGAACTTGAAGAAGTGATGTGAAACGAAAACTGCGGACCAATAAAGACCGGACTGTTTTAGGACGGTTTTGGGCAAAAAATGAGGTAAAAGTCCTTCTTATTTTAAAGTAATTGGATATTAGGTATTGTTATAATGTATGGATGAACTTGTGTTAAAAAGAATGAAGAATAAAAAGCGTTTGAGCCATTTTTGGGGCTAAAACCGATTTGAGACAGATTTGGTGTAAATGGAATTCGTTGGTTATTGTCGTTGTTATCCTCACCTATTGCATGTTATAATGGATTAATATTGTTATTAATAAGTTGTTATAACTTATGTAGAAGTTTTGGAACTCGAATTGGAATAAAAAGGATTAAGGAAAGAGTTATCGGATTTTAGTTGTTGGCCGTAGAATCTATAAAACTGTTGGATATTGTCGTGCAGTTTTTATGGACTGTTTTAGGCGTGTTGTAATGCTGGAAAATCAGCCCCTAACATGCATGATTAATGTGGTAAAATGGCTAATGAAAGTCCTAAATAATAGGGGTATAAAAAGGGTGTTAAAAGCTTCACATTGTACCCTAAATATTGTAGAATTGTGGATTGTTTTGTGCCGAGGATTGTGGAATGTTTTGTATAGATTGTGGGGCAGAATTTTACACGTCAAGTTAGACGTATAACCCCATTTGGTTAACTGTTGGTTGTGCCTTAAATGTGGCTTGTTGGTTGATGAATACGGGCCTTGGAAAAGGTGGAAAAGTACGTAAAAACAAAGGAAGTACTGCCCGATTTTCCGTAGAATTAGAGGGAAAATTGTTTGGTATAAGTCTTACAATAGTAAGCTTGAAATTGATAGAAGTGTTATCGATATTATAAGTTGAAGTACTACGTGTAGCATATTCTACTTGGAATGTGGAATAGACGATAAGGTTGAAAAACATGAGAGCGTATTGCTACTTGTCGTGTTGGTTAGTCATCACGAGGTATGTGAACTTCTTTCTTCTTTTGATATGATTATTGAGAAAGTCTATGTGACTTGATTTTGGTGAGTCTATGTGACTTGATTTATTGAAATAAGTAAATTGATTTTGAAAGTATACGAGTCTTGATTATGAAAGTATGAGTGACTTGGTTTGAAATGTATAAGTTACTAGATTTCTTTAAATGATTATGAGACTTCATTTTCAAGTTATGAGACTTGATTTTGAAAGTTAAGAGACTTGATTATTTTGAAAGCTATGAGACTTGATTTTGAAAGTTATGAGACTTGATTGGTTTTAATAGTGAAAACGCCTTGGTGCAAAAGTATAAACTTGTTTTCGAAAGAGTATGAAATCTTAAGTTTTAAAAGTAGAAGTTTATTGCTTCAAAAAGAATAAATGACTTGATTTAAAGAGAAGTAACTTGATTTAAAGGTATGAGTTGCTTGAGATTTGAAAGTAGAAGTTACTTGATTTCAAAACCTTGAATTGAATTTCTAAAGGTGTAGTAACTTGATTTGGAAAGTATAGATTACTTGATTTGAAAAATATGGCTTACTCGATTTAAGGAGAATAAATGACTTGAGGTTGAAAGAAGAGGTTCTTGGTTTTAAAAGTATAAGTTACTTAAGTTTAAAGTGTAAGTGTCACGACCTGACCTCGGGCCCGCGACTGGTGCCTTATCCCGGGCACCCTAGTGATAATACATCAGAGAAAATCAGCGGAAATAAAAACTCATAGACATGAAACAATATAAAATAAGAAACAAGCTAACCAAAACGGTCACCTTTCTGCATATATGTTACACCCCGGAATTTCAGGATATGTTTATAAGAACGTACGTAAGAACACAAAAATGTTAAGGTTTGAGACGAGTAAAAATTTATCGGAATTATGGAATTGTCGGAAAACGAAATATTGCGACGAACGGGAGGGCGACACGTGTCACCCCCCTTTATGGACATGGACGAAATGTGCAAGGGTGAAATGGCCATTTGACCATAATTTATGATGAAACTCTTGCAAGGCTTAGAGCTTGACAACATTGACCAAGTTAATGACCCCACATAGCTTGATATTTAAATGAATCTCATCCAAATCTCACAAGTGTTCTAATCCTAACCCTCCAATTGGTTATATATGCATCCATTGTGCAAGACAAGGCTTAACACTTAGAAAAAAAATTGGAAGAACTCTTGTTCTTGTGGTATTGCTCTCGGGTTTGGGCAAAATACCAAGACAAAAATTTTCAATTGTTGTCCAATAATCTCCCCACTTTAAACCAAGGTTCATGAGTGTATTGTAAGTGTATCTCAATAGAAAGATCCCGGAAAAATGGTGTTTTCGTATTAGTCGCAAGGCGAAAACCTAAGGAGTTATTCAACTTTGAAGTGGGAACTTGAAGATGAGTTATTCATAAGATTCTAAGGGTTGCTTGGAGTGGATTGGAACATCGAAAGGAGGAGCTAAAGTTGCTAAGGAGCGACTTGTGATCTTGGATCATATTTGGGCTAATTGAGGTATAACCTTCATTTTACTTTTGTAATTGAAGATTCCATGTTATTATAAGTTAGAAATGATCATGTGATATGTGTTATGAAGTTTGATAAGTGTTATGGAATTTTGGAATCTCAAATCCGAAAATGACATGTTGAGTCATTTGAAATTGAATTACAATTTAGTCATTAACTAGAATTGTCGCATGTTATCTACTTGAAGATTATAGTTGTTATAATCAATTGCGGCCTTATAACATGTTATACTAAACAACTTGGATTGAAAAGAAATTGGATAAGAATTGGTATTGTTGCATCTCAATGTGGCCGAATTGGACTAGTAGTTGTATTAGTTTGATATCGTTTGTGGGGCGGAATTTTACACGTCTAGTAGGCGTGTAATCCCCTATTGTTAATTGCATTGATTGGGCCTTAAATGTGGCGTGTTTGGTTATTGAATTCGTCCTTGAAAAAGGTGGCAAAGTGAGTAGAAACAAAGGAGGTGCTGTCCGATTTTCCGTAGAATTTAGAGACTTTGCACTTATAATATTCTACGTTTGAAGTAAGATGTTAATAGACGTACTATGGTCATTTTAGGTTGACATACTACGTACGACGAATTGGACTTAGCAAGTGGATTAAACCGAAGAGGTATGTGGAACTTTCTTATCTCTTGAGCATGAATAAGTTGTAAATGTATAGTACGGTAGACGTACAAGATTTTGACAATCTAGTCTATTTGATATCCTTGGCTTATTTTAAGAATGTCCAAGTTGGTTGAGTTAGGGAGTTAACTCACTTGTTTAAATATTAAGGATATCTTGGTTTTCAAAAGTTAAGAGACTTTAAGTGTGTTGAAAGTATTATTGATACTTGTTTTGTTGGAAAGTTTAAGTCTCTTGGTTATAAAGAAGTATGTAAGTTGCTAATGTATAAAGCTAGTATAACGGCTTTATGGGAAGTTGGTTATAATAGCTTTATGGAAAGTTAATAAAAGAGTGGTTTACTCTAAGTAATTTAAGTATGTTAAATGACTTGAAATAATGAAAGGCAAATTGATTTAAAGGCATCAATTGCTTAAGGTTTTTAAAAGAAAGAAGTCACTTGATTTAGAAGCCCGAAAATGTATTTTCTAAAAGGTATTGTGACTTGTCTTAAAATGTAGTTATGACTTGATACTACGGTTATTAGTATCTTGGAAGTTTATATGAAAATGAGTCATTTTAAAAGAATAGAAGTACGTAGTACTTTGGGTTAAACTCCCGGATTTATAATGACATGTTAGTGCCTTAGGTAAACTAAAATGAGAGTGTATATGAATAAGACTAATAAGAAGTTAGGGGGATTTCTTAACTTGCTTACTTATTGTATGATAGGCCGGTAGTGCTTATGTTTTGTTTGATGACCAGTTGAGACAGGGTAAGAGTATATCTGAGGGGTAGATCCCCAAGATAGTTATACCACCTGCTATACCATCTTCTCCAGGGTAAGAGTATATCTGAGGGGTAGATCCCCAAGATAGTTATACCACCTGCTGTACCATCTTCTCTAGGGTAAGAGTATATCTGAGGGGTAGATCCCCAAGATAGTTATACCACTTGCTGTACCATCTTCTCCAGGGTAAGAGTATATCTGAGGGGTAGATCCCCAAAATAGTTATACCACCTGCTTTACCACCTTCTCCAGGGTAAGAGTATATCTGAGGGGTAGATCCCAGATAGTTATACCACTGTTTAGTGGATTTGCTACCTATACTTTTGATTACTCTCATTGTTAGTAAGACACTGTGTACTGTTAATTGAGTTATCATACATGTCTCCAGTTTTATTATTGACTTATGATTTCATTCTGATTTCGGTTTCACATATTTGGTACATGTTATCTTGACCTCTTCGGGCTGCGTTTATGCATGAGTAGAGTACGTATTCTTGATCCTCGCTCTTAGGATCATTGTTCATTTGTTGAGAAACTCCTTATTTCCGTAGGCTTATCCACAGTATTGTCGGTTGTTGTACATTGTGGGTATGTGGGGCCACTGTCACTTGAGTTGTTATTCTTAGAGTGCTGTAGTCACATTGTGGTTTGGGTTGTAAAGAAAAAAAATATGTAATGGTTTAGTTGTATAAGTTTACGGAAGGTGGCCTTATCGGCTAGCCTGTTGTTATTTTATGTTTCAGCATTTTATCAGTGGTGTATGTTCATTGCTATTCTCGATGTATACGAAAGGGGTGCCTGTAGGGCACGATCCTGAGTCGAAGTCGGTCGTGACAAAAGTGGTATCGAGCGATTAGTCCTCGGAAAGTGTCTCTGCATCCGTGTCTAGTAGAGTCTTGATTATCGGTGTGTTGTGCACCACATCTATAATCGGGAGGCTGCAGGACATTTAGGATTAGTTTCCATTCTTCTCACTCTAAGATCGTGCGATAAATTTGTATGGTTAGGGTCGTCTCTCACTAACAAGTTATGTTGTTCTGCCACGAGAAAGGCGTGATGACCGGGAAAGATTATGTGAGTTGCGTATCCAGGTTGGTAATGTTTGTAGTATAGTTGGTATTGGGGCATACAACTATACAGATTTATGTATGGGGGTCACATATGTGTTGCCTAGGATGAATTTAGATTACCAGGATTTGGTAAGGACTAAATAAATACCGGGGAGGTATGAAACAATTTAATGAATTCTCATGAGGTTTCACGTACTAATTTGGGATAATTAGGAAATGATGAGTATGCGAGAAGGAAATGGACCCTTAAGAAGTTATTATTAAGGGAATTAATGGAAGACTGTGTTAATAGATTAAGCTACGTAGTAGGATTTCGAGAATGGTACGGGTGAGATCCGTATGGAGTAAGTATGGTTGTTGTGGTCAAGACAACACGATCATGGTATTACGATAAGTTTAGTACCCGTTTACGGGGGGACTGATAAGGTAGGCATGGAGTATGGAAATTGCGAGCCTGAGAATGTGATAACCACCGAGACCTTAGATATATAAGGCCTTCTCGGGTAGTAAAGAGTTAAGACAGACCAAGGAAAAGAGTTAAATACGACGCCGAGTCGGGTTGGGGATCTATTAAGGGTCGCCCCATAGCTTGAAATGAAATGGGATCAGTTGGTAGTAGTCACTACGTGGCAGGTCACGAGTGCAGGGCCCAAGTTTAGTTAATCATTTTACGGATTCGTGGACGCGTTCCACCGGAACCAGGTTGAGAGAGCCGGAAATGGCCTTAAGTTGTTTAGAATTGTAACTCCAAAGATTGGAGGCCCGAATCAGTATGAAGTCTATGTACGTACGCTAGAATAAGTTTGGAAGTGTGGGAGGGGTACGACCAGTAAGAAAGAGAGCAACCAAGTGTAAAGAAATAAAGCCGGAATCTATGAAAACCTTTCGAGGTGACTACACCCGTGAGTGTTGGGTGGTAGCTGAGCGGTTAGATAATAATCACCGGTAACGATACAATCGTTGGACCTAGCGTGTTATGCATGAACATTGAGGTCATTATGAGTACGGGCTAGTTGGCCTCTTGTTATGCCAACGTTGACTGCAGAGAGAGATTGGCTCGATTCCAGTTTTCTGGTAAGCTGATTATCCAGTGTAAAGGAAGAGAAGTGGTAGTAACCAGTGAATTATCCTTCCTTCTTTGGCATCATGTTTTTCTTTTAAGTCTGTGTGACTTGTTCACTTGAGGAAAATTGACGCAGAAAGTAAGTAATAATTGAATTTGAAGGAATTTATGTTAAGTGCCCTTGGAGGTACTTGGGGTTGGTTTGGTGTGGCGGTCAAGGCCACGACCTTCCGGATAATTTCAGGAAAAGTTACAAGGCAAGAATAAAATAAATCACGAGTCTTTGCTGTGAAAGCTGAGGGCATCTTTGGTAGGTTTTGAAAATCTACATGACTTTAAGGAGGTGCGTGATGATTAGATAATTACTGGACCGCAAGAGGACCCTGTGATTAGGGTTGTGACTCCAAGGAAAGTTTAAGAAAGGGAGATAAGTTCTCTCCCCCACGTAAAAGGACAGTTTTGCGTATTATGGGGTTATGTGTACCCATGTTGTTAGACGAAGGATAGGAGGCTGGTAAGGTCTTCGGTATCGTCACGCCATAGGTTACAGTTGTGGATAACCGTAGGAAAAGTGTTATGTTGGGGTAATTAAGAACGATGTACGAATTGGTCGAGGAAGTATCGTAAAGATATAAATGCAGGTTGTACGCTTGTATGAAACTGTACGATTATGAATCAAGATAGAAATAATTTTGCTAATAATAAGCCTAAGGTAAGGATATGGCCAGAATGATAAAGGAGAATGCGACTATGGTTATGTAAGTTGCACGAGATATGACTATCCCAGACCAGTTTAAAGACCATTAATAAATAATGGGAAGTAAGAACATTTCGAGGAAATGTGGTAACACCTAGCTATAGGCTCTACAACTGGGAAAGGAAAATCAGGATACTACTTGATGAGATCAAGGAAATTACGCCACTCACGATTTAGAGCTGGCGGCAATTAAATCATGCCTTATAGATTTGGGGGCATGACGTGTGTATAGACTTCATGTGGATGTTTGTGCAGACCACAGAAGCCTCCGGTATACCTTCAGACAGAGGTAGTAGCATTTGCGACAGCGACGGTGGTTAGAGTTATTCAAGGATTGTGATATCGATATCCTATACCACCCAGGGAAAGCCAAGACAGTTAAAGATACTCTTAGTCGCGGATCTAAGGGTAGTATGCCAGTTAGGCAGCCAGATGGACTGGGCGTGGTCCGTGAGATTTTTCAGTTACCGAGCCTAGAGGGTTCGATTATTTATTTCCAAGGTTAATGAAGTTTAGATCCGAGAGGTTGCCGAGTTTTCCGTCATTGAGGAGGTAAAGAGGCGACAGTATGAGGATCCAGTTATGATACGGTATCGAGATACGGCTCTCCGAGAAGAGAAGAGCCTATTTGAGTAGCACCGGATGAGGTGCTGTGATATGAGGATAGGATGTGTACCGGTCTTTGCAGACTAGTCAGCAGGTTTTAGGGGAGGCATACAGTGCTTATTGCTCAAATTGTTCGGGCCGACTAAGTCGTGTCGTGACCTCAGATGTATGTATGGGTAAGATGACCGGAGAAGGGACATAGCGGAGTTGTTGCTTAATATCCGAGTTAGTAGCAGGTCATGGATGAACACCAGAAGCCCAGTGGGCTATTACAGGCGATTTAGACCCCGACTTAGACATGAGAGGTATTTAAAATGGATCTTGTTACAGGGTGGCATCGTACTCAGGGGAAGTGCGACTCCCTGGGGGTCATGGTAAATATGCTGATGAAACCAGCCGTGTTCCTCTGGTTAGGACCACTTACTCGGCTGAGGTTCGTGCTAGCTTTTATAGCAGGGGGATTGTGAGACTGCACGGGGTTCCTACGTTGATGATGTCAGACAGATGAGCTCGATTACAGATAACTTCTGGAGGTTTTTCAGAAGGGTTTTTAGGGACACAGGTGAGTCTCAGTGTTGCATTACACCCTCAGACCGATGGACAGGCATAGCGTACTATCCAGGCATTTAGGGATAGGTAGCGGGCCTGTGTTATTGATTTTAGGGATAGCCGGGAAGGTTATTTGCCTCTTGTTGAGTTACGTACAATAACAGATACCCTTCCAGTATTCGGATGGCCCTGTATGAGGCCTTGTATGTAAGAAAGTGTGGATCGCCGGTTGGTGGGTTCGACATAGGCGAGGTTCGGTTATTTGGTCCAGACTTGATTCAGCGAGCTGAGGATAAGGCGAAGCTTATCCGAGAAAGATTATTAGTAAGCTTAGAGTCAACAGAAGCTTCATGCAGATGACCGATGTTGATACATGGGGGTTCAGGTTGACACTTTTGTATGAGCATTGTTATGTGGCCACGTGTGGCATTATTAGTATGTAGGGGTTGTAAGGAGACTATGTGGCTATCTTTAAGTTTGACTCCGAAAGAACATTCGGGGACGAATGTTTCTAAGGGGGGAAGAATGTTACACCCCGGAATTTCAGGATATGTTTATAAGAACGTACGTAAGAACACAAAATGTTAAGGTTTGAGACGAGTAAAAAATTATCGGAATTATGGAATTGTCGAAAAACGAAATATTGCGACGAACGGGAGGGAGACACGTGTCACCCCCCCTTTATGGACATGGACGAAATGTGCAAGGGTGAAATGGCCATTTGACCATAATTTATGATGAAAGTCTTGCAAGGCTTAGAGCTTGACAACATTGACCAAGTCAATGACCCCACATAGCTTGATATTTAAATGAATCTCATCCAAACCTCACAAGTGTTCTAATCCTAACCCTCTAATGGGTTATATATGCATCCATTGTGCAAGACAAGGCTTAACACTTAGAAAAAAAATTGGAAGAACTCTTGTTCTTGTGGTATTGCTCTCGGGTTTGGGCAAAATACCAAGACAAAATTTTTCAATTGTTGTCCAATAATCTCCCCACTTTAAACCAAGGTTCATGAGTGTATTGTAAGTGTATCTCAATAGAAAGATCCCGGAAAAATGGTGTTTTCGTATTAGTCGCAAGGCGAAAACCTAAGGAGTTATTCAACTTTGAAGTGGGAACTTGAAGATGAGTTATTCATAAGCTTCTAAGGGTTGCTTGGAGTGGATTGGAACGTCGAAAGGAGGAGCTAAAGTTGCTAAGGAGCGACTTGTGATCTTGGATCATATTTGGGCTAATTGAGGTATAACCTTCATTTTACTTTTGTAATTGAAGATTCCATGTTATTATAAGTTAGAAATGATCATGTGATATGTGTTATGAAGTTTGATAAGTGTTATGGAATTTTGGAATCTCAAATCCGAAAATGACATGTTGAGTCATTTGAAATTGAATTACAATTTGGTCATTAACTAGAATCGTCGTATGTTATCTACTTGAAGATTATAGTTGTTATAATCAATTGCGGCCTTATAACATGTTATACTAAACAACTTGGATTGAAAAGAAATTGGATAAGAATTGGTATTGTTGCATCTCAATGTGGCCGAATTGGACTAGTAGTTGTATTAGTTTGATATCGTTTGTGGGGCGGAATTTTACACGTCTAGTAGGCGTGTAATCCCCTATTGTTAATTGCATTGATTGGGCCTTAAATGTGGCGTGTTTGGTTATTGAATTCGTCCTTGAAAAAGGTGGCAAAGTGAGTAGAAACAAAGGAGGTCTTGTCAGATTTTCCGTAGAATTTAGAGACTTTACACTTATAATATTCTACGTTTGAAGTAAGATGTTAATAGGCGTACTATGGTCATTTTAGGTTGACATACTACGTCTGACAATTGGACTTAGCAAGTGGATTAAACCGAAGAGGTATGTGGAACTTTCTTATCTCTTGAGCATGAATAAGTTGTAAATGTATAGTGCGGTAGAGCGTCAAGATTTTGACAATCTAGTCTATTTGATATCCTTGGCTTATTTTAAGAATGTCCAAGTTGGTTGAGTTAGGAGTTAACTCACTTGTTTAAATATTAAGGATATCTTGGTTTCAAAAGTTAAGAGACTTTAAGTGTGTTGAAAGTATTATTGATACTTGTTTTGTTGGAAAGTTTAAGTCTCTTGGTTATAAAGAAGTATGTAAGTTGCTAATGTATAAAGCTAGTATAACGGCTTTATGGGAAGTTGGTTATAATAGCTTTATGGAAAGTTAATAAAAGAGTGGTTTACTCTAAGTAATTTAAGTATGTTAAATGACTTGAAATAACGAAAGGCAAATTGATTTAAAGGCATCAATTGCTTAAGGTTTTAAAAGAAAGAAGTCACTTGATTTAGAAGCAAAATGTATTTTCTAAAAGGTATTGTGACTTGTCTTAAAATGTAGTTATGACTTGATACTACGGTTATTAGTATCTTGGAAGTTTATATGAAAATGAGTCATTTTAAAAGAATAGAAGTACGTAGTACTTTGGGTTAAACTCCCGAATTTATAATGACATGTTAGTGCCTTAGGTAAACTAAAATGAGAGTGTATATGAATAAGACTAATAAGAAGTTAGGGGGATTTCTTAACTTGCTTACTTATTGTATGATAGGCCGGTAGTGCTTATGTTTTGTTTGATGGCCAGTTGAGACAGGGTAAGAGTATATCTGAGGGGTAGATCCCCAAGATAGTTCTACCACCTGCTATACCATCTTCTCCAGGGTAAGAGTATATCTGAGGGGTAGATCCCCAAGATAGTTATACCACCTGCTGTACCATCTTCTCCAGGGTAAGAGTATATCTGAGGGGTAGATCCCCAAGATAGTTATACCACCTGCTGTACCATCTTCTCCAGGGTAAGAGTATATCTGAGGGGTAGATCCCCAAGATAGTTATACCACATGCTTTACCACCTTCTCCAGGGTAAGAGTATATCTGAGGGGTAGATCCCCAAGATAGTTATACCACTGTTTAGTGGATTTGCTACCTATACTTTTGATTACTCTCATTGTTAGTAAGACACGTATCTTTATTAATTGAGTTATCATACTGTCTCGATTTATTATTGACTTATGATTTCATTCTGATGCTGGTTTCACATATTTGGTACATGTTGTCTTGACCTCCTTGAAGTGCGTTAACGCCGCAGTAGTACATGTGCGATCCTCGCTCTTAGGATCATTGTTATTTGTTGAGAAACTTCTTATTTCGGAGGCTTATCCACAGTCTTGTCGGTTGTTTTACATTCGGGGTATGGCGGGGCCTGTCCACTTGAGTTGTTATTCTTAAGTGCGTAGTTATATTGTGGTTTGGGTTGTAAAGAAAAAAAATATGTAATGTTTTATTTGTATAAGTTTACGGAAGGTGGCCTTATCGGCTAGCCTGTTGTTATTTTATGTTTCAGCATTTTATCAGTTGTGTATGTTCCGCTGCTATTCTCTGATGTATACCGAAAGGGTGCGGGTAGGCACGATCACGCCCGGGTCGGGTCGTGACAATATATATCAAAATATGAGCGACATCCTTTACAAGCCCAACTCACAGCGATACTGCACTCTAAGAGTTTTTATAACAACTATGGCGGAATGAGCCCCGCCATACCTGAATGTACAAGAACCTACAATCTCGAGGAATCATACCAAAAGATAAGCCTCGAGAAATGGAGCTTCCCAAATACGCAGAACCGTGATCTATGAGCGAGGATCAACAATCGGTGTACCTCACTGCGGCGTGAACGCAGCCCAAGCGAGGTCGGCAATGTACCAAGTATGTGAAATCAAAATATGTAATGAAATCATAACGATCATATAAAGCAGGAGACATGTATGATAACCAAACTACGATACACAATATATAAGCGAATATGTCAAGTCGGGGACTCGCGCCTCAAAGTCATTACTCAAATATAACTATGGGTCTCACGCCCGCAATATCAATCATGCCCGTGGAACTCCTTCCTCACTGCCGACAGTCTATGATATAATATAACACCAAAAGTACACATGAACACCAGGTCCCACCTGTGCCATAAAAACCGTACGGGCCAAGTAGCACAGCTACACACGATCCGGCTGCATCATAAGCGATCGGGTAAATGCGAAGGCATAGCTACCAGAACCAGCCTGCATCATCAACTGACCGGGGCAAGTACGAAAGCCAGCTACCAGAACCAGCCTGTCGCCACGAGATATGACCGGGGCAAGCACTGAAGCCATCTACCAGAGCCTACCGTACCAACAATGCTATAAAACTGACCGGGGCAAGTACGAAGGCAAACCACCAGATCCAGCCTGCGTCGCGCACCCGACCGGGGCAAGCACGTGAGCCAACTACCAGATCTGCCTGCGTCACCAACCTCATTCCACCCGCGTCACGAAGCTGATCGGGGCAGGTACGAAAGCCACTACCAGATCCACCCTGCGTCACGTCGCTGACCGGGGAAAGTACGTAAGCTAACTACCAGATCCACCCTGCATCACGAAACTTCATGGGGAACTAGTCCGTGGAATAACAACAACAATGGAAGCATACCCGTGGGCCACCCAACGTGTCAGTATGTCCAAGTAAATAACACAATAAAGAAGCGGCCGGGCAAATGCGAAGCCAACTACGGATCCACCTGCATCGGCCATGGCCGGCAAATACGGGGCTAACTACGGATCTGCTGCGTCATCAACCTCATGGAGAGCTAGTCCATGGCATAACAACAATAATGTCCAACTAAACAACAAGATAACCGGCCCGACATTGAGAGACGCGGTAGCATAGAACTACAACACTTGCACAACAAAGACTATCACAACTAGCATAGGCAAGTTTAACATACTCTTACACTCTCATCTTATGCCAAAAATCCGGGTTTTTAACCCCAAGTACTACATACTTCAATTCTCTTAAAAAGATCCATTTTTAAGTAAATACCACATGATACTAATACACGTAGTATCAAGACACTCTCATATTTAAATCAAGTACTTTATACTTTTTTAAATGAAGTGGCTTGCACCTTTAAAACAACGCCCAGTATACTTCTAAAACCCAAGTAACTCACTCTGTTAAGATCAAGGCACTCATACCTTTTAAAATCAAGCCACTTATACTTTTCCAATCAAGACAAGTTCAATATTTAAAAACAAGTTACTTACTCTTTTCAAAACAAGTAACCTATACCTTTAAATCAAGTTACTTCTTTTATCTTCATAAAGTCGCTATAACTAACTTCTCATAAAGCTATTATAACACCTTATGTTTTAAACCAACCAAAGACAACCAAACTCATTTAACACACGTACGTCTACCGTACTATATATTTCACAACAATCATGCTCAAGAGGATAGGAAGAATCACATACCTCTTTGGCTTAATCCACTAGCCAAGTCGAGTATGCCGCGCGTAGAATATCCACCTATAACAACCATAACACATCTATCAACTTCTAGATCTCTTCGTAGAATATTTCTAAGTAAAGCGTCTCTTATTCTACGGAAAATCGAGCAGCACTTCCCCTGTAACTACGTACTTTTCCACCCTTTTCAAGGCCCGATATCAATAGCCAACATGCCACATTTAAGGCGCAATAATACAACAACTCAAAGGGGATTACACGCCTGGCGGGCGTAAAATTATGCCCCACAATATACAAATCAGTCTATTTCTTTTCAATCTTCCTTCCACATATTAAATACTCAATTATATACTACTACAACATGTAATCTCCAATTACAATAGAAGGACAAAGATCATTACCTCGATAAGCCCAAAATTTTCCCAATGATTATAAGTCGATCCTTAGGAATCTTAGCTCCAATTACTTACGTTCCAATCTACTCCAAGCAACCCTTAGAAGCTCCTAACCAACTCCTCTTCAAGATCCAATTTCAAAAAGTGAAGAACACTTTAGGTTCCAAACC
The DNA here is from genome assembly GCA_029844215.1 of Przewalskia tangutica. Lineage (NCBI taxonomy): Eukaryota > Viridiplantae > Streptophyta > Magnoliopsida > Solanales > Solanaceae > Przewalskia > Przewalskia tangutica. Next base: position 64,492,196 of record CM056722.1, on the reverse strand, counting down.
TACAAGTTTCGGCCAAGGGGGTGTGTTTAGGCTAGGGGTGTGAAATCTTGTCTAACACTTGGTTAACAACCTTCCTAACACATCAAGGAAGAATACTTAAGAGTTTAAGGATTTTTGGACAACTTTTGGTCAAGAACATAGGCCAAAGCCGAGAGCACTAGAAAGGAGGGAGTATTTCAAGTCTTGGAAATTATCTAAGTGTTGAAGAAGTCTTGCAATCCAAAGGGGGTATTTATAAGAAAACCAAGGGCTAGGATCAAAGCAAGTGTGTGGATGAGATTGGGGACAAGTGTGTGTGGGCCCCACAAGCCACTTGTCCAACACAAGACTTGGGACACTTGGCTTGCCACATGTCACACTATTTCGGCCAAGGGCCACATGTCCACACAAATCGGCCACAATGCCACCCAAGGGGTGACACGTGTCGCCCTCCTATTCGTCAAAAATATTTTCATCTTCCGGAAACATCCATATTGGCCAAATCTCGAAAACAATGTGGGCCCCATAAAACCGTAAATTCCCCCCGTGGGCCCCACGTGACCAATTCCGGAAAATAAAATCCACAATTCTTATGTTCCAAGAAGTCCAAATACCAAAATTGAGAATCCAATTCCCAATAATAAACCTTTTTCCTTCACGAGGTTCGGAATATTTTCCGTCGAAAATTTAAAATTTCTTCCCTTTCGTACTTAGTGTTATATTCTTGTACATACGTCCTCACATACATACTCTGGAACTACGGGGTGTAACAGTAAGTAACTTGATTTTGATAGCAAAAGTATTTTGGGATTCATTCTCCTTAAATATTGCATGAAACGATTCTTTATAAAGAATAGACGTACATAGTACTTTGGGTTCAAATCACGTACATGATATGGTAGTGCTTTAGTTTCCTAAAATGAAAGTATTATAACGGCTTTATGGGAAGTTTGTTATAACATGGTTTGTGGAAAGTCAAGAGATGGTTTAAATTGTTGTAAGGAAATCATGGGAGAATGTCCATGGTTAAGTCCTTAATATAGTACATGATATGTGACACTTTGATTTTCAAAGATGTTTTAAAGTAATACGTGATGTCTATTGCCCTGATTTGTCAAACCATGTCTTAGAAAGATACTTAGTATGATAAGTGTCTTGATGATGGTTTCAAAATGATACATGTATTGGATTATACTTCCTAGTGATACATGTATTACTTGGGCTTTTCTAAAAATGGAAATTTAGTTTATAAAGTGAATGTACGACTCACGTACATTGTTGTAATGGACTTTAATCCTTAGTGATGCAAGTATGATGGTGCCTTCATTTTGTCTAATGAGAGTTAAAGATTTCTTAACTTGCATAAGTTGTTCATGATAGCCATTGATGCTAGTGTTATGAGTATAATTGCGGGGTAAACTCCCAAGACATTATACATCCCCTGAGTATGATTGCGGGGTAAACCCCCAAGACATTATACATATTCTGTGGATTTGCTCCCCACAATGCGAGGAAACTACCTCATGCGAGTCCGTAGGGCTCATGCGGGTGAAATAGTCCCATGCGGGTGAAATAGTCCTATGCGAGGAAATTACCTCATGCGGGTGAAATTGTCACGACCCAACCGGGCGCATGGTGCCCTACACAGGCACCCCTACAGTATACTTGAGAATAGCAATGAACATACATAAACTCATAAAATACTTAGACAGTAAAAATATCAACAGGCTAGCCGATAAGGCCACCTTCCGTGAAATATGCATAACACAAAATAAAACAGTTACATATTTGTTCTTACAACCCAATCCACAAGATATGACTACAGACCTCTAAGAATAACAACTGTGACGGGACAGGGCCCCGCCATACCCCTGAATGTACATAAATCTACAACATCAGGGAAACCGTACCAAAAAGACAAGCTTCCGGAGAAATGAAGCTTCTGATAAATGATCAGTGATCCTAAGAATGAGGATCCACCACCTGCTTACTCCTACCTACGGCATGAACGCAGCCCCGAATAAAGGGGGTCAGTACAACAGATGTACCAAGTATGCAAAACTGAAATTACTGAAATTAAATCATAAAGTCTAAAATAAAGCTGGAGACATGTATGATAACTCAAATAGCAGTACACTGTGCCTTACTAACAATGAGAGTAAACAAGAGTATACTTTACTGCATAAAAATAGGAGGCTCATGATCAAAGTAGGGCCACCCGCCCGTAGTATCATTAAGCAATCCTACTCCTGGGACTATTTCACCCGCATAGGTCCTGTGGACCCGCAATGAGGTCATCCGCCTATGTCACGCCCCGAACCCCGGGCCCGTGACTGGTGCCCTACCTGGGCACCCTTCTACCTTAACAACTAAGTAAACTGCGGAAATTAAATAACGCCTCATTTTTTTTTTCAATCGTACGTACGTGCAAGGGCAAAGCCGACAAGGCTGCCATATAATATACATAAACAAAAGACACTACACCGTACATGAGTCCAATCCCACATATGAATACAGACCTCTAAGAGTTTACAGAAACATGACGGGACAAGGCCCCGTCGTACCCATAACCGTACAAAAGCCTGTACTGAAGGAACTATACCAAAAGATAAACTCCCGAACAGAAGGAGCTATCCAAAAACTCTGAGCAGGGTCCTACACCTGCAGATCACCAAACTGCGTACCTAAACCTGCGGCATGAACGCAGCCCCCCGAAGGAGGTCAGTACGAAGAATGTACCAAGTATGTGAGCGATGAAATGCGTAATGAAATCATAACAGTCTAAACAAAACAGGAGACATGTATGATAGCCAACCTACAGTACACAATACATAAGCAGTTATATCAAGTCAGGGACGCATGCCCTCAAAGTCACTACTCAAATATAACCATGGGTCTCACGCCCATAATATCAATCATGCCCGTGGAATCCTTTCTCACTGCCGGCAGTCCATGATATAATATAACACCAAGTCATAATAACAGTATCCCTCGTGGTCGCATGCCCCGGAATCCCACATCGTATAAGCATGACCATGGGGTATACAAACAAATCCGGGAATCAAACCCGCTCCTGGTCACATGCCCCGGAATCCCACATCGTATAAGCATGTCCAAGGAGTATCCCTCGTGGTCGCATGCCCCGGCATCCCACATCGTATAAGCATGACCATAGGGTATCCTTCGCGGTCGCATGCCCCGACATCCCACATCGTATAAGCATGACCGTAGGGTAACACAAACAAATCCGGGAATCTAACCCGACTCCTGGTCACGTGCCGGAATCCTACATCGTATAAGCGTGTCGGAGTATCCTCGTGGTCGCATGCCGGCATCCCACATCGTATAAGCGTGACCATATGGTATCCTCGCGGTCGCATGCCGGCATCCCACATCGTATAAGCATGGCCGTAGGGTAACACAAATAATGGAAGCATGCGTGGAATCCCACCTTTGCCGGTACATCCAAGTAAACTTACAACAAGGCAGCCAACCCTCCAACCGAGAGTCGCGGCAACGTAATAAAACATAATACTTGCACTCAAAGGCTATCACCAGCACATATAGGCAATTCTCAATTAATCAAGCCAAAGTACTTATCAAGGTACACATAGAATAATTCTCAATTAATCAAGCCAAAGTACTACGTACGTACATTCTTTTCAAAAGACTCCTTTTTATGTAATACCCCAAGATACTAATACCCGTAGTATCAAGGTGTGTCTATTTTTCAAAGTAAGTTACTACACTTTAGAAAACTCATTTCAAAGCTTGAAATCAAGTAACTTCAAATTTTCATAATCAAGGCAACTCATGCCCATTAATCAAAATAGACAACTTTCTAAACCTTCCATAAAGCCGTTATAACCAACTTCCCATAAAGCCGTTATAACCCTTTATGGTTTGTAGACAATTTCATTCCTTTTATAACCAAGAGACTTATACTTTTAAAACCAAGTATCATATGCTTACAAATCAAGTTCTTAACTTTCAAAATACTTCAAGTCTCTTAATATTTAGAAAACAAGTTTCTTCTACTTTTAAACCTCAAGTAACTTACACCTTTAAAAACAAGTTACTTCTCTTAAATCATGTCATTACTCCTCTTTTAAAACAATTAAGTAAATCACTCCTTTGACTTCCCTAAAGTCATTAAAACGACCCTTAGGTTTTGGAACTAAGGCACTAGCCAAAAGGTTTGGAAGCCATTTCCTTTTCAAGACTCCATGTACTTTAAGCAAAATACTTTCACTTTTAAGAATCCAAACTTCACTAAGGAAATGGATTATACAACTTACAATTTAAACATCAAAGTACAATCAAAGGAGTACATAGAACGAATTCTATTTTAGGTAATCCGAATACAACCAAGGAATGGATCATTTAAGGAGTAGGACATACTTTCTTTATCTTAAGGAATCATGCTAGAAGAGGAGATAGTTCACATACCTTTTCGGCTAAAACCACAAGCTAAGCCGAATACGCCGTACGTAGAAGTGTCAACCTATAATGGTCACAACAAGACTATCAACTTCTAGTCTCTAACGTAGAATAATACTAAGTATACGGTCTCTAATTCTACGGAAAATCGGGCAGCACCTCCTTTGTTTCTACTCACTTTGCCACCTTTTTCAAGGTCGAATACAATAACCAACACGCCACATTTAAGGCTCCAAACAATCAACCAAACAAAGGGGATTACACGCCTTACAATACGTGTAAAATTCCGCCCCACAATTCATACCAAGTAGTTTAATACTCACTAGCCATTCTCGGCCAACAATAACTCAACACAAGTCCTTTCCAATTCTTTTTCCAATTCCAAGTTCTAAGGTCTAACATGTTATATAGTTATAAACAACTTCAACAACTACAATTTCCTCCTTACACAACATGCGACGACTTAAACGAATAATCAACTTGAATTTCAATCTTAAGGCTAAACATGCTAGTTTTCGGATTAGGGTTCCAATAGCCAATACGCTAATCCAATTAATAATATACACCTCATTCTTGCTAATATCCATAGCTACTACAACAAGTAAATCTTAACTACTAAAACGACAAAATTTATACCTTTATAAGCCCTTAAAATTTCCAAGATTCAAAGTCGCGCCTTAGCAATTCTTAGCTCCTTTCCTTAGGTTCCAATCCGCTCCAAGCACTCCTTAGAAGCCTATGAAGATGTTATACCCCGTATTTCCAGAGTATGTACGTAAGGACGTACGTAGAAAATTTGAGCCTTAAGTTAGGCAAAGGACCGAATTTGGGCACAAGTGCCGAATAGAGTCGTTTTTCGACGAAAAGTTTACACAGCTTTAGTATGGAAAAATACGGCTATGTCATTTATAATTTTTGCGGATTTTTTCGAGAGACGAAACATTTTGGACCAACGGGAGGGTGACATGTGTCACCCTCACATTGGAAGCAAATAGGGTGGCTTGGACGATTGGGCGTCCAAGAGGATTGGTTGGCCTTGGCCGATTGGTCCCTCCTTTTGTGCCTTGTTTTGTGGCTTGTTTTGTGGAGTGTTTTGTGGAGTGTTTTGTGGGTGCACTTGGCTTGATATTGGCCTTACACTTGCCTTGCACATGGCTTGATCTTGGCCATTGGTTGGCTTTTGGTTTTGCTATAAATACCCCCTAAGCTTGAAGACTTCATTCATACAAAAACTTCCAAGTCTTGAAACCCTCTCCTCCCTTCTTGTTGTGCTAGCCGAGATCTTCCCTCCCTCCCGTGAGGCCTAGTGGCCGAGAGGTACTACCCCCTAGTGGCCTTGTGGTCGAGAGCATACCCCCACGTTGGAGTGTTCTCGTGAGGTACCCTGGTAGAAAGTTGTCTTCCTAGTATTGTTATAATGCCCAAAATACCTTGGCCTTATACCTTGTTGTATTCCAAAAGTTACCTCTATACGTAGAGCCCGAAATACTACCTTTTAGTCTCAAACCGAAACCCTAAGGAATCTTCATTGTTAGTTGAAGGATTTAAGTAGAAGTTGGATAGAACTTCTAAGGGTTGTTTGGAGAGGATGGAGCACCCGGAGTTGGAGCTAAACATTGCTAAGGATCGACATTTAACTTGGATAATTATGGGCTTATCGAGGTAATTATCTTGTCCTCTATTGTAATTGGAAATTACATGTTTGTTAGAATATATAGTTGAAGTATACTATATATGGAACTATACTTAGTATTCGCAATGTCTTTTGACTTAAGCTCAAGAATAAAGAAAAGAAGCGAATCGTATTTACATAGGATCAGACAGAGACTTGTGTAGAGTTACCGAGTAGGATGGTGCACGTCCGGTTAGGCGGTAAACCCCGGTTGGCTTGGTAGCACCGATAGAGGAGAGATTTACGTTGTGTGGAGGTGCCGAATTTTCTGTAGAAAGATAGAACTTGTGTTTTGGGGTTAATAGACGTTTGTGACCTTTATAGGTGAAAGTACTAAGAGTAGCGTATTATACTCGAGGAGTGGAAAGTGGCTATGCGTTGTAGTACTTGGAGCATTTTGCTTATTGTCGATAAATCGTCGTGAGGTATGTGAACCTCTTCCTATCTCTTCTAGCATGATATGTGTGAACTATGTAGTACGGTAGACGTACATGTGTTAACTGTGTTTGATTGTTCTTAAAACATAAAGTGTTATAACGGCTTTATGGGAAGTTGGTTATAACAGCTTTATGAAGGTAAGAAAATACTTTGTGGTTTTAAAAGGTAACTGATGTGAATTATAACTGGCTAGTTATAATAAAGAACTTGATGTATTTCAAAAGATTTATAAATCGTTTTGGAAGAGAGAGTAACACTTGGTTTTAAAAGGTTTTAAAAAGAGTTATACTAGCTTTTTGGGGAGTTAGGTATAATGTCTTAAGAGAGGTAAAGAAAATGGTTTACTGATGTTAGAAGTTAAGAGACTTGATCTTATAAGATAAGAGACTTAACTTATTTGTTTTAATGTGAATGTTTGTGTGAAACCTCATTCGTGAGTAATGAGTACTTGGTTTTATTTAAAGGGATAATGTTTTACTGATTTGGAAATCGAATGTATCGACAGCACTCATCGCGTTAATAAAGGAAAATGTATTGAATAATGATGAATTGTATTAAAACCGGTAGAAACCTCCATCCGCATAGAAACTAAGATGAGACAAAATGATATACATTTTCTAGATCATGGTCATTGTAATAAGAATGTTGTAAACAAGAATAGCCTACTCACGTGAGACATATATTACTCAATTGTTCTAAAAGGAATCAAGTGATTAAGTTTGGGAACTATGAAACCATTTGAAAATGAGAAGCTTGAGTAATTGAAACTAGGCAACCTGGAACTTAGGAAAGAATGTTGTTACTTGATTTTGAAAAGGGAATGGGTTGGTCATTCTAATACTACGTATCGGGTGACTTTTATAAAAGTAATGGATCTCTTTAAAAGAACTTAACGTATGTAGTACTTTGGGGTTAAAACCCGACTTTGGCATAAAATGAAAGTACTTTGAGTTGTTGTGAAACTTGCCTATGCTTGTTGTTGTGAAACTTGCCTATGCTTGTTGTTGTGAAACTTGCCTATGCTTGTTGTTGTGAAACTTACCTATGCTTGTGATGATAGCCTTTGTTGTGCAAGTGTGGTATTTGCGGTTACCGGCGTCTCGATGCAGGTTGACTTGTTGAGAACTTACTTGGAGCGTCTTTGGCGGTGATGGAGAATTCCACGTATGTTTCCATTTTGATTCTTGTCTTTGTTGATGTCACATGGACATGTCTACACCGTCTGCAGATTCAGGCATGCGCCATGCGCCGGTTGATTACCCGATATATGGTTATTACGCAACATGGGCGTCTACACCGATGCAAGATTCGGGCATGTGGCCACGCGCGGGGTTGACCACCCAAGATATTGTTATTGAGGTTACATGGGCATGTCTACACCGGCGCGATTCCGGTACGCGGGCCACGCGCCTTGTTATTATTTGCATCATGGACATGTCTACACCGTCGCAAAGATTCCGGCATGCGGCCATGATGCGAACATGATGGATGTTGTGGGCGTGAGACCCATAGTTATATTTAGTGGTGACTTTGAGGCGTGAGTCACGACTTGATCGCTTTTATGTTGCATCTTGTATTTTGGTTATCATACATGTCTCCCGCTTTTTAGGCTATTATGATTTCATTTCTGATGTTGACATTCACATACTGGTACTTGCCAGATCGACCTCCTTCGGGCATTTGCGTTCATGCCGCAGTAGAGTACATCGATCGTGGATCCCCGCTCTTAGGATCTCATTTCAGCGTGTTGAAAGCTCTGTTCCTTCGAGGCTTATCTTTGTATGTTTCTCGAGTTGTAGGTTCTTGTACATTCGTGGTATGGCGGCCCTGTCCCGCCATAGTTGTTGTAAATCTTAGAGGTGCAGAGTAACTGCTGTGGCGGGGTTTGTAAAAAGGACAACTGCTCGGTTTTTGTGTATATACCAAGGCAACTGCTTTGGTTGGCCTGTTTATTTATTATATCTCTTGTTTCATGACTCGTGTTTTATTTTCCGCTGTTTTCTCGATGTTGTATCACTAGGGTGCCGGTAAGACACCGCAGAACGCCCGGTTCGGGCGTTACAAAGTGGTATCGAGCGATTAGTCCTCGGAAAGTGTCTCTGGGCAGTGTACAGTAGAGTCTTGATTATCGGTGTGTTGTGCACCACATCTATAATCGTGAGGCTATAGGACATTTAGGATTAGTTTCCATTCTTCTCATTCCGAGATCGTGCCTTAGAGGCGTGTTGTAAGTTGGACCTCTGGCGTGTTTCGTTTTACGGTTATGCCTGCGAAGGCAACCAGGGCCCAGAGGCAAGGCGGTGAGGAGCCGCTAGTGGGATTGAGGAGCACGAGGCGCAGGCGGCCAAGACTGAGTAGTGCTTGACGGCGAGTTTTGCGACGCCGCCAAGACCAAAGAGTTTAGAGTCGCAGCGGCGGTGCTGAGACTACGATACGAGCCTCGATCCCACACCGAGCGGGAGATGGGTCACAAGGAGATGGCGATTATTGGCCGTTGTGGCGATATGAGATAGGGCCGACGCAGCAGATTCAGATCAAAGAAGCAGTAGTGCACCCGAGGCGCAGTTTGAGGCTACGGATTTCCTTAGTTGTAGCCCGCTTTGAGTTTTACTGGTCGAGGCGGAGGATGATCCGCAGAGTTCATCCGTCGATTCTGCAGAGATCATGCGGGTGATCAAGGCTTGAGAATGAGTACGTGACATTTGTTCGCATCGCCGCTGCGTGATACCGCGATCGATTGGTTTGACTTCGTGGAGCTCTCCGGGAGAGCATGCACTTCCGGCCGTTTGGGACGAGTTTTGGGGCCTTCGGCACATTTCTTGCCTCCACAAATGAGGAGGCTCGGGCGACATATTTTTGATGTTGAGGCACGGCGTCTGATTGGGAGTACAATGATGTGAGTTCGACTCATTGGCGGTATGTTCCGCATTAGTAGCTAGTATGGAGTATCGAGTGAACCGATATGTAACAGGGCTCCATGATTACCTAGCAGAGTTGTTGGTGTTTCTTCAGGCATGGACATTGCCCGCGTTCGTGCTCATGCACTTGGGTGCGAGCGCAGAGATCGGCAGGTGGACGGCCACAGAAGAAGGCCAAGACGGCCGGATATTTTGGCGACTTCGAGGCAGACCGCCTCGGCAGACTAGTTATGTACCTCCGCCATTGCGAGTGGTCCTCCGCAGCCGACCCTTGGGATATTGTGAGCGTGTCGGGGCTCCCAGTTTGAGATGTTCGTGAGTAGGGGTGTTGGCGACGATCACCCTACCGGTGTGGTCGATGTGGTAGACCGCATTTGGGAGTGTCGTAGTACGAAGGGAGCTTGTTATTCTTGCGGCCAACGGGGCCATATGACGAGACTGTCCGACTGTGGGTAGCGCTGGTAGGATAGCACACGACCACTAGGCGATTGCGGGCCACGGTAGAGTCGCGGTGGAAGTTCGATTTTAGCGGTCCTTGAACCGCCTAGTTTCGTATATCGCCAACACAGAGATACTTGTATGTATTGATGTTAATGATGTGTTAAGTGTTATGTTCGGATATCTTTGTGCTATAGTGTGATTTGAAAATCTGGTTAGTGTGAGATGGAAGTGGTAGCGCCCATGATGTGTTCCGTGTCGGCGAGCGGAAGTTGGCGCTCTGATGGGTCGGGTTGGGGCCATGTTGCGGGCCAACCCGCCCCGTTCGAGGAAGGGTCAGCTCTGGGTGGTCCCGCCAGGTGGCAGGGTCACGAGGGTGCTAGGCCCAAGTTTAGATGGCCATCGTATGAGTTCATAGATATGTTCAACCAGAATCAGTTCGTGAAGGCCGAGAATGGCCTTAGAGGAAATCGAGGGTAGTAAGATGACCAAGTTTGAGGTAGTAACTCCAAGGGTTGGAAACGGCGTTGACGAGTGTGAGTACGGATACTAGAAAGAGCTCGAGTGTTCGAGGAAGTGCGACGAGATAGGGAGAAGTGAACGTGTGTGATCGTTTCTTTTGTGAAATGTAGTGCGAAGGAGTATATTTTAGACCTCGGGTAAGGGGTTTTGTGATGATTAGAGGTGTTTCCTCGTTGACTTGGGTTTAAGTATTGGTGCGTTTGTTATTTTTATGGCGGGTGTGGCATGATCGTTTCACATGCGATATGATGAAGGCTATACTAAGCGCATGTTTGTGTTGAGACTTGAGAAGGAACATTCGGACGAATGTTTCTAAGGAGAATGTTATACCGTATTTCAGAGTATGTACGTATGACGTACGTAGAAAATTTGAGCCTTAAGTTAGGCAAAGGACCGAATTTGGGCACAAGTGCCGAATAGAGTCGTTTTTGACAAACGTTTCCACGACTTTCGTAGGGAAAATTCGGCTATGTCATTTATAATTTTGCGGATTTTTAGAGGCGAAACATTTTGGACAACGGGAGGGTGACATGTGTCACCCTCGCATTGAAAGCAAATAGGGTGGCTTGGGCGATTGGGCCCAAGAGGATAGTTGGCCTTGGCCGATTGGTCCCTCCTTTTGTGCCTTGTTTTGTGGCTTGTTTTGTGGAGTGTTTTGTGGAGTGTTTTGTGGGTGCACTTGGCTTGATCTTGGCCTTACACTTGCCTTGCACATGGCTTGATCTTGGCCATTGGTTGGCTTTTGGTTTTGCTATAAATACCACTAAGCTTTAAGACTTCATTCATACAAAACTTCCACGTCTTGAAACCATCTCCTCCCTTCTTGTTGTGCTAGCCGAGCTTCCTCCCTCCCTTTCGTGAGGCCTAGTGGCCGAGAGGGTACTACCCCTAGTGGCCTTGTGGGCCGAGAGCATACCCCCACGTTGGAGTGTTCTCGTGAGGTACCCCCCCCCCCTTGGTAGAAAGTTGTCTTCCAAGTATTGTTATAATGCCCAAAATACCTTGGCCTTATACCTTGTTGTATTCCAAAAGTTACCTCTATCGTAGAGCAGAAATACTACCTTTTAGTCTCAAACCGAAACCCTAAGGAATCTTCATTGTTAGTTGAAGGATTTAAGTAGAAGTTGGATAGAACTTAAGGGTTGTTGGAGCGGGATGGAGCACCGAGTTGAGCTAAACATTGCTAAGGATCGACATTTAACTTGGATAATTATGGGCTTATCGAGGTAATTATCTTGTCCTCTATTGTAATTGGAAATTACATGTTTGTTAGAATATATAGTTGAAGTATACTATATATGGAACTATACTTAGTATTCGACAATGTCTTTTGACTTAAGCTGAAGAATAAAGAAAAGAATGAATGTATTTACATGGGGTATTCTGATGAGACTTGTGTAGAGTTCTTGAGTAGGATGGTGCACGTCCGGTTAGACGTGTAAACCCCACGGTTGGCTTGCCGAAGCCTCGATAGAGAGGAGATTTACGCTGTGTGAGGTGTTGCGAATTTTACGTAGAAAGATAGAACTTGTGTTTTGGGGTTAATAGGCGTTTGTGACCTTTATAGGTGAAAGTACTAAGAGTAGCGTATTCTACTCGAGGAGTGGAAAGGGCTAGCAAGGTTGTAGTACTTGGAGCATTTTGCTTTTGTCGATAAATCGTCGCGAGGTATGTGAACCTCTTCCTATCTCTTCTAGCATGATATGTGTGAACTATGTAGTACGGTAGACGTACATGTGTTAACTGTGTTTGATTGTTCTTAAAACATAAAGTGTTATAACGGCTTTATGGGAAGTTGGTTATAACAGCTTTATGAAGGTAAGAAAATACTTTGTGGTTTTAAAAGGTAACTGATGTGAATTATAACTGGCTAGTTATAATAAAGAACTTGATGTATTTCAAAGATTTATAAATCGTTTTGGAAGGGAGAGTAACACTTAGTTTTAAAGGTTTTAAAAAGAGTTATACTAGCTTTTTGGGGAGTTAGGTATAATGTCTTAAGAGAGGTAAAGAAAATGGTTTACTGATGTTAGAAGTTAAGAGACTTGATCTTATAAGATAAGAGACTTAACTTATTTGTTTTAATGTGAATGTTTGTGTGAAACCTCATTCGTGAGTAATGAGTACTTGGTTTTATTTAAAGGGATAATGTTTTACTGATTTCGGAAATCAGAATGTGTATCGACAGACCACTGCAGCGTTAATAAAGGAAAGTGTATTGAATAATGATGAATTGTATTAAAACCAGAGAAACCTCCATCTGCATAGAAACTAAGATGAGACAAAATGATATACATTTTCTAGATCATGTTCAGTAATAAGAATGTTGTAAACAAGAATAGCCTACTCTCACGTGAGACATATATTACTCAATTGTTCTAAAAGGAATCAAGTGATTAAGTTTGGGAACTATGAAACCATTTGAAAATGAAGCTTGAGTAATTGAAACTAGGCAACCTGGAACTTAGGAAAGAATGTTGTTACTTGATTTTGAAAAGGAATGTGGGTTGGTCATTCTAATACTACGTATCGGGTGACTTTTATAAAAGTAATGGATCTCTTTTAAAAGAACTTAACGTATGTAGTACTTTAGGGTTAAAACCCGGACTTTGGCATAAAATGAAAGTACTTTGAGTTGTTGTGAAACTTGCCTATGCTTGTTGTTGTGAAACTTGCCTATGCTTGTTGTTGTGAAACTTGCCTATGCTTGTTGTTGTGAAACTTGCCTATGCTTGTGATGATAGCCTTTGTTGTGCAAGTGTGGTATTTACGTATTACCGCTCTCGATGGGGCGGTTGACTTGTTGAGAACTTACTTGGACGTGCTGGCAGTGATGGAGAATTCCACGGGTATGTTTCCATTTTGATTACTGTCTTGTTGTTGATGTCACATGGACATGTCTACACCGATCTGATTCGGCACGCGGCCATGCGCCGGGTTGATTACCCGATATATGGTTATTATCGCAACATGGGCGTCTACACCGACGCACGATTCCGGGGCATGTGGCTACGCGCAGGGTTGACCACCCAGTATATTGTTATGAGGTTACATGGGCATGTCTACACCGTCGCAGATTCGGGCATGTGGCCACGCGCCTTGTTATTATTGTTGCATCATGGACATGTCTACACCGTCGGATTCCGGGGCATGCGCCGATGCGAACATGATGGATGTTGTGGGCGTGAGACCCATAGTTATATTTGAGTGGTGACTTTGAGGGCGTGAGTCCCTGACTTGACTGCTTTTATGTTGCGTACTGTATTTTGGTTATCATACATGTCTCACGCTTTTTAGGCTATTATGATTTCATTTACGATGTTGTGATTCACATACTTGGTACTGTTATCGACCTCCTCGGCCGCGTTACGCCGCAGTAGAGGTACATCGGTCGTGGATCCCGCTCTTAGGATCTCATTTCGCGTGTTGGAAAGCTCCGTTTCCTTTCGAGGCTTATCTTTGGTATGTTTCCACGAGTTGTAGGTTCTTGTACATTCGAGGTATGGCGAGACCCCGTCATAGTTGTTGTAAATCTTAAGTGCATCAGAGTTGTGCAAGGTGGTTTTTAAAAAGGACAAGCTGTTCGGGTTTTTGTATATATCACGAAGCTGTTTTGTTGGCCTGTTTATTTATTATATCTCTTGTTTCATGACTCGTGTTTTATTTTCCGCTGGTTTTCTCTGATGTTGTATCACTAGGGTGCCCGGGGTAAGGCACCAGTAACGGGCCCGGGTTTGGGGCGTTACAGAAGAACTCATCTTCAAGCTCCAACTTCAAAGTTGAAGAACTCCTTAAGTTTCCGCCTTGCGACTAATACGAAAACACCATTTTTCCGAAATCTTTCTATTGAGATATCCTTACAATACCCTTAGGGACATTAGGTTAAAGGCTTGTGAACAAAGGATCAAAACTACAAATTTTTTGTGTGGGACTTAGGGCAAACCCGAGAGCAACTATTGAGAACAAGAAATGTTGTGAAATTTTTCTAAGTCTTTAAGACCTTGTCTTGCTACTAGTATGTATTTATAACACATTGGATGGCTTAGACTTAAACAAATGGGTGGCTAAGATTAAGATCACAAGGATTAAACACAAGTGGCAAGTTGACTTGGTCAACAATATCAAGCTTAGCAAGACTTATCTTCCACCATGGTAAATGACCATTTTACCCTTACACATTTCGACCAAGACCAAGTGTGGGGGTGCCACGTGTCGCCCTCTCATTCGTCCATAAAATTCCGTAACCCTCGTGGGCCCCGCAAAACGTAAAATTCCTCAGGTGGGCCCCACGTGACCAAATCCGTAAAAATTAATTTCCATAAGGTTAAGAGTTCCATACTTTTCAAATAATGTATTTTGAGAATCCAATTCTCAACAACGAACATTTTTCCTTTCCGGCGTTCGGAAGATTTTTCCGCCGGAAAAACCATTCTTCCTTTCGTACAAATTTTCAAGTCTTGATTCCTTACATACCTTCTCTTATACATGTCCTGGACTTACTGGATGTAACATTCTTCCCCCCTTAGAAACATTCGTCCCCGAATGTTCTTAGTCGGCTTTCAAGCTATACACACTCCGGCACAATCTCTATATTATGCCTATCAATCAAAACTGCACAAGACCAACGATGCCACACAAGGCCACCACAATATACATAAATATAACAATGGACCTTCCGTCCGTGGTCCCTTCTCACAAAACTCGAAGGTTACAGTCTTCTCAAACACGGGATCCTTAGAGGTTCCTTTCTTTCCTTACTTGTCATACTTTCTCTTACTTTCTCGTACTTTCAAACTTATCTAGTACACGTACAAAATCTCAAATATTGTTTCTATTCTCCAATCCTTGGAGTTACTATCCAAACTTGGCCATATTGTTACTTACTTTCCCGTTAAGGCTCTTCTCGGTCCTTACGACCTGATTTCGATGGAACGCGTCCACAAAATCGTACAACAATTAACTAAACTTGGGCCTTGCATCCCTGGACCCTACCACATAACGGGACCATTTCTATGACATCACCCCATTCCATACCACCTACTGACCAAATGAGTCCATAACCGACTCATCGTCACACTTAACTTCTCATTCTTAGTCTGAAATAAATCTCTCTCTTATCTCGCGTACTTCTGCATGAACGCCCGGCCTCGCCCAAGCATCGTGCCTTACCAGGCACCCTAGTGATACAACATCGTAGAAAACCAGCGGAAAATAAAACACGAGTCATGAAACAAGAGATATAATAAATAAACAGGCCAACCAAAGCAGTTGCCTTGATATACATAAAAACCCGAGCAGTTATCCTTTTACAACCCCGCCACAACAATGATTCTGCACTCTAAGATTTACAACAACTATGGCGGACAGGGCCGCCATACCCCGAATGTACAAGAACCTACAACTCGGAAACATACCAAAGATAAGCCTCAGAAGGAACGGAGCTTTCCAACGCCTTGAAATGAGATCTAAGCGGGGATCCACGACCGATGTACTCTACTGCGGCATGAGCGCAGCCAAGGAGGTCGATAACAGTACCAAGTATGTGAAATCACAAATCAGTAAATGAAATCATAATAGCCTAAAGCGGAGACATGTATGATAACCAAAATACAAGACGCAACATAAAAGTCAAGTCGGGGACTCACGCCTCAAAGTCACCACTCAAATATAACTATGGGTCTCACGCCCACCACATCCATCATGTTCGCATCATGGCGCGTGCCCCGGAATCGCATCGGTGTAGACATGTCCATGATGCAACAATAATAAGCGCCGCACGGCCACATGCCTGGAATCTTTGCGTGTGTAGACGTACCCATGTAACCTTAATAACAATATCTTTGGGTGGTCTACTGCCGCATGGCCACATGCCGAAATGCATCGTCGGTAGACACGTCCATGTTCTGAGTAACCATATATCGGGTAATCAACCCGGCGCACGGCCACATGCCCCGAATCTCGTGACGGCAGACCGTCCGTGTGACATCAACAACAAGACGGTAATCAAAATGGAAACATACGGTGGAATTCTCCATCGCCGCGACGTCCAAGTAAGTTCTCAACAAGTCAACCGACTTCAACGAGACGCGGAATACGTAAATACCACACTTGCACAACAAAGGCTATCATCACAAGCATAGGCAAGTTTCACAACAACAAGCATAGGCAAGTTTCACAACAACAAGCATAGGCAAGTTTCACAACAACAAGCATAGGCAAGTTTCACATCACTCAAAGTACCTTCATTTTATGCCAAAGTCCGGGTTTTAACCCTAAAGTACTACGTACGTTAAATTCTTCAAAAGAGATCCATTACTTTTATCAAAGTCACCCAATACCCGTAGTATTAGAATGACCAATCCACATTCCTTTTCAAAATCAAGTAACAACATTCTTTTCCTAAGTTCCAGTTTGCCTAGTTTCAATTACTCAAGCTTCTCATTTTCAAATGGTTTCATAGTTCATAAACTTAATCACTTGATTCCTTTTAGAACAATTGAGTAACATATGTCTCACGTGGAGTAGGTTATTCTTGTTTACAACATTCTTATTACGACCATGATCTAGAAAATGTAATATCATTTTGTCTCATCTTAGTTTCTATGCAGATGGAGGTTTCTACTGGTTTTAATACGATACATCATTATTCAATACATTTTCCTTTATTAACGCTGCAGTGGTCTGTCGATACACATTCTGATTTCCGAAATCAGTAAGACATTATCCCTTTAAATAAAACCAAGTACTCATTACTCACGAATGAGGTTTCGCACAAACATCCACATTAAAACAAATAAGTTAAGTCTCTTATCTTATAAGATCAAGTCTCTTAACTTCTAACATCAGTAAACCATTTTCTTTACCTCTCTTAAGACATTATACCTAACTCCCCATAAAGCTAGTATAATTCTTTTTTTAAAACCTTTAAAACCAAGTGTTACTTTCCCTTCAAAACAATTTATAAATCTTTTGAAATACATCAAGTTCTTTATTATAACTAGCCAGTTATAATTCATATCAGTTACCTTTTAAAACCACAAAGCATTTTCTTACCTACATAAAGCTGTTATAACCAACTTCCCATAAAGCCGTTATAACACTTTATGATTTAAAAACAATCAAACACAGTTAACACATGTACGTCTACCGTGCTACATAGTTCACACATATCATGCTAGAAGAGATAGGAAGAGGTTCACATACCTCGCGACGATTATCGACAATAAGCAAAAAGCTCCAAGTACTACAACCTTGCTAGCCCTTTCCACCTCTCGAGTAGACTACGCTACTCTTAGTACTTTCACCTATAAAGGCCACAAACGTCTATTAAATCTTAAACACAAGTTCCCATCTTTCTACGAAAATTGAAGACTCTCCCGCAACAACGTAAATCTCCTCCTTTATCGAGTCGGCTACCAAGCCAACCGAGGGGGTTAACACGCCTAACCGACGCGTACAATTCTACTACAGTAATGCTACATAAGTCTCTTCAGAATACAGCCCAGGTAATTCTGATTCGATTCTTCTCTTTATTATCCTTCTATGTGATTCTTGTTCAATTCTTCATTCTTGGGCTTAAGTCAAAAGACATTGCCACGATTACTAAGTTCGGTTCTATATATAGTATACAACGACTATATATTCAACACTTATGTAATTTCCAATTACAATAGGGACAAGATATTTACCTCGATAAGCCCAAAATTATCGAGTTTAATGTCGCTCTGAGCAAGGTTTAGCTCCTCCTCCGAGTGCTCCAATCCGCTCCAAACAACCCTTAGAAGTTCTAACCAACTTCTTAAGTACTTCAAACAACAATGAAGATTTCCTTAGGGTTTAGTTTAGTGGCTAAAGGAAAGTATAATCGTATTTTCCGGGCTTTTATAAGTGTAACCACAGGAATACTACAAGGTATTTGGGCAAGGTATTTGGACATTACAACAATACTGGAGAGTATTTCTATACCACACAGGGGGTATTTATACGAGACAACGAGGCTAGGGGGGGGTGGACCCCACGGCTAGCACTACTAGGAGGGGGGGATACTTTCGCCGAGGCCTTCTCGAAGGGGAGGGGTGTGATTTAATACAACAAGGAGAGGAGAGGAGATTTCAAGACTTAGGCACATTTTGGATGAAGAACTCTTGAAGCTTAGGGGGTATTTATAGGTCAAGGAATGGCCAACCAATGGCCCAGATCCTTCCAAGTGTATAGCAAGTGTAGGGGTCGGATTCACCTAAGTGCACCTTATCCAGCTCGCGCCACACTCTCCTACCTCAGCCTTGGCAAAAGCCACGGCCAAATCGTCCACCATTGCCGCCAACCTCATCCAATGTGAGGTGACACATGTCACCTCCCGTTGGTCCAAAATGTTTCGTCTCTCGGAAAAATCCGCAAAAATTATAAATGACATAGCGGAAATTCCCTACGAAAGTCGGAAAGCGTTTAAAAAAACGACTCTAACCGGTGTTGTGCACAAAAGAATTCGCCAAGCCTAAAGAAGTTCGAAAATTTCTACGTCGTCCCCACGTACATACTGCGGAAATACGGGTATAACATTCTCCTCTAGAAACATTCGTCCCGAATGTTCCTTCTAAGTCTCAAACAAGCGTCGTCAAGATAGTCTTCACTACTATACTTACGAGAATCAAACATGCCACACCGGCCACAAAATAACATGCGCAAGAAACCCAAATCCACGCCAACGAGGAACCACCTCGATTAGCACAAAAGTCCCCACCAAGGTCTAAAATATACTCCCTTCGCACCTACATTTCACAAAAGAAACGATCACACACGCTCACTTCTCCCATCTCGTCGCACTTTCCGAACACTCGAGCTCTTTCTAGTATCCGTACCACACTTGAGAACGTTGCTTCCAACCCTTGGAGTTACTACCTCAAACTTGGTCATCTTACTACCCTCGATTTCCTCTAAGGCCATTCTCGCCTTCACGAACGATTCAGTCGAACATATCTATGAACTCATACGATGGTCATCTAAACTTGGGCCTAGCACCCTCGCGGACTCGCCACTGGCGGACCACCGAGCTGACCCTTCCTCGAACGGACGCGGGTTGGCCCGCAACATGGCCCCAACCCGACCCATCAGAGCGCCAACTTCCGCCTCCGACACGAACACATCATGGAAGCTACCATTTCCATCTCACACTAACCAGATTTTTAAATCACACTATGGCACAAAGCTATCCGAACATAACACTTAACACATCATTAACATCAATACATACAAGTATCTACAGGGTTAAGGACATACCTGAAACTAGGCGGTTCAAGGACCGCTAAAATCGAACTTCCACCGCGACTCTACCGTGGCAATCGCTTCTAGTAATCTGGCATCCTACCGCCGCTACCACGATCGACGGATCTCGTCATATGGCCTGTTGGCGCAAGAATAACAAGCTCCTGGTACTACGACACTCCCGAAATGCGTCTACCACATCGACCACACCGAGGTATGGGTATCGATCCGCCAACACCCTACTCCTCAACATCTCAAACACGGGAGCCACGACCGCCTCGAATATCCGGCGGTCCCGGCTGCGGAGGACCACTCAGAATGGCGGAGGTACATAACTAGTCTTCCGAGGCGGTCCGCCTCGAAGTCGCCAAAATATCCGCCGTCTTGGCCTTCTTCTACCGGAAAGCGTCCACCCGTCGATCTGCGCCTCGCACCTGCGCATGAGCTGCGTGCGGCAATGTCCATGCCCTACAAGAGAAACACCCGCACAAGATTCGCCATATAATCATCTAGCCGGTGACGTAGCGATGCACCCTATCCTCGTGGTCGCTACTAAATCGGGACATATCGAGCTAATGAGTCGAACTCCACATTATACTTCTAACCGTCGCCCATCCCGCCTCAATGTCAAAACTGTCTACCGAGCCCTCCTCATCCGCGAGGCAAGAAATGTGCAAGGAATGCCTCGAGAACTCATCCCAAACCGCTGGAAGCGCGTGCTCTCCCCGATAGCTCCCACGAATCAAACGTCATTGCGGTATCACGCGGCCGATGCGAACCGAAGGTCACATACTCGTCTCAAGCCTTGATCACCCGTGATGATCCTCAGAATCGGCGGATGAACTCCATGGATCATCCTCGTGCCTCGACCGTAACTCGCGGGCTACAACTCGTAAAATCTCGTAGCCTCAAACTATACGCTCGGTGCACCGCGCCGCTGAATCGAATCGCTGCGGCCCACTTATCTCTCATATCTCGCCACAACTCGCCAATAATCGCCATCTCTTGTGACCCATCTCCCGCCTCCATGTGGGACTAGAGGCTCGTGCATAGTCTCAGCCATCGCTGCGCTCTAAACTCGCTGGTCTTTGGCGGCGTCGCGAAACTTCGCCGTCGGAAGCACTGCTCAATCTTGGCCGGCTCGCGCTCGCACTCCTCTCAGATCCCACTAGCGCCTCCTCACGCCTTGCCTCTTCGGGCACCGGTCGCCGCGCGAGGCATAGCGGTAAAATGAAACACATCGAGGGGTCCAACTTACAACTCGGCTCTAAGGCACGATCTCGGAATGAGAAGAATGGAAACCAATCTGCATGTCCTATAGCCTCACGATTATAGATGTGGTGCACAACACACCGATAATCAAGACTCTACTAGACACCTGGTCAGACACTTTCCGAGGACTAATCGCTCGATACCACTTTGTAACGCCCGGCCGGGCGTTCTTAGTGCCTTACCCGCACCCTGGTGATACAACATCGAGAAAACCTGGAAAATAAAACACGAGTCATGAAACAAGAGATATAATAAATAAACAAAGCAACCAAAACAGTTGCCTTCAAGATATACATAAAAACCCAACAGCTTATCCTTTTACAACCCCGCCCACAACAGGCATGCACTTAAGATTTACAACAACTATGGCGGACAGGCTCCGCCATACCACGAATGTACAAGAACCTACAACTGGAAACATACCAAAGATAAGCCTCGAAAGGAGCGGAGCTTTCAACGCTACCAAAATGAGATCCTAAGAGCGGGATCCACGGCCGATGTACCTCTACTGCGCATTTAACGTAGCCCAGAAGGAGGTCAAGACAACAGTACCAAGTATGTGAAATCACAACATCAGAAATGAAATCATAATAGCCTAAAAGCGGGAGACATGTATGATAACCAAAATACATCACGCAACATAAAGCGATCAGTCCGTGGACTCACGCCTCAAAGTCACCACTAAATATAACTATGGGTCTCACGCCACCACATCCATCATGTTCGCGTCATGGCGCGTGCCCGAATCTTGCGTCGGTAGACATGTCCATGATGCAACAATAATAACAAGGCCGCGTGGCCACATGCCCGGATCATCAGACGGTGTACATGCCCATGTAACATTAATAACAATATTGGGTGGTCTACCCCGCCGCATGGCCACGTGCCGGAATCTCGACGGTAGACACGTCCATATTACTGAGTAACCATATATCGGTAATCAACGACGCGTAGCCACATGCGGAATCTTTGCGACGGTGTAGACACGTCCGTGTGACATCAACAAGACGGTAATCAAAATGGAAACATACC
Organism: Przewalskia tangutica; assembly: GCA_029844215.1. Lineage (NCBI taxonomy): Eukaryota > Viridiplantae > Streptophyta > Magnoliopsida > Solanales > Solanaceae > Przewalskia > Przewalskia tangutica. Next base: position 64,470,224 of record CM056722.1, on the reverse strand, counting down.
CGTGGAATTCTCCATCACCGCCAAAGACGCCCAAGTAAGTTCTCGACAAGTCAACCTACCTCTAACGAGACGCGCGGTATACGCGAAATACCACACTTGCACAACAAAGGCTATCATCACAAGCATAGGCAAGTTTCACAACAACAAGCATAGACAAGTTTCACAACAACAAGCATAGGCAAGTTTCACAACAACAAGCATAGGCAAGTTTCACATCACTCAAAGTACGCCGTTTTATGCCAAAGTCGGGTTTTAACCTAAAGTACTACGACGTTAAATTCTTTAAAAGAGATCCATTACTTTTATCAAAGTCACGATACAGTAGTATTAGAATGACCAATCCACATTCCTTTTCAAAATCAAGTAACAACATTCTTTTCCTAAGTTCCGGTTGCCTAGTTTGAATTACTCAAGCTTCTCGTTTTCAAATGGTTTCATAGTTCATAAACTTAATCACTTGATTCCTTTTTAGAACAATTGAGTAACATATGTCTCACGTGGGAGTAGGTTATTCTTGTTTACAACATTCTTATTACAGCAGCCATGATCTAGAAAATGTAATATCATTTTGTCTCATCTTAGTTTCTATGCGGATGAGGTTTCTACGGTTTTAATACGATACATCATTATTCAATACATTTTCCTTTATTAACGTTGCAGGTCTGCCGATACACGTTACGATTTCCGAAATCAGTAAGACATTATCCCTTTAAATAAAACCAAGTACTCATTACTCACGAATGAGGTTTCGCACAAACATCCACATTAAAACAAATAAGTTAAGTCTCTTATCTTATAAGATCAAGTCTCTTAACTTCTAACATCAGTAAACCATTTTCTTTACCTCTCTTAAGACATTATACCTAACTCCCCATAAAGCTAGTATAATTCTTTTTTAAAACCTTTAAAACCAAGTGTTACTCTCCCTTCAAAACAATTTATAAATCTTTTGAAATACATCAAGTTCTTTATTATAACTAGCCAGTTATAATTCATATCAGTTACCTTTTAAAACCACAAAGCATTTTCTTACCTACATAAAGCTGTTATAACCAACTTCCCATAAAGCCGTTATAACACTTTATGTTTTAAAAACAATCAACCACAGTTAACACGTATCGCTCACCGTACTACATAGTTCACACATATCATGCTAGAAGAGATAGGAAGAGGTTCACATACCGCGACGACGATTATCGACAATAAGCAAAAAGCTCCAAGTACTACAACCTTGCTAGCCCTTTCCACCTCTCGAGTAGACTACGCTACTCTTAGTACTTTCACCTATAAAGGCCACAAACGTCTATTAAATCTTAAACACAAGTTCCCATCTTTCTACAGAAAATAAGAAGACCTCCCCGCATGTAGCGTAAATCTCCTCCATTATCGAGGTCGGCTACCAAGCCAACCAGAGGGGGGGGGGGGTTAACACGTCTAACCGGACACGTACAATTCTACTACACAAGAATGCTACATAAGTCTCATGTAATACAGCCCTAGGTAATTCTGATTCGATTCTTCTCTTTATTATCCTTCTATGTGATTCTTGTTCAATTCTTCATTCTTCAGCTTAAGTCAAAAGACATTGCCACAAGATTAAGTTGAGTTCTATATATAGTATACAACGACTATATATTCAACACCTATGTAATTTCCAATTACAATAGGGACAAGATATTTACCTCGATAAGCCCAAAATTATCCGAGTTTAATGTCGCTCACGAGCAAGGTTTAGCTCCTCCTCCGAGTGCTCCAATCCGCCCAAACAACCCTTAGAAGTTCTAACCAACTTCTTAAGTACTTCAAACAACAATGAAGATTTCCTTAGGGTTTCGTTTAGTGGCTAAAGGAAAGTATAATCGTATTTTCTGGCTTTTATAAGTGTAACCTGGGAATACTACAAGGTATTTGGGCCAAGGTATTTGAACATTACAACAATACTTTGGAGAGTATTTCTATACCACAAAGGGGGTATTTATACGAGACAACTAGGCTAGGGGGGGGGGTGGACCCCACGGCTAGCACTACTAGGAGTGGGGAATACTTTCGCCAAGGGCCTTCTCAAAGGGGGAGGGTGTGGCGGACGAATACAACAAGGAGAGAGGGAGGAGATTTCAAGACTTAGGCACGTTTTGGATGAAGAACTCTTGAAGCTTAGGGTATTTATAGGTCAAGGAATGGCCAACCAATGACCAAGATCCATCCAAGTGTATAGCAAGTGTAGGGCTAGGATTCACCTAAGTACACCTTATCCATCTACCACCAAAATATCCTACCTAATCCTTGACAAAAGCCAAGGCCAAATCGTCCACCATTGTCGCCACCTCGTCGAATGTGAGGTGACACATGTCACCCTCCCGTTGGTCCAAAATGTTTCGTCTCTCGGAAAAAGCCGCAAAAATTATAAATGACATAGCCGGAAATTCCCCTACGAAAGCTGTGAAAACGTTTCGTCGAAAAACGACTCTAACCGGGTGTTGTGCACAAAAAGAATTCGGCCAAGCCTAAAGAAGTTCGAAAATTTCTACGTACGTCCCCCACGTACATACTCTGGAAATACGGGGTATAACATTCTCACCCTATCCTCCTATTCACTAGAGGTTCTTCACTTAAGCCAAAGTATTTCTACTGTACAATCTTCCCTATTGGTCTAACACTGTTACGGGGTAATTACAACTTGTGAACTCTACACAACTATAGTCTCAGTTCACTTACCATTCTTGTCAACATTCTTAACCTTTCACTTTACTAATCAAAGTATCCCTACCTCTGGGGGTACTATCGCTTACAACTGCTAGTAACACAGGGAAGACATATACGCTAGGGCAAAATCTGAATCTAACAATGCACGTATGATTCAAAAGAATCGAAATATACTTGTAACCCCATGCGATGTCGCCTCCAGATCTCGTCCCGTAGTCACGTCATCTCTACGGTTCGAAGGACCGCCAGAACTATAAACTCCACCCTGACCTCTACCACGACTGGCTGACATCTGAACACCCTGCCCTGGGGGACGCACAGCTGTGGAGGAAAGGTAACCAACCATCGGCCTCATAGGCTGAGCCACCTTACCGATGCTCTTTCTAACAGGACATTACCATTTCTTGTGGCCCGGATGGTCACAATAATAACAAACACCTGTGCCATGACGGCATTTCCCCAAATGACGCTTACTACATTGGAAACACTGAGGAATATGTGGCCTCGACTGAGAAAATCCTCTGCTCTGCGAGAACCTCGACCCCCGGAGCTTGGACCGCTCCTAAATACCTTGGGGTCCAATATCCCACCCGTGAGCTGGGGTATGTGCCGGGTCTGGGACGAATATCTCACTCGCCAGAAATTTGCTCGCCCAAGAACTCACCGATAACCAACCGGTCCTAGCCTCTTACGATCTCCGCTGCCCTCTACCCTCTGACACCTTTCTCAGACCGCCGAATAACCTCCTGCTGATGAAACCGTAGCACCGCTTATCTTGGTCAATAACATAATCGCTTCCTCACGACCTATAGTCTTCTCCTAATCGAAACTGGAGGCTCGTCTGGGCCTCAAAACTCGCGCGAAGAACTCACCGATCGCGACAACATCCAGATACCACAGGCATAAGCCCTATCAACTCTCTCGAGTCCGACTAGTAGCTCCTCGCTACTCCTTTGCCCTTCAGGGCCGTTGTTGCCTCCTCCTTGGAGGCATAATCGTAACACAAAATTACGCGGCAGAGGAATTATCTTACTAACACAGCTCTATGGCACGATCTTAGAGTGAGAAGAATAGAAACCAACTCCTAAAAGTCCTGTAGCCTCCTTCTTATGGGTATGGCGCGCAACACACCGATAATCAAGACTCTACTAGACACGGTCTGTAGACATTCCGAGGACTGACTGCTTTGATACCACTCACACGCCCGAACCTGCTCGGATGGTGCCCTACAGGCACCCTTCTACCTTAACAACTAAGTAAACTGCGGAAATTAAATAACGTCTCATTTTTTTTTCAATCGTACGTACGTGCAAGGGCAAAGCCGACAAGGCTGCCATATAATATACATAAACAAAAGACACTACACCGTATATGAGTCCAATCCCACATATGAATACAGACCTCTAAGAGTTTACAGAAACATGACGGGACAAGGCCCCGCTGCATCCATAACTGCATAAAGCTCAGATCAAGGAACTATACCAAAAGATAAACTCCCGAATGTATGAGCTATCCAACAACTACGGCAGGTCCTACACTGCAGATCACCAAGCAACAGACCTAAACTCGGCAGATGAACGCAGCCGGGCGAGGTCAAGAAGAATGTACCAAGTATGTGAGCGATGAAATCAGTAATGAAATCATAATGATCTAAACAAAACAGAGACATGTATGATAGCCAACCTACGATACCGATACATAGCGTTATATCAAGTCGGGGACGCGTGCCTCAAAGTCACTACTCAACTATAACCATGGGTCTCACGCCCATAATATCAATCATGCCCGTGGAATCCTTTCTCACTGCCGGCAGTCCATGATATAATATAACACCAAGTCATAATAACAGTATCCCTCGTGGTCGCATGCCCCGGAATCCCACATCGTATAAGCATGACCATGGGGTATACACACAACCGAATCAAACCCGCCTCGATCACATGCACCGGAATCCCACATCGTATAAGCATGTCCAAGGAGTATCCCTCGTGGTCGCATGCCCCGGCATCCCACATCGTATAAGCATGACCATAGGGTATCCTTCGCGGTCGCATGCCCCGGCATCCCACATCGTATAAGCATGACCGTAGGGTAACACAAACAAATCCGAATCTAACGACTCACGGTCACGTGCCTAATCCACATCGTATAAGCATGTCCGGAGTATCCTCGTGGTCGCATGCCGGCATCCCACATCGTATAAGCATGACCATAGGGTATCCTCGGTCGCATGGCATCCCACATCGTATAAGCATGACCGTAGGGTAACACAAATAATGGAAGCATACGTGGAATCCCACCTCACTGTCGTGCGTCGCCCAAGTAAACTTACAACAATGACAATTTCTCCAACCGAGTCGACAACAGTAATAAAACATAATACTTGCACTCAAAGGCTATCACCAGCACATATAGGCAATTCTCAATTAATCAAGCCAAAGTACTTATCAAGGCACACATAGAATAATTCTCAATTAATCAAGCCAAAGTACTACGTACGTACATTCTTTTCAAAAGACTCCTTTTTATGTAATACCCCAAGATACTAATACCCGTAGTATCAAGGTGTGTCTATTTTTCAAAGTAAGTTACTACACTTTAGAAAACTCATTTCAAAGCTTGAAATCAAGTAACTTCAAATTTTCATAATCAAGGCAACTCATGCCCATTAATCAAAATAGACAACTTTCTAAACCTTCCATAAAGCCGTTATAACCAACTTTCCATAAAGCCGTTATAACCCTTTATGGTTTTTAGACAATTTCATTGCTTTTATAACCAAGAGACTTATACTTTTAAAACCAAGTATCATATGCTTACAAATCAAGTTCTTAACTTTCAAAATACTTCAAGTCTCTTAATATTTAGAAAACAAGTTTCTTCTACTTTTAAACCTCAAGTAACTTACACCTTTAAAAACAAGTTACTTCTCTTAAATCATGTCATTACTCCTCTTTTAAAACAATTAAGTAAATCACTCCTTTGACTTCCCTAAAGTCATTAAAACGACCCTTAGGTTTTGGAACTAAGGCACTAGCCAAAAGGTTTGGAAACCACTTCCTTTTCAAGACTCATACTTTAAGCAAAATACTTTCACTTTTAAGAATCCAAACTTCACTAAGGAAATGGATTATACAACTTACAATTTAAACATCAAAGTACAATCAAAGGAGTACATAGAACGAATTCTATTTTAGGCAATCCGAATACAACCAAGGAATGGATCATTTAAGGAGTAGGACATACTTTCTTTATCTTAAGGAATCATGCTAGAAGAGGAGATAGTTCACATACCTTTTCGGCTAAAACCACAAGCTAAGCCGAATACGCCGTACGTAGAAGTGTCAACCTATAATGGTCACAACAAGACTATCAACTTCTAGTCTCTAACGTAGAATAATACTAAGTATACGATCTCTAATTCTACGGAAAATCGGGCAGCACCTCCTTTGTTTCTACTCACTTTGCCACCTTTTTCAAGGTCGAATACAATAACCAACATGCCACATTTAAGGCTCCAAACAATCAACCAAACAAAGGGGATTACACACCTTACAATACGTGTAAAATTCCGCCCCACAATTCATACCAAGTAGTTTAATACTCACTAGCCATTCTCGGCCAATAATAACTCAACACAAGTCCTTTCCAATTCTTTTTCCAATTCCAAGTTCTAAGGTCTAACATGTTATATAGTTATAAACAACTTCAACAACTACAATTTCCTCCTTACACAACATGCGACGACTTAACGAATTATCAACTTGAATTTCAATCTTAAGGCTAAACATGCTAGTTTTCGGATTAGGGTTCCAATAGCCAATACACTAATCCAACTACATAATATACACCTCATGCTTGCTAATATCCATAGCTACTACAACAAGTAAATCTTAACTACTAAAACGACAAAAGTTATACCTTTATAAGCCCTTAAAATTTCCAAGATTCAAAGTCGCGCCTTAGCAATTATTAGCTCCTTTCCTTAGGTTCCAATCCGCTCCAAGCACTCCTTAGAAGCCTATGAAGAACTCATCTTCAAGCTCCAACTTCAAAGTTGAAGAACTCCTTAAGTTTCCGCCTTGCGACTAATACGAAAACACCGTTTTTCCGAAATCTTTCTATTGAGATATCCTTACAATACCCTTAGGGACATTGGGTTAAAGGCTTGTGAACAAAGGATCAAAACTACAAATTTTTTGTGTGGGACTTAGGGCAAACCCGAGAGCAACTATTGAGAACAAGAAATGTTGTGAAATTTTTCTAAGTCTTTAAGACCTTGTCTTGCTACTAGTATGTATTTATAACACATTGGATAGCTTAGACTTAAACAAATGGGTGGCTAAGATTAAGATCACAAGTGTGGGGGTGCCACGTGTCGCCCTCTCATTCGTCCATAAAATTCCGTAACCCTCGTGGGCCCCGCAAAACGTAAAATTCCTCGGGTGGGCCCCACGTGACCAAATCCGTAAAAATTAATTTCCATAAGGTTAAGAGTTCCATACTTTTCAAATAATGTATTTTGAGAATCCAATTCTCAACAACGAACATTTTTCCTTTCCGGCGTTCGGAAGATTTTTCCGCCGGAAAAACAATTCTTCCTTTCGTACAAATTTTCAAGTCTTGATTCCTTACATACCTTCTCTTATACATGTCCAGGACTTACTGGATGTAACAGCCTCGCATGAGACTATTTCACCCGCATAGGCCCGGTGGACCCGCAATGAGTACAGACGCCGCACTCGCATCATGGGTAGCAAATCCATGGAATAAGTAGTAACCCGGGGGTTTACCCCGCAAGAATAACATAACCTAGCACAACCGGCTATCATACACAACATAAGTGTCACGACCCGACCCCGGGGCCGCTACTGGTGCCCTACCTGGGCACCCCGTTCAGATATACATCAGAGAATAGCAGCGGAACATACACAACATACAACATGTTTAGACAATAATATCACAAAGCTGGATAAGCCGCTTTTCCAAAAAATATGCATAATCAAAGAAAATGTACAACTCGGTTCTTACATTTAAACCACAACATGTGACTACAGACCTTAGGAATAACAATGGCATGGACAGGGCCCGCCATACCCCGAATGTACATAAATCTACAACATCGTGGAAAGATCAGACAAAAGACAAGCCTCGAGAAATGGAGCCGACGTCTGATAAGTGATCCTAAGTATGAGGATCCACCACCTGCTTACCCCTACCTGCGGCATGAACGCAGCCCCCGAGGAAGGGGGTCAGTACACAATATGTACTAAGTATGTAAAACTGGAAAATACTGTAATTACATCATAAGTTTAAAACAAAGCCGGAGACATGTATGATAATAAAATTACAGTACACAGTGCCTTACTAACAATGAGAGTAACTAAGAGTATACGTACAACATAAAAATAGGAAGCTCACGATCAAAGCAGGACCATCCGCCCGCAGTATCATTAAGCAATCCTACTCCTGGGACTATTTCACCCGCATAGGTCGTGTGGACCCGCATGAGGTATTCCTCGCATAGGCTGTACCCGCCCGCATGGGACTATTTCACCCGCATAAGCCCATAAGGACTCGCATGAGGTATTCCTCGCATCGTGGGTAGCAAATCCACGGAAAAACAGGTGGTATAACGTCTTGGGGGTTCACCCCTCATTTATACTCTTACCCTGAAGCAGGTGGTATAACGTCTTGGGGATTTACCCCTCATTTATACTCTTACCCTGAAGCAGGTGGTATAACGTCTTGGGGATTTACCCCTCATTTATACTCTTACCCTGGAGAAGGTGGTATAACGTCTTGGGGGTTTACCCCTCATTTATACTCTTACCCTATCTCAACCGGCCATCATACATAACATAAGCCCTACCGGCTTATCATAAAATAAATAAGCAAGTTAAGAAATCCCCCTAACTTCTTATTAGTCTTATTCATATACACTCTCATTTTAGTTTACTTAAGGCACTAGCATATCTTTTATAAAAATCCGGGAATTTAACCCAAGTACTGCATACTTCTACTCTTTAAAACAAATGACTCTTTTTAGTATAAAACTTCCAAGATACTATTAACCATAGTATCAAGTCAAAATTACTTTTCAGGACAAGTCACAATACCTTTAGAAATAAAGTTAGGTTTCTAAATCAAGTGACTTCTAAATCAAGTGACTCCTTTTCTTATAAAACCTTAGGCAATTGATGCCTTAAAAATCAAATTGCCTTTCATTAAATCAAGTCATTTATCTTTCCATAAAGCTAATATAACCAACTTCCCATAAAGTCGTTATATTCACTTTATACCATAGCCAAATACAATTTCCTATCCAAGGGACTTATACGTTTAAAACGGAACAAGTATCACATACTTTAAAACTCTTCAAGTCCCTTAACTTTAATAAAACTTAAGACATCCTTAATATTTTCAAAGAAGTGAGTTAATCTCCTAACTCACCCGACTTGGCTATTCATAAAACTAGTAAAGGATATCAAGGTCTTGTACGTCTACCGTACTATATACGTGCAACTAGTCATGCTCAAAAGATAGGAAAGTTCTACATACCTCTTCGGGTCAAACCACTTTCCAAGTACAATATCCCGCCCGTAGTATGTCAACCTATAATATCCACAATACGTCTATTAACGCCTTACTTCAAACGTAGAATATTATAAGTGTAAAGTCTCTAAATTTTACGGAAAATCGGACAGCGCCTCCTTTGTTTCTACTTACTTTGCCACCTTTTTCAAGGCCGAATTCAATAACCAAACACGCCACATTTAAGGGCCCAACAATGCAATTAAACAATAGGGGATTACACACCTACTAGACGTGTAATATTCCGCCCCACAATAGATATCAAACTAATACAAACTACTAGTCCAATTCGGCCACATTGAGATGCAACAATACCAATTCTTATCCAATTTCCATTTCAATCCAAGTTGTTAGCATAACATGATATCAAGTCGCAATCGATTATAACTACTATAATCTTCAAGTAAGTAACATGCGACGATTCTAATAAACGACCAAATTGTAATCCAACTTCACATGGCTTAAAAGACATTTTGGATTTTAGGCTACAATCAATCCATAATACTTATCAAACTTCAACATATAAACTTCATGCTAGCAACATGTAAAGCTAACAACAAACAATATATATAATCTTGTAACACTTTTAAGAGACAAGATTATACCTCAACGAAACTTAATCCAACTCCAAATCCGAAGTCGCTCCTTAGCAACTTAGAGCCTCTTCAAGACACTTCAATCCGCTACTTGAGACCCTTAGAACAAAACCAACAAATTTCCTTCAATCTTCCAAACAAAACCTAGAAAAGCAACTAGGTTTTCACCTTGCGACTAATACGAAAACTATCTTTTTCCGAGATTTTTCTATTGAGATACACTTACAATACACTCATGAACCTTGGTTTAAAGTGTGGAGGTTAATGAACAAGAAACAAAAAATTTTCCTTTTCAAATGCAAGTGAACCCGAGAGCAACTAGAGAGAGTTCTTCAATTTCTTGAAAATTTGGCTAAGTGTTAAGCTTGTCTTGCTACTACTAGTATTATATAGCACAATGGAGGGTCAAGATATGCACAATTGTGAGGCTTGGATGAGGTCTTATTAAATATCAAGCCTTGTGGACCCATTGACCAAGTCAATTTTGTCAAGCTCTTCAAGTTGCAAGACTTAGTCATCCTACAAAGGTCAAATGACCCTTTAATCCTTGCCTAAATTCGTCCAAGGCACCCATAAGGGGGGTGACACGTGTCGCCCTCCCATTCGTCACAATACTACGTTTTCCGACAATTTCATAATTCCGATAAATTTTTACAAGTCTCAAATCTTAACACTTGTGAGTTCTTACGTACGTTCTTAAAACATGTCCTCTAAATACGGGGTGTAACATTCTTTCCCCCTTAGAAACATTCGTCCCCGAATGTTCTTTCGGAGTCAAACTTATAATTAGCGACATAGTTTCCTTTCACAACCCCGACATACCAATAATGCCACACATGGCCACATAATAGCATTTAAGCAAAAGAAATACTTCAATTAAAATTTTTCAAGTAAGGGGAAACGAATTACCTGAAGGTGTAGGGAATAAGTGAGGATACTTCCTCAACATGTCCTCCTCTGCTTCCCAAGTCATCTCCTCCCGGTTATCATTCCTCCATAAGACTTTGTGGAAGCCACATCCTTGGTCCGCAGACGCCGACCGCAATCGAGTATCGCTATGGGACTCTCTCATACGATAACCCTCCACACTGGACCTCACTAGCAGGGAAAAATCTCGCTGGATCTTCGATACACTTCCGCAACATAGAAACATGGAAGACCTGATGTACCGCCTCTAACTCTGATGGCAGATCCAACTCATAGGCAACCTTGCCTACTCGACGGACGATCTGGTAGGGCCCAATGTACCTTGGGCTGAGTTTCTTCTTACCGAATCTCATCACACCGCCATGGGTGACACCTTCAAGAAGACCCAATCGCCTACGAAACTCCAAATGCCGACGATTATCCGCATATGACCTGCCGACTACGAGCGCTATCAGCTTTCTGGATAAGCTTACCTTATCCACACTGCTGAACCGTCTAGGCCAACTAATCGCACTCGCCCACGCCAACCAACCAATCGGCGATCTACATTTCCGCCATATAAAACCTCGTATGGCGCCATCTCGTATCGGAATGGTAGCCGTTGTTATAATCAAACTACACAAGAGGCAAATGATCCTCCCACCTACCCCAGAAATCAATCACGCAGCTTGCGGCATATCCTCGTGTCTCGATAGTACGCTCGCCGCCGTCGATCGAGGATGAAATGATGTCTTGAGACTCACTGTGTCCCTAAACCTTCGAAAGACCTCGAAGTTAGCCAGTGGGCTCCCTATCGGATATAATCGACACCGAGACACCGTGCGACCTCACAATCTCTCGATGTACAATCGGCGAGTCCTCATCCGAAACGCGCCCGATCCGGAAGAAAATGGGCTGATTTCGCCACCACAACAATAACCCAAATGGAGTCGTACTTCCTCGATGCGAGGTAACCTGTAACAAAGTCCATGTTGATCACCTCCCACTTCCAAGTCGGAATCTCAATAGCCGCAATAATCCATCGGGCCTCGGTGCTCGACCTTGACTGGCGGCAATTAGGACATCAGGCAACAAAACCTGCCACGTCCCTCTTCAGGCCATCCCACCAATACAAACATCTGAGGTCATGGTACATCTTGGTCGACCCCGGATGAATAGAATAACGAGCACTGTGTGCCTCCCCCAAAATCTGCTGACGAAGTCCTGTCACATCGGGAACACACAATCGACCCTCAAACCTTAGCACCCCATCAGGCGCTACCTCGAATAGACTTTTCTCCTCCTGAAGAGCTGCATCTCGATACCGTACCAACACTGGGTCCTCAAACTGTCGCCTCTTCACCTCATCAACGATGGAAGACTCGGCAACCTCACGAACCCGTACCCCACTATCGTCGGTATCGATCAATCGAACCCCAAGGCTCGCTAGCTGGTGGATCTGACGGACCATGTCCTGTCTCTCTGGCTGTACCTCTGACAGGCTCCCCATCGATCTACGACTCAAGGCATCAGCAACTACGTTGGCTTTCCCCGGATGGTATAGAATATCAACATCATAATCTTTCAGCAACTCTAACCACCGTCTCGCCGCAGTTCACTCCCTCTGCTCAAGATATACTGGAGGCTCTTGTGGTCTGTATAAATATCCACATGAACCCCATACAAATAATGTCTCCAAATCTTCAAGGCATGAATAACTGCGGCCAACTCTAAGTCGTGGGTAGGGTAATTCCTCTCATGCTTCCGTAACTGCCGGGAAGCATAGGCTATAACCTTGTCGTGCTGCATCAAAACACACCCTAGCCCGATACCCGAGGCATCACAATAGATCACGTACCCGTCTAACCCCTCAGGAAGAGTAAGAACTGGAGCTGTAGTCAACCTTTCCTTCAGCAACTGGAAACCCTTCTCGCAAGCCTCTGTCCACTGGAACTTGGCTGCCTTCTGAGTCAGCCTAGTCAACGGTGCTGAAATCGAAGCAAACTGCTCCACAAACCTACGATAATAACCCGCCAGTCCTAAGAAACTGCGCACCTCGGTCGGAGTAGTAGGTCTCGGCCAAGACTTGACTGCCTCAATCTTTGTCGTATCCACCCGAACACCATCAGCCCCAATAATATGCCCCAGGAATGCCACTGAGGCCAACCAAAACTCACACTTGGAGAACTTGGCGAATAACTGCCGGCTCCGGAGGACCCCAAGTACCGTCCTCAAGTGATCTGCATGCTCCTGCTCTGTCCGCGAATAAACCAGGATGTCATCAATGAATACTATCACAAATGTATCCAAAAATGGCTTGAACACCCGGTTCATCAAATCCATAAATACCGCTGGAGCGTTGGTCAAACCGAAAGACATAACCCTGAACTCATAGTGCCCATACCGGGTCCTGAATGCAGTCTTTGGGATATCTGCCTCTCGAACTCGCACCTGATGATAACCAGACCGCAGGTCTATCTTGGAGAAATACCTCGCACCCTGCAACTGGTCAAACAAATCATCAATCCTGGGGAGGGGGTACCTATTCTTGATGGTTACCTTATTCAGCTGCCTGTAATCAACACACATACGCAGCGTCCCATCCTTCTTCTTCACAAACAAAACTGGCGCTCCCCAGGGAGATACACTAGGCCTGATAAAGCCTTTCTCCAGCAAATCTTTCAGCTGGTCCTTCAGCTCCCTCAACTCAGCAGGTGCCATCCTGTATGGCGGAATGGAAATAGGTCGAGTGTCTGGCAACGTGTCAATACAAAACTCAATCTCCCTCTCAGGAGGGATACCCGAAAGATCGTCTGGGAACACATCTGGAAACTCCCTAACCACGTCGATCAAGAACGGCACCTCGGCCTGCGTATCAAATACGAACGGATGATAGATGTACCCTTTCGCACCATCTTCCTAGCCTTGAGGTAAGAAATAAACCTACCACCTCGATGTGTTGCCCTTCCACTCGATAACTGGCTCGCCAGGAAACTGGAACCGAACCAACCTGTCCCTACAGTCAACGTTGGCATAACAAGAAGCCAACCAGTCCATACCCATAATGACATCAAAATCTGTCATCTCCAACTCTATCAAGTCTGCAAGGGTCTGACGACTGTAAATAAATACCGGACAACCTCTGTACACCCGCTCAGCTAACACCGAATCTCCCACTGGCGTAGCTACCTCAAAAGGCTCTATCGACACCGGCTCTATCCCGATTCTACCCGCAATAAGAGGGGACACATAGGACAAGGTAGAACCTGGATCTATCAAAGCATAAACGTCACAACATGAAATCAATAATGTACCTGTGACGACGTCAGGGGAAGCCTCCTGATCCTGGCGGCTGGCTAATGAATATATGCGGTTCTGTGGACCGCTAGAACTGGAACCACCACCACGACCTCTACCGCGGCCTGCCGGTCCGTGAGTACCCTGCCCTCCGGGGCGCATAACCACAGAAGGAGAGGAAGACCCAGCAACTGATCCTGTCGGCTGCACCGTACCACCCATGCCGCCTCTAGACGGACAATCTCTCCTCAAATGGCCCTGCTGGCCACAAGAGTAACAAGCTCCCGGAGCCCTGCGACACTCGCCCTGGTGAGACCTACCGCATCGAGCACACTGAGATGTGGGTGGTCTCGATCGGTGACGGTTTCTGTCTCCCTGAAACCCCGAAGTCCTGGAGCCCTGACCTGCTCCTGAATGACCTGGCTGATCAGACCTCCTGCCAGAAAACCGTGAAGGAGCACTCTGTGCTGGCTGGAATGTGGACCTAGTCTGCTGCTGAGGCTGTCCGCCTCGAAAACTGCCCTGAGACCCTGCTGTCCTGGCCCTCTTGGGCTGGCCTGAGTCAATCTGGTCCTCCCTCTCTCTATCCTCTATCCCCTGCGCATAGGCCTGCATCCTGGCAATGTCCATACCGGGCTGAAGAGCCACCCCCAAGCATGCAGTAATCATATGACGGTCTAGCCCCATCACATAACGATGAACTCGGTCCGCCATGTCAGCTACAATGGTGTGCGCATGCCTGGCCAAGGAGTCAAACTCCAGGCTGTACTCCCTGATAGTCCTCCCATTCTGCCTCAAGGTCAAGAATCTATCTACACGGGCTCTCCTCATCTCAGGAGGCAAAAAGTGATCCATGAAGGCCTCTGTGAACTCCTCCCAAACAGCTGGAAGAGCATCCTCACCTCTCGACAGCTCCCATGACTCAAACCAGTTCAACGCAATATCGCGTAACCGGTAAGAGGCTAGCATAACAGACTCTGTCTCTGAAGCCCTAAGAACCTGCATAGTCCGCTGTAGCTGCCGAATAAACTCCTGCGGATCCTCCTCAGACCTCGAACCATAAAACTCGGGCGGATGACAACCCAGAAAATCCCGAATCCGCAAAGCCGGCTCAGGGTTAGGCTGCTCACGCCGCTGCCGCTACTATATCTTGGTCAATAACCGACCGCTCCCCATAGTCTCTATACTCGGCTCCGGGTGGGGTGGAGGCTCGCACGGAACCTCTGGAGCTACTGCCGCTCTCGGCTGCTCTAATACTGCCGGCGTGGCTGAACTCGCCCGACCACCTACTACCTCGGGCATAGTGCGTGCTGAGTCCGAGTAACCCTACAGTACCGCTAGCGCCTCCGCCGCCTTGCCCTTCTGGGCCCTGGTCGCCTTCCATGGAGGCATAACTGTTTCATAAGAATAGGTCAGAGAGGATTCAACCTAATAAGACAGCTCTACTGCACGATCTCAGAGAGAGAAGAATGGAAACCAATCCTAAATGTCCTGCAGCCTCCTGATTATAGATGTGGTGCACAACACACCGATAATCAAGACTTACTAGACACGCGATGCAGACACTTTCCGAGGACTAATCGCTCGATACCACTTTTGTCACGACCCGACCGGGCGCGCGGTGCCCTACCTGGCACCGGTTGTATACATCAGAGAATAGCAGCGGAACATACACAACATACAACATGTTTAGACAATAATATCACAGGCTAGCCGATAAGGCTGCCTTCCAAAAAAATATGCATAATCAAAGAAAAATGTACAACTCGGTTCTTACAAATTTCAAACCACAACATGTGACTACTGCACTCTAGGAATAACAAATGGTATGGACAGGGCCGCCATACCACGAATGTACATAAATCTACAACATCAGGGAAAGACTGTACCAAAAAGACAAGCCTCCAGAGAAATGGAGCTTCTGACGTCTGATAAGTGATCCTAAGTATGAGGATCCACCACCGCTACCCCTACCGCGACATTTAACGCAGCCGAGGAAGGGGTCAGTACACAATATGTACTAAGTATGTAAAACTGGAAAATACTGTAATTACATCATAAGTTTAAAACAAAGCCGGAGACATGTATGATAATAAAATTACAGTACACAGTGCCTTACTAACAATGAGAGTAACTAAGAGTATACGTACAACATAAAAATAGGAAGCTCACGATCAAAGCAGGACCATCCGCCCGGCAGAATCATTAAGCAATCCTACTCGAACTATTTCACCCGCGTAGTCGTGTGGACCCGCATGAGGTATTCCTCGCATAGGTTGTACCCGCCCGCATGGGACTATTTCACCCGCATAAGCCCATAAGGACTCGCATGAGGTATTCCTCGCATCGTGGGTAGCAAATCCACGGAAAAACAGGTGGTATAACGTCTTGGGGGTTCACCCCTCATTTATACTCTTACCCTGGTGGTATAACGTCTTGGGGATTTACCCCTCATTTATACTCTTACCCTGGAGAAGGTGGTATAACGTCTTGGGATTTACCCTCATTTATACTCTTACCCCGAGAGAAGTGGTATAACGTCTTGGGGTTTACCCTCATTTATACTCTTACCCTATCTCAACTGCCATCATACATAACATAAGCCCTACCGGCTTATCATACAATAAATAAGCAAGTTAAGAAATCCCCCTAACTTCTTATTAGTCTTATTCATATACACTCTCATTTTAGTTTACTTAAGGCACTAGCATATCTTTTATAAAAATCCGGGAATTTAACCTAAGTCTGCATACTTCTACTCTTTAAAACAAATGACTCTTTTAGTATAAAACTTCCAAGATACTATTAACCATAGTATCAAGTCAAAATTACTTTTCAGGACAAGTCACAATACCTTTAGAAATAAAGTTAGGTTTCTAAATTAAGTGACTCATTTTCTTATAAAACCTTAGGCAATTGATGCCTTAAAAATCAAATTGCCTTTCATTAAATCAAGTCATTTATCTTTCCATAAAGCTAATATAACCAACTTCTCATAAAGTCGTTATATTCACTTTATACCATAGCCAAATACAATTTCCTATCCAAGGGACTTATACGTTTAAAACGGAACAAGTATCACATACTTTAAAACTCTTCAAGTCCCTTAACTTTAATAAAACTTAAGACACCTTAATATTTTCAAAGAAGTGAGTTAATCTCCTAACTCACCCGACTTGGCTATTCATAAAACTAGTAAAGGATATCAAGGTCTCAGTCGTCACCGTACTATATCGCAACTAGTCATGCTCAAAAGATAGGAAAGTTCTACATACCTCTTCGGGTCAAACCACTTGCCAAGTACAATATCCCGCCCGTAGTATGTCAACCTATAATATCCACAATACGTCTATTAACGCCTTACTTCAAACGTAGAATATTATAAGTGTAAAGTCTCTAAATTCTACGGAAAATCGGACAGCACCTCCTTTGTTTCTACTTACTTTGCCACCTTTTTCAAGGCCGAATTCAATAACCAAACACGCCACATTTAAGGGCCCAACAATGCAATTAAACAATAAGGGATTACACGCCTACTAGACGTGTAAATTTCCGCCCCACAATAGATATCAAACTAATACAAACTACTAGTCCAATTCGGCCACATTGAGATGCAACAATACTAATTCTTATCCAATTTCCATTTCAATCCAAGTTGTTAGCATAACATGATATCAAGTCGCAATCGATTATAACTACTATAATCTTCAAGTAAGTAACATGCGACGATTCTAATAAACGACCAAATTGTAATCCAACTTCACATGGCTTAAAAGACATTTCGGATTTTAGGCTACAATCAATCCATAATACTTATCAAACTTCAACACATAAACTTCATGCTAGCAACATGTAAAGCTAACAACAAACAATATATATAATCTTGTAACACTTTTAAGAGACAAGATTATACCTCAACGAAACTTAATCCAACTCCAAATCCGAAGTCGCTCCTTAGCAACTTAGAGCCTCTTCAAGACAATTCAATCCGCTACTTGAGACCCTTAGAACAACACCAACAAATTTCCTTCAATCTTCCAAACAAAACCTAGAAGAAACAACTAGGTTTTCACCTTGCGACTAATACGAAAACTATATTTTTCTGAGATTTTTCTATTGAGATACACTTAAAATACACTCATGAACCTTGGTTTAAAGTGTGGAGCTTAATGAACAAGAAACAAAAAAAATTTCCTTTTCAAATGCAAGTGAACCCGAGAGCAACTAGAGAGAGTTCTTCAATTTCTTGAAAATTTGGCTAAGTGTTAAGCTTGTCTTGCTACTACTAGTATTATATAGCACAATGGAGGGTCAAGATATGCACAATTGTGAGGCTTGGATGAGGTCTTATTAAATATCAAGCCTTGTGGACCCATTGACCAAGTCAATTTTGTCAAGCTCTTCAAGTTGCAAGACTTAGTCATCCTACAAAGGTCAAATGACCCTTTAATCCTTGCCTAAATTCGTCCAAGGCAACCATAAGGGGGGGTGACACGTGTCGCCCTCCCATTCGTCACAATACTACGTTTTCCGACAATTTCATAATTCCGATAAATTTTTACAAGTCTCAAATCTTAACACTTGTGAGTTCTTACGTACGTTCTTAAAACATGTCCTGTAAATACGGGGTGTAACAATAAGCACCACCGACTTATCATACATAACATAAGCAAGTTAAGATATTCCCTAACTTCTTATTAGCCTTATTTATATACACTCTCATTTTAGTTTACTTAAGGCACTAACATGCCATTATAAAATCCGGGAATTTAACCCAAAGTACTATGTACCTTTATCCTTTTAAAAATGACACTTTCTTGTATAAAATTCCCAAGATACTAACGCCCGTAGTATCAAGGCTTGTCTACTTTTCAAAACAAGTCACTATACCTTTAGAAATACATTTTTAGGCTTCTAAACCAAGTGACTCTTACTTTAAACTTTGAGCAATGGATACCTTTAAATCAAATTGACATTCTTTATTTCAAGTCATTTATCCTTGTTTACTTTACTAGAATAAACCATTCTTTTAACTTTCCATAAAGTTGTTATAACCAACTTCCCATAAAGCCGTTATACTAACTTTATGCTTTAGAAACTAAGATATCTTTAACCTTTAAAACAAGTGAGTTAATTCTCTAACTCAACCAAATTGGACATTCTTAAAACAAGTCAAGGATATCAAATGAAACTAAATTCATTTAAATATCGTACGTCTATCGTACTATACATTTACAACTACTCATGCTCAAGAGATAAGAAAGTTCCACATACCTCTTCGGTTCAATCCACTTGCTAAGTCCAATATTCCGTACGTAGTATGTCAACCTATAATGACCATAATACGTCTATTAACTTCTAGCTTCAAACGTAGAATATTCTAAGTGTAAAGTCACCAAATTCTAGCATAATCCTCAGCCGAATACGTAGTCCTGACTGGAAGAAAGTGGGCTGATTTCGTCAGCCTATCTACAATAACCCAGATGGAATCACACTTCCTCTGAGTACGAGGTAACACTGTAACAAAATCCATGTTGATCACCTCCCACTTCCATGTCGGAATATCAATCGCCTGCAATAGCCCATCGCTACGTGCTCAACTCGACCTGGCGACAATTGATAATCGAGCCACAAACCCTGCCACGTCCCTCTTCAGTCCATCCCACCAATACATACATCTGAGGTCATAGTACATCTTAGTCGACCCCGGATGAATAGAGTAACGAGCACTGTGTGCCTCCCCCAAAATCTGCTGACGAAGTCCTGCAACATCGGGAACACACAGTCTTCCCTCGAATCTTAGCACCCCATCAGGCGCTACCTCAAATAAACTATCCTCCTCTCGAAGAGCCGTATCTCGATACCGTATCATAACTGGATCCTCATACTGTCGCCTATTCACCTCCTCAACGATGGAAGACTCGGCAACCTCACGAACCCGTACCCCACTATCATCGGTATCGACCAACCGAACCCCAAGGCTCGCTAGCTGATGGATCTGACGGACCATGTCCTATCTATCTGGCTGCACCTCTGACAGACTCCCTATCGATCTACGACTCAAAGCATCAGCAACCACGTTGGCTTTTCCCGGATGGTATAGAATATCAACATCATAATCCTTCAGCAACTCTAACCACCGTCTCTGTCGCAAGTTCAGCTCCCTCTGCCTGAAGATGTATTGGAGGCTCTTGTGGTCTGTATAAATATCCACATGAACCCCGTATAAATAATGTCTCCAAATCTTCAAGGCATGAATACCTGCGGCCAACTCTAAGTCGTGAGTAGTGTAATTCCCCTCATGCTTCCGTAGCTGCCGGGAAGAATAGGCTATAACCTTGTCGTGCTGCATCAATACGCACCCTATCCCGATACCCGAGGCATCACAATAAATCACGTAGCCCTCTAACCCCTCGGGAAGAGTAAGAACATAAGCCGTCGTCAACTTTTCCTTCAGTAACTGGAAGCCCTTCTCACAAGCTTCTGTCCACTGGAACTTAACTGCTTTCTGAGTCAGCCTAGTCAATGGTGCTGATATCGAAGCGAACTGCTCCACAAATCTACGATAATAACCTGCCAGTCCCAAGAAGCTGCGCACCTACGTCGGAGTAGTAGGTCTCGGTCAAGTCTTGACCGCCTCAATCTTTGTCAGACAACGAATACCGTCACCATAATGTGCCCCAAGAATGCCACTGAGGCCAACCAAAACTCACACTTAGAGAACTTGGCGAACAACTGCCGACTCCGGAGGACCCCAAGTACCGCCTCAGTGATCCGTGATGCTCTGCTCTGTGCGCGAATAAACCAGGATGTCATCAATGAATACTATAACAAACGTATCCAAAAATGGCTTGAACACCCGGTTCATCAAATCTATAAATATCGCTGGAGCGTTAGTCAAACCGAAAGACATCACTCTGAACTCATAGTGCCCATATCGGGTCCTGAATGCAGTCTTCGGGATATCCGCCTCTCTAACTCTCACCTGATGATAACCAGACCGCAGGTCTATCTTGGAGAAACACCTCGCACCCTGCAACTGGTCAAAAAAATCATCAATCCTGGGGAGGGGGTATCTATTCTTGATGGTTACCTTATTCAACTGCCTGTAATAAACACACATACGCAGCGTCCCATCCTTCTTCTTTACAAACAAAACCGGAGCTCCCCAGGGAGAAATACTAGGCCTAATAAATCCTTTTTCCAGCAAATCTTTCAGCTGGTCCTTCAACTCCCTCAACTCAGCAGGTGCCATCCTGTACGACAAAATAGATATAGGCTGAGTGTCTGGCAACGTGTCAATACAGAACTCTATCTCTCTCTCGGGAGGAATACCTGGGAGATCATCTGGGAATACATCCGGAAACTCTCTAACCAGGCCGAATCGATCAAGAAGCGCAGGCCTCACCAGTATCGAATACCCGAACCAGATGATAGATGTACCCTTTCTGAACCATCTTCCTAGCCTTGAGGTAAGAAATAAACCTACCCTACGACACTGTGTTGCCCTTCCACTGATAACTGGCCACCGAGAACCGAATCGACCAACCTATCTCTACACCAACGTTGGCATAACAAGAAGCCAACGATCCATACCCATAATGACGTCAAAATCTATCATCTCCAACTCTATCAAGTTCATAGTGGTTCGACGACTGTATATAAACACCGGGCAATATTTGTACACCCGCTCAGCTAACACCGAATCACCCACTGGCGTAGCTACCTCAAAAGGCTCTATCGATACCGGCTCTATACCTATTCTACCAGCAATAAGAGGGGACACATAGGACAAGGTAGAACTCGATCTATCAAGCATAAACGTCACAACATGAAATCAATAATGTATACGTGGCGACATCCGGAAGCCTCGTGATCTTGCCGGCAAAGGAATATATGCGGTTACGTGGGACCGCTAGAACTAGGACTCCACCACGACCTGCTGGCTCGCGGTCCGAACACCGCCCGGGCGCATAACCACGTAAGAAGAAGACCCGACCACGACCTGGCCACTGAACCATACCACCCATGCCGCCTCTGGTCGGACAATCCCACTTCATATGGCCCTGCTGGCCGCAAGAGTAACAAGCTCCTGGAGAAATACGACACCCCCCACGATGGGAACTACCACATCGACCATACCGAGGTAAAGGTGGCCTCATCTGACTGGAACCCCGGTTCCCCTGGGAACCCGAAACCCTGACCTACTCCTGAATAACCCGGTCGATCAAACCTCCTGTCAGAAAACCGAGAAGGAGCACTCTGTGCCGGCTGAAATGTAGACCTAGCCTGCCGAGTTGTCCCGCCTCGAAAATTTCCTCAAACCTGCTTGCCCCGCCTCTTGGTGGGCCGATCCTCTCTCTCTGTCCTCTATCCCCTGTGCATAAGCCTGCATCCTGGCAATATCCATACCTGGTTGAAGGGTCACTCCCAGGCATACAATAATCATATAATGGTCTAGCCCCATCACATAGCGATGAACTCGCCCGCCATCGCCACAATGGTGACGCGTACGGACAATGAGTCAAACTCCAGGTTGTACTCTCTGATAGTCCTCCCATTCTGTCTCAATGTCAAGAATCTATCCACGCGGTCTCTTCTCATCTCAGGAGGCAAAAAGTGATCAAGGAAGGCCTCTGTGAACTCATCCCAAATAGCTGGAAGAACACCCACACCTCTAGACAGCTCCCATGACTCAAACCAGTTCAACGCAATATCGCGTAACCGGTAAGAAGCTAACACAACTGACTCTCTCCGAGGCCCTAAGCACCTGCATAGTCCGCTGTATCTGCCGAATAAAATCCTGAGGATCCTTATCAGATCTCGAACCATGGAACTCGGGTGGATTACAACCTAAAATCCGAATCCTCAGTTCGGCTCTGTGGTTAGCTACCTGCTCCTGTCGGCGTTGTCCTGCCACTATGCTAGTCAATAACCTGATCTGCTCTCCATAATCTCTATACTCGCCCTGGTTGCGAATCAAGGCTCAGGTATCGGAACCTCTGGAGCTACGACCGCTCTCGGCTCCTCTAATACTGTCGGCGTGGCTGAACTCGCCGACCCGCCCACAACCTCAGGCATAGTCTGGGCCTGAGTCCTAGTAACCCTCTGCGTACCACTAGCAGCTCCTGTTGCTGTCTTGCCCTTCTGGGCCCTGGTCGCCTTTCGTGGAGGCATAACTGATACATAAGAATAGGTCAGAGATGATTCAACCTAATAAGACAACACTGCACGATCTCAGAGAGAGAAGAATGGAAACTAATCATAAATGTCCTGCAGTCTCCTGATTATAGATGTGGTGCACAACACACCGATAATCAAGACTCTACTAGACACGGTCTGTAGACACTTTTCGAGGACTAACTGCTCTGATACCACTTTTGTCACGACCCACCCTCAAGGGCGCGATCGGTGCCCTACATGGGCACTTCAGTGCATACATCGAGAATAGCAATGAACTGTACACCCGTAATTCCAGAGTATGTATGTGAGGACGTACGTATGAGAATACGACATTAAAATTGGAAAGGAAGAAAGATGTGATTTTTCGACGGAAAAGTTTCCGGATTTTGTGAAGGAAAAAGGTTCATTAATGGGAATTGGATTCCCAGATTTGGTATTCGGACTTTTTGGAATATTTGAGAATTATGGAATTTTATTTCCGAAATTGGTCACGTGGGGCCCACGGGAGAATTTACGGTTTTGTGGGGCCCACTTTATTTTTGGATTTTTGGCATTACGGATATTTTTCGAAAGATGAAATATTTCGGACGAGTAGGGGGGAGACACGTGTCACCCCCATGTGGCCATGTGGCCGAATTGGTGATGGACACATGGCCTTGGACGGTTGTGGTGGACATGTGGTTGGTAGAATCCACACCCACATGTCCCCAATCTACACCACCCACTTGCACTAATCTTGACCCTTGAATTCTCTATAAATACCCCCTTAGTTGATGACTAAATTCATTCCACACTTAAAGCTTTTCCAAGCAAAAACACTCCCTCTCATTTGTTGTTTTCGTCCCCCCTCCCCCTCTCTTGTGAAGTTCTCGTCCAACCCCCCCCCCCCCCCCCCACTTTGTGTAGAATACTCCATGTATTGTTGTATAAATCCCAAATACCTTAGCCTAGTATTCCTAGTAGTATCCCAAAGTTATTTCAATACTAAGAGCCCGGGAATACTACTTTATTCCAATAGTCGCAAAATGAAGCCCTAGAAAAATCTTCATAGCTTAGATGAAGTGTTAAGAGAAGTTGTTTGGAAACTTCTAAGGGTTGCTTGGAGCGGGTTGGAGCGTCAGGAAGTGGAGCTAAACGTTGCTCAGGATCGACTTATAAAACTTGGATAATTTTGGGCTTATCGAGGTAATGATCTTTGTCCCCCTATTGTAATTGGAAATTACATGTTGTAGTAATTAATAATTGAGTATAAGGTATATTGGAAGTATAATTATGAAGAATTGAACTGTATTTACATTGGACTGTATTTACAGTAGACTTGTAGTATTATTGTGGGGCAGTGTTGTACACGTCCGGTTAGACGCGGTAACCCCCAGGAGTTGTTGGCTTGGTAGCGGGCCTTGATAGATGAGGAGATTGATGTGGTTACTGTGGGGAGGTGTCACGAATTTTCCGTAGAATAAGGAATCTTGTATCTAGAATTATTCTACGAAGAGACCTAGAGGTTGATAGATGTTTTGTGGCCTTTATAGGTTGAAGTACTACGAGTAGAGTATTCTACTTGAAGGGTGGAAAAGGCGAGCAAGGTTAGAGTACTTTGGAGCGTTTTGCTAATTGTCGATAATCGTCGCGAGGTATGTGAACCTCTTCCTATCTTTTCTAGCATGATTGTTGTGAACTATGTAGTACGGTAGACGTATGTGTGCTAAACGAGTTTTGGTTGGTTTAAAACATAAGGTGTTATAATAGCTTTATGGGAAGTTAGTTATAACGACTTTATGTAGGTAAAAGAATGGTTTATTGATTTTAGAAGTTAAGGACTTGAATTTTGTTAAAAAGTTGTGAAACCTCATTCGTGAGTAATGAGTACTTGGTTTTTAAAGAATAAGGTTTTACTGATTTTGGAAATAAGAATAAGTAGCGAACAAACCACTGCAGCGTTAATAAAAGAAAATGTATTGACAAATAATTAACTATATTAAAACCAGTAGAAACCTCCATCTGCATAGAAGCTAAGATAAGACAAAATTGTATTACATTTTCTAGATCATGGCTGCTTTAATAAGATTGTTATAAACAAGAATAACTACTCACACATAAGTCATATGTTACTCAATTGTTTTAAAAAGAGATTACGTTATTTGATTAAGACCACGAACTATGAAATCTTTCGAAAATAAATGTTATACCCCGTAGTTCCTGGGTATGTATGCGAGGACGTACGTACGAGAATACGACAGAAAGATTGGAAAGGAAGAAAGAGGTGATTTTTCCACGGAAAAGTTTCCGGTTTTTGTGAAGGAAAAAGGTTCGTTAATGGGAATTGGATTCCCAGATTTGGTTTTTGGACTTCTTAGATTATATTAGAATTTTGGGATTTTATTTTCGGAAATGGTCACGTGGGGCCCACGGGAGAAATTTACGGTTTTGTGGGGCCCGCTTTGATTTTGAGATTTTGGCCGTTATGGATATTTTCGGAAGACGAAATATTTTGGACGAATCGGGGCGACACGTGTCACCCCATGTGGCACCCTTGGCGAAATATGTTTGTGCACAACACCCTGCTAGAGTCGTTTTTCGACTAAACGCTTTACATAACTTCGAGGGGAAAATTCCGCTATGTCATTTAGTATTTTGCGGATTTTTCCGAGAGACGAAACGCTTTGGACCAACGAGAGGCAACACTTGGCACCCTCTCGTTAGTGGACTCGGGCGTTAGGCCGAATGGATGAGCAAGTGTTGGTTGATATTTGTGTAGATATTTGCAGGGTTTTAAGGAGTAGGGTCTAGGGGCACTTGGACATATCTTGGCCCTCCACTTGCCCCCACTTGGCTAGATTCGCCCTTGGTTGGCCTTTGCAGCCTATAAATACCCTCCCTTTGAAGACTTCTTCATCCATTCCTTAATTTCCAAGTCTTGAAACCCCTTACCTTGTTGTTCTCGTGAGAATACACCCTCTTGGTAGAAATACTCTCAAAAGTATTGTTACTATACCCAAATTACCTTAGCCGTATACCTTGTAGTATTCCAAAGAAACCTCTATACGTAGAGCCCGGAAATACTACCGTATGTCCTTTTTGTCTCAAACCGAAACCCTAAGGAAATCTTCCTTGAGTGATTAAAGTAATTAAGTAGAAGTTGGTTCGAACTTCTAAGGGTTGTTTGGAGCGGGGTGGAGCACCCGGAGTAGGAGCTAAGCGTTGCTAAGGATCGACATTTATACTTGGATAATTATGGGCTTATCGAGGTAAATATCTTGTCCCTCTATTGTAATTGGAAATTACATGTTGTTAGAATATATAGTTGAAGTATACTATATATAGAACTGAACGTGGTTAGTTGGCAATGTCTTTTGACTTAAGCTCAAGAATCGAATCGAATCGTAATTACATAGGACAGACATAAGAGACTTGTGTAGTAATGTGGAGTAGAATTGTACCCGTTCGTTAGATGTATAACCCCCTGGTTGGCTTGGTAGCCGCCAGTTAGAGAGGAGATTTACGCCTGCGGGGAGAGTCTTTGCGAATTTTCTCAGAGAATGTTCTACGATAAGATCTTGATGTTAATAAGCGCCTTGTGGCCTTATAGGTTGAAGTACTACGTGTGGCGCGTCCTACTTGGCTTAAGGAGTAGCCGACAGTTGGAAGTACTTGGAGCGTTTTGCTATTAGTCGATACTCGTCGCGAGGTATGTGAACCTTTTCCTACCTCTTCTAGCATGATATGTGTGAACTATGTATGCGGTGAGCGTCGTATGCTAAACGTATTTGATTGGTTTAAAACATAAAGTGTTATAACGGCTTTATGGGAAGTTGGTTATAACAGCTTTATGTTGGTAAGAAAGTACTTGTGGTCTTGAAAAGGTAACTGATTTGAACTATAACTGGCTTGTTATGTGTTAATAAAGAACTTGAAGTATTTCAAAAGATTTTTGAATCATTTCGAAAGAAGAAGTAATATTTGGTTTTTGAAAACTTAAGAGTTATACTAGCTTTATGGGAAGTTAGGTATAACGGCTTAAGAATGTTTTACTGATTTCGGAAATCAGAATGTGTATCGACAAACCACTGCAGCGTTAATAAAAGGAAATGTTTTGAATAATTAAGTATTATTAAAACCAGTAGAAACTTCCATCTGCATAGAAGCTAAGATGAGACAAAATGATATTTCCTAGATCATGGCTGCTGTAATAAGATTGTTATAAACAAGATATCCTACTCACATATAAGGCTTATGTTTCTCAGATTGTTTAAAGGAGAATTATATTCTTAAATGAATAAAACTATGAACTACGAAACCTTTCTAAAATAAGAAACGTGAACATTTGATATTAGGCAAACTTGGACGTTTGGAAAATAATGTTGTTACTTGATTTTACAAAGGTAAGAGTTTTGGTTTTCTTAAAAGGATAGTCACTCTATTTTATACTACGGGTATTGTGTGACTTATGTGAAAGAAACAGATCTTTTAAAGATTTAATGTGTGAAGTACTTTGGGGTTAGATACCCGAACTTGTTAGTAGAAAGTACCTTGTGTGAATACTCTATTGTATTGGTTCGTGATAGCCTTGTAAATACTTTCTTGTTGCTTTGATAAGTAAACGTGTTAGGATGCTACGTGTGTTAGTATCTTGTGATGTATGGGTAAAGGGGTTTCCCTTGATTGTGCTTATTAACTATCAGTCGTTATGATAGTATTGTGGCATTCACCTCTTGAGATGATTCGGGGTTAGCGCCCTCCGACGCGGGTAGACTCGGTGGTCGATGGACCTATGATTCGAGAATACCTCATGCAGTCCGGGGCCTATGCGAGCTACGAGTTCGGGTTAGTGTCGTCCTTTACGGGCATGCGGTCCACGTGGCCATGCGGTGCGAAGTCGGGGCGATGGGAGTAGCTACCCTCGATGCGGGAATACCTCATGCGGGCGATGAGATTGGCCTATGCGAGTGCGGGAGTTCGAGGGTTAGACGCGTACATCGATCTGCGGGCAAGTGGCGGCTTTGATCATGTGACGGTCCAGACAGATCTTATGATCTGATTCATGACCTTGTTGGTACGTGGGTTTTTAGTAGTCGGCTATGCCTTACTTACCGTCTGAGAGATATTATGACACAGGTGGGACGGTGTTCATGTGTGTTCCATGGTGCTTTTATATCATATCGCTGGCGGTGAGGAAGGTATTCCACGGGCATGATTGATGTTGTGGGCACGAGACCCATTGTTATACTTGAGTGATGACTGAGGCGTGAGTCCCTAACGACATGGCGGCTTGGTTGTAAGCGTAGTTTGTTATCATACATTGTCTCTTGCTTTATATGACTGCTATGATTTCATTTACAGTATGTATTTTCAGTTTCACATACCGGTACTGTTATGCGACCTCGCCCGGGGCCGCGTTCATGCCGCAGTTGAGGTACACGATCGTTGATCCTAGCTCTCGGTCACGATTTGGCGTTTGGGAAGCTCCGTTTCTCGGAGGCTTATCTTCGTATAGTCCCTGTTGTCGTAAGTGCTTACATTCGAGGGTATGGCGGCCTGTCCCGTCGTTGTTGTCATATCTTTCGTAGAGGTCTGTAGTACTGTTGTGGGCAGGGTTGTAAAAAGGATTAAACTGTTCATGTTGAAAAAGTTGTCATTTTTATATATGCCGAAAGGCAAGTTTTTCTCAGATCATTGTTTCATATGTCTTGTATCGTTTTATGTTCCGCTGATTACTCTGATGTTGTATCACTAGGGTGCTCGGGGTAGGCACGATCACGCCCGGGATCGGTCGTGACAAAAGTGGTATCGTGAGCGATTAATCCTCGGAAAGTGTCTGACATCGTATCGGTAGAGTCTTGATTATCGGTGTGTTGTGCCACGCCAATAATCGTGAGGCTATAGGATATTTAGGATTGGTTTCTATTCTTCTCATTACGAGATCGTGCCTTAGAGTGTGTTGTAAGTTGGACCCTCGGCGCATTTCTTCCCTTACCGCTATGCCTCGCGTAGCAACCGGGCCCGAGGAGGGCAAGGCGGCAGGAAGTGCGAGTAGAGTTCGAGGGTTACGTGGGCACAGCCCAATCATTACCTAGGGTAATGCTTCATTCGGGATTTCTGCGACATCACTAGCGATAAAGTTTAGCACGGCGGCGATTCCTCTGCGGCCATGATATTTGAACCTTGATTCCACGACCAGAACAGAGAATATGGATTGCAAAGAGGCGACCACATTACTAGCTATGGATTTGGCTACGGAGAGTATATCGATGTACCGCGAGTCTTGATGGCTATCTAAGAGAGGGTCGTGCAAGAGTAGTTCTTCAGTTAGGCTTGAGCGTGGCCTGTGTACGGGCTTATGCGCAGCAGGCCGAGAAACGTAGAGATCGACGGGTTAACCAAGGGCGAGAAGAGGGCGAGCGTGAGGTCCTTCGGTAACTTTCAAGGTGAGTATACCTTAAGTGCTATGTTCTGATAGCAGTGTGTTAGTTGTGATTAGAAATCATGGTGGGTTAACCGAGTAAGATTTTGGAGGATAGAGAAAGTGTGAGCCTTAGAGCTTTATACGCAAAGACCTTAGAGGTAAGGCCATCTCGGGTAGAGACGTATGTTTATGTTTGACCCTTATAGGAGTGCATAGTGCACGTGAGCTATGTTTGGGGATAGGTCCCTAAGTAGTGTGGAATGAAAGGGGGTAGTTGAGCTAAGAAGGCCGCTAGGTTTTCGTAGTGTGATTAGTGAGAGTTTTCCTTCGTGGAGCTAGCATTGTGCGCGTTGCCGGGTCGGGTTGAGGCCACGTTGCGGGTCAACCCGCGGCAGGTTTGGTGGTGGGGTCAGTTTGTGGTGGTCCCGCCTTGTGTTAGGGTCACGAGGGTGTTAGGCCCAAGTTTAGTTGACCAGCGTACGAGTTCGTGGATGCATTCGACCAGTAGTCGGGCCGATGGGAGCAGCCCGTCGTGTTTTTCGATCGAGACCTTGTACTTGCAGTGTTGATTATATCAGAAAGGTTGTAAGGCTGCACGGGGTGCCTACCTTCACCTTATGACGATGGAGCCAGTTCGGCTGTTTTGTTTCGAAAGTCCTACCAGCAGGGTTAAGAACTCGGTGAGTCTCGAATCGCATTCGCCTCGGGCGGTCGTGGATTTGAGGGTAGTTGTGAGGATTGTTGTCTCTGTGGAGGAGCGTTTGAGCTACCATTTCAGTTTTCGGATGTCGCCTTATGAAGCCTTGTAGGCGGAAGTGTAAGTTCTTGTCGATTGGTTCGATGTTGGCAAGGTTGGATGGTTAGTTCAGCTTGTTCCGGTTGTGGATAGGGTGAAGCTTGTTTAGAAGAAGTTCGCAGCTCGGAGGAATCGTGCGGATAATCGGCGACGCTTAGAGTTGAGTTGTGGCGGTCTTCTGAAAGTACCACCGGACGAGTGTGGCGAGTTTTGGAAGCGAAGGAACTTAGCGAGTTACTTTGGGCCTTTTGAGTTCATGTGAAGAATAGGCGGGTTGCCTATATGTTAGCAATTGCCGTCCGACTTAGGAGGCGACGTCCGATCTTCGTATTGTTGTTGGAAGTGGCGTATAAAGAGGCGAGCCTCTACGGGAACAGACCGAACCGTGGCTCTCGTGTATGGCACGTCGAGAAGGCCGTAGGGCATGCCTCGAGGATCATGGCGGCGGTACCATTTGTTGGGTCGTCGGAGCAAGGCTCGCGACAAAGTGATAAAAGTGGTATTTGTGGTGATGTTAGAGGTGTTTCCTCGTAGACTTGGATAAGTATGTTGCGCAGGTATTTCTGTGGCCAGGTATGGCAGGATTGTTTCGTAAGTATAGTAGTGAAGACTATACTGGCGCACGTTTGTTTTGAGACTTAGAAGGAACATTCGGGACGAATGTTTCTAAGGAAGAATGTTATACCCGTAGTTCACGGGTATGTATGCGAGGGCGTGCGTGCGAGAATACGACAGAAAGATTGGAAAGGAAGAAAGAGGTGATTTTCCACGGAAAAGTTTAGGTTTTGTGAAGGAAAAAGGTTCGTTAATGGGAATTGGATTCCCAGATTTGGTTTTTGGACTTCTTAGATTATATTAGAATTTTGGGATTTTATTTTCGGAAATGGTCACGTGGGGCCCACGGGAGAAATTTACGGTTTTGTGGGGCCCGCTTTGATTTTGAGATTTTGGCCGTTATGGATATTTTCGGAAGACGAAATATTTTGGGCGAATCGGGGCGACACGTGTCACCCCATGGCACCCTTGGCGAAATATGTTTGTGCCTGACACGGTTAGAGTCGTTTTTAAAGCGTTTTACATAACTTGCGAGGAAAATTAGGCTATGTCATTTAGTATTTTTGCGGATTTTTCCGAGAGACGAAACGTTTTGGACCAACGAGAGGGCAACACGCACCTCGTTGGTGGACTGAAAGGCGTTAGGGCGAATGGATGAGCAAGTGTTGGTTGATATTTGTGTAGATATTTGTGAGGTTTTAAGGAGTAGGGTCTAGGGGGCACTTGGACATATCTTGGCCCTCCACTTGCCCACTTGGCTAGATCTTGGCCCTTGGTTGGCCTTTGCTTGGCCTATAAATACCCTCCCCCTTTGAAGACTTCTTCATCCATTCCTTAATTTCCAAGTCTTGAAAACCCCCCCCCCCCCTTACCTTGTTGTTCTCGTAGAATACACCCCCCCTCTTGGTAGAAATACTCTCAAAAGTATTGTTACTATACCCAAATTACCTTAGCCGTATACCTTGTAGTATTCCAAAGAAACCTCTATCGTAGAGCAGGAAATACTACCGTATGTCCTTTTGTCTCAAACCGAAACCACAAGGAAATCTTCGTTGAGTGATTGAAGTAATTAAGTAGAAGTTGGTTAGAACTTCTAAGGGTTGTTGGAGCGGGTTGGAGCACCCGGAGTAGGAGCTAAGCGTTGCTAAGGATCGACATTTATACTTGGATAATTATGGGCTTATCGAGGTAAATATCTTGTCCCTCTATTGTAATTGGAAATTACATGTTGTTAGAATATATAGTTGAAGTATACTATATATAGAATCGACGTGGTTAGTTGGCAATGTCTTTTGACTTAAGCACAAGAAGCTGAATCAACTGTAATTACATGGGGCGTATTACAGTAGACTTGTGTAGTAATCTTGTGGGTAATTGTACCGTTCGGGTTAGATGTATAACCCCGTTGGCTTGGTAGTGGCCCAGTTAGAGAGGAGATTTCTGTTGTTGCGGGGAGAGTCTTGCGAATTTTACGTAGAATGTTCTACGATAAGATCTTGATGTTAATAAGCGCGTGGCCTTATAGGTTGAAGTACTACGTGTGGCGCGTTCTACTTGGCTTAGGAGTAGCGGCGGTTGGAAGTACTTGGGCGTTTTGCTATTAGTCGATACTCGTCGCGAGGTATGTGAACCTTTTCCTACCTCTTCTAGCATGATATGTGTGAACTATGTAGTGCGGTGAGCGTCGTGTGCTAAGCGTACGA
The DNA here is from genome assembly GCA_029844215.1 of Przewalskia tangutica. Lineage (NCBI taxonomy): Eukaryota > Viridiplantae > Streptophyta > Magnoliopsida > Solanales > Solanaceae > Przewalskia > Przewalskia tangutica. The sequence goes on along the minus strand of CM056722.1, from coordinate 64,437,488 downwards.
TTTGATTGGTTTAAAACATAAAGTGTTATAACGGCTTTATGGGAAGTTGGTTATAACGACTTTATGTTGGTAGAAAGTACTTGTGGTCTTGAAAAGGTAAGCGATTTGAACTATAAGCGGCTTGTTATGTGTTAATAAAGAACTTGAAGTATTTCAAAAGATTTTGAATCATTTGAAAGAAGAAGTAATATTTGGTTTTGGAAAACTTAAGAGTTATACTAGCTTTATGGGAAGTTAGGTATAACGGCTTAAGAATGTTTCTTGATTTGAATCGAGAATGTGTATCGACAAACCACTGCAGCGTTAATAAAAGGAAATGTTTTGAATAATTAAGTATTATTAAAACCAGTAGAAACTTCCATCTGCATAGAAGCTAAGATGAGACAAAATGATATTTCCTAGATCATGGCTGCTGTAATAAGATTGTTATAAACAAGATATCCTACTCACATATAAGGCTTATGTTTCTCAGATTGTTTAAAGGAGAATTATATTCTTAAATGAATAAAACTATGAACTACGAAACCTTTCTAAAATAAGAAACGTGAACATTTGATATTAGGCAAACTTGGACGTTTGGAAAATAATGTTGTTACTTGATTTTACAAAGGTAAGAGTTTTAGTTTTCTTAAAGGATAGTCACTCTATTTTATACTACGGTATTGTGTGACTTATGTGAAGAAAGCAGATCTTTTAAAGATTTAATGTGTGAAGTACTTTGGGGTTAGATACCCGAACTTGTTAGTAGAAAGTACCTTGTGTGAATACTCTATTGTATTGGTTCGTGATAGCCTTGTAAATACTTTCTTGTTGCTTTGATAAGTAAACGTGTTAGGATGCTACGTGTGTTAGTATCTTGTGATGTATGGGTAAAGGGTTTCCCGATTGTGCTTATTAACTATCGGTCGTTATGATAGTATTGTGGCATTCACCTCTTGAGATGATTCGGGGTTGTCGCCTCCGTCTGGGGTAGACTTCGGCGGTCGATGGACCTATGATTCGAGAATACCTCTACGCAGTCCGGGCCTATGCGAGCTACGAGAGTTCCAGTTAGTGTCGTCCTTTATGGGCATGCGGTCCATGTGGCCATGCGGTGCGAAGTCAGGGCGATCTTGGGAGTAGCTACCGATGCGAGGAATACCTCATGCGGGCGATGAGATTGGCCTACGCGGAGTCGCGGGAGTTCGAGGGTTAGGCAGCGTACATTGATCTGCGGGCAAGTGGCGGCTTTGATCATGTGACGGTCTACAGATCTTATGATCTGATTCATGACCTTGGTAGTGCGTGGGTGTTAGTAGTCGGCTATGCCTTCGTACTTACCCCGTACAGAGATATTATGACACAGGTGGGACCTGGTGTTCATGTGTGTTCCATGGTGCTTTTATATCATAGACTGCCGGCAGTGAGGAAGGTATTCCACGGGCATGATTGATGTTGTGGGCCTGAGACCCATTGTTATACTTGAGTGATGACTTGAGGGCGTGAGTCCCTAACTTGACATGACGGCTTGGTTGTAAACTGTAGTTTGGTTATCATACATTGTCTCTTGCTTTATATGACTGCTATGATTTCATTTACAGTATGTATTTTCAGTTTCACATACTCGGTACCTGTTGTACTGACCTCCTTCGGGGGGCTGCGTTCATGCCGCATGTTGAGGTACACCAGTCGTTGATCCTAGCTCGAGTCACGGTTTCGTTTGGGAAGCTCCGTTTCTCGGAGGCTTATCTTCGTATAGTCCCTGTTATCGTAGGTGCTTACATTCCGGGGTATGACGGGGCCCTGACCCGTCGTTGTTGTCATATCTTTCATAAGTGCATGAAATCTTTGTTGTGGCGAGGTTGTAAAGGATTAAACTGTTCATGTTGAAAAAGTTGTCATTTTTATATATGCCGAAAGGCAAGTTTTTCTCAGATCATTGTTTCATATGTCTTGTATCGTTTTATGTTCCGCTGATTACTCTGATGTTGTATCACTAGGGTGCCCGGGGTAAGGCACCAGTCACGGGCCCGGGATCGGGTCGTGACAATAAAAGACTTGAGTATTTGAAATTAGGCAACTTGAACTTTTGGAAAAGAATGTTGTTACTTGACTTTAAAAGGGAAAGTGTTTTGGTTTAAAATGAAGGCATGGTAGTGTCTTAATCTGTCTTAAAAGAGGGTTTAAATGTTATGAACGATTCTTCACCGAGTCCCATGGGATGGGTCGGGACATGTATTACATACGATTCTTCACCGAGTCCCATGGGATGGGCCGGGACATGTATTCTATACGATTCTTCACCGAGTCCCATGGGATGGGCCGGGACATGTATTCCATACGATTCTTCACCGAGTCCCATGGGATGGGCCGGGACATGTATTCCATACGATTCTTTCCGAGTCCCGTAGGATGGGCGGGACATGTATACCACAATTCCACCTCGATTCCCATGGGATGGGCCGAGACATGTTATACGTATAATACGGTTTATATCCAGACTGTCGGCAGTGAGGAAGGAGTTCCACGGGCATGAGGGATGACTTGAGGGCGTGAGTCCCTGACTTTACATATCGCTTTTATGTTGTGAACTGTAGTTTGTTATCATACATGTCTCCTGTTTTATTTTTAGACTGTTATGATTTCGTTCTGATATTTCGATTTCACATACTGTACTGTTATCGACCTCGCCCGGGCCGCGTTCACGCCGCAGTAGAGGTACATCGGTTGTTGATCCTCACTCTTAGGATCACAGTTCAGCGTATTGGGAAGCTCCGTTTTCTCCGGAGGCTTATCTTTTGGTATGTTTCCCGAGTTTGTAAGTTCTTGTACATTCAGGGGTATGGCGGGGCCCTGTCCCGTCATAGTTGTTGTAAAAATCTTAAGTGCATGCTTGTTGTGGCGGGGTTGTAAAGGATGTGCTTGTTTAAATTTACGTATATATGCAAAAGGCAACCGTTTTGGTTGCTTTGTTTTCTTTATCTTGTTTCATATCTGTATGTTTTTATTTCCGTTGGTTTTCTCGATGTTGTATCACTAGGATGCAGGGTAAGACACTGCACACGTGCCCGGATCGGGTCGTGACAAAGTGGTATCAGAGCAGTTAATCCTCGGAAAGTGTCTACAGACCGTATCTACTAGAGTCTTGATTATCGGTGTGTTGTGCACCAAACCTATGATCAGGAGGCTGCAGGATATTTATGATTGGTTTCCATTCTTCTCACTCTGAGATCGTGCCTTAGAGCTGTGTTATAAGTTGGACTCCCTCTGACGTATTCTTTTCACCCGTTATGCCTCGCAGGCAGCGAGCCCGAAGGCGAGCGGCGAGAGGAGGCTGCGAGTAGAAACGAGAGGGTTACGAGGCAGGCGGTCATTATCCGAGCGCTTCATACGGGAGTTCTGCGGCCGCTAGCCCTGAGAGGTTTAGAGCGTGCGGTAGCTCACGAGACCACGATACCGAGCCTCTAGTCCGCGGCCAGGAACAAAGGATATGAGTTACAAGGAGATGGCCCGATTACTAGCTAGTCGGTGGCTGAAATGAGGACGGACGGGGCGGTGGTTCGGCGATACGATGGTTCACCCAGATCCAATAGTCTGAGACTTCGGGATTTCTTGAGTTGCAGTTCGCCAAATTTCTATGGATGGAGAGCTGAGGATGATCCTCAGGGTGTCGTGCTAGTTTGGGAGATTGTTATGCTTGCGGCCAGCAGGGCCATTTGGTGAGAGTTTGTCAGGCCAGTAGGTACGGATGTTGAGACTCACGCCGGGATAGGTGGTGGTTCATCACCTTACGTAGTTACGCCCGTGAGCGAGGTTTTGATTTGGCGACAAAGGGAAAGTGAGGCGATGAGTTACAGAGATATCTTTAGCCCTTAAGAGACCGGTCTAAGTCGTTATGGTAGATACATGTGGAGTGCTATGTACGGATAGCATTGTGTTAGGCGTGGATTAGAAAACATGGGTAGTTGAAAGGGTAAGTCCGGGAGCGAGAAAATGGTGAGCCTTAGAATTTATATGATTGGGACCTTGGATGCAAGCCGTCTTGAGTGGATGATTTTACGGTTGGTCTTTGTGAAGTACTTGGTATGCGTAATATATATTGTGGGATAATTCCATGGGTAGTGTGAGATGGAAGTGGTAGCTTTCATGACGTGAATTAGTAAGATTGTTCGGATCGAGGCGAGAGTTTAGTCTGAAGTGGGTCGGGTTGAGGCCATATCGCGAGTCAACCCGCGGCCGAATGTGGTGGTCGGTTGAGGTGGTCCCGCTAGATGATAGGGTCACGAGGGTGTTAGGCCCAAGTTTAGGTAACCATCGTACGAGTTTGTGGATGCGTTCGACCAGTAGTAGGGCCGATGGGGTCAGCCCATCTTGTCTTTTAGTCAGGACTGTTTACTCGGCGGAGGGTTATGCGAGATGTTGTATATCAGGAAGGTTGTAAGGCTGCACGGGGTTCCTACTTTTATTTTATGGCAGGCAGTGGAGCCCAGTTTATGGCTATTTCTTTTTCGGGAGGTTTTACCAGGCGGGTTAGGAACTCAGGTGAGTCCCAGTATTGTATTCACCCTCGGGCCGACGGACGAACAACGCGTTTTATCCAGACATTTGAGGATAGGTTACGGGCCGGTGTTTTGATTTGCGGTTTGTAAGGATTATTTGCCTCTTGTTGAGTGAGTATTATAATAGCTACCATTTGATTCGGATGTCGCCTTATGAAGCCTTGTATGGCGGAAGTGCCGTCGATTGGTTCGAGGTTGGCAAGGTTCAGATAGTTGGTTCATACTTGATTCAGCAGGATGTGGGTAAGGTGAAGCTTATCCAGGAGAGGTTTTTAGCAGCTCAGAGTCAACAGAAGTCGTGCGGGTAATCGGCGTCGACACTTGGAGTTCAGGTTGACGGTGGGTCTTCAAGGTACCACCGGAAGGGTGTGATGAGATTTGAAAGCGGAAACTTAGCGAGGTACTTGGGCATTTTCGATCGCTTGTAAATAGGTCGGGTTGCCTATAAGTTAGCACGCCGTCCGACTTAGGAGACGAGACGTCCGGTCTCCTGTGTTACTATGTTTGAAAGAGTATCGGAGATCCCTCCAGAGTGTTCCCAGTTAATGATGACCAAGTTAGAGCTAGTAACCCCGAGATTTTGGAAACTGAAGCAATGACAGAAATGTGGTACGTATAGTAGGAAGAGCTCGAGTGTACGAGGAAGGTACGACGATTAAGAAAAGAGGCTAAGATCGTTAAGAAGATGGAAGTGTCCTTTTTATAAGTGAAGATGGGAAGAAAGTATCCTTTGGACCATGGGTGGAAGCTTTAGTGTTGTTATACGTTGAGGTGGTTCTTCGTTGACTCGGATGTGAGTTTTGCGCGTATGTTGTATTATGGCAGTGTGGCATAATTGGTTTTGTAAGTATATGTCACGACCAACGAACCGGGCCGTCGTGCCTACCGCACCCTAGTGATACAACATCGAGTAATCTGGAATATAAAACAATACATGACATAGTATGAAATATGAAATAGTTCATATGAGAAAAGCGCCTTTCGGCATATATATAAATAACAACTAGAACGATTACATCCCTTTTACAACTCTGCACAGCAGTACTACGGACCTCTAGAATGACAACAATGGCGGGACAGGGCCCGCCATACCTGAATGTAAATACCTACAACGCGGGGATGTACCCGATAAGCCTCGGAGAAACGGAGCTTCCCAAACGCCGAATCGTGATCCTAAGAGCGAGGATCGACGGCGGTGTACTTCTACTGCGGCATGAACGGCCCCGAAGGAGGTCGATAACAGTACCAAGTATGTGAAATCGAAAAATCGTAAATGAAATCATAGTAGTCTATATAAAGTAGGAGACATGTATGATAACAAACTACGATTCACAATAAATAGCGATCATGTCAAGTCGTGGACTCACGCCTCAAAGTCATCACTCAAATATAACTATGGGTCTCGCCCACTGTGTCATAATAGGCAAATGCGGGGTAAGTACGAAGGCATAGCCGACTACTAAGTCCGACAGTAACAACACTGCCATAAACTGTATCACGATGTCTTTCTAGTCCGCAGCACATGATCGAAGGCGGCCTCGCCCTCGATATCAATGCGCGTCTAGTCTCGAGCATACCGCGCTCGCATAGGCCATAGGCCCGCATGAGGTATTCTCGCATCGGGGCAGCTAACCCCGTACCCTCTCGGACTCGCGATCCGCATAGTCTCATGAACCGCATAGTCACGCATCGCATAGGGCATCCGCGTCGGGATAAAACACCCGGAATGATCAATCCTGGAGCATACCGCTGCTCCGCATAGTCACGCAGACCGCATAGGCCGTATAGACCCGCATCAAGGGTGGCAAGCCCTCGGTATAACAAGTCAAGGGGGTATGTGATATAATAACAGCACAACGGGCTTAACGTTTAACAACATAAGCACAACAAGAATAACCCCCTTACACAACATCACGAGATACTAACACACGTAGCATCCTAACATGTTTACTTATCAAATCAACAAGAAAGTATTACAAGGCTATCGCAAACCAACACAATCAAGTTAATCACACAAGGTACTTTCTACTTTATGTTAACAAGTCCGGGTTTTTATCCCCAAAGTACTTCATACATTAACTCTTTAAAAGATCCGTTTCTTTCACAAAAGTCACACAATACCCGTAGTATAAAAATAGGGTGACTATCCTCTCTTTTTTTAGCAAACCAAAACACTTCTCTTTGTAAAATCAAGTAACAACATTATTTTCCAAACGTTCAAGTTTGCCTAATTTCAAATGCTCAAGTTTATCATTTTCGAAAGGTTTCGTAGTTCATAGCCTTAATCACTTAATAATATAATTCTCTTTTAAAACCATTTGAGAAGCATATGCCTTATGTGTGAGTAGGTTATTCTTGTTTATAACAATCTTATTAAAGCAGCCATGATCTAGGAAATGTAATATCATTTTGTCTCATCTTAGCTTCTATGCAGATGGAGGTTTCTTTGGTTTTAATAATACTTTATTAGTCAATACATTTCCTTTTATTAGTACATTGTGGTTTGTTCGATACTTATTCTCATTTCCGAAATCAATATAAGGCTTTCATAAATAATTAAGTAAACTGTTCCTTTTATCTCTCTTAAGTCGTTATACCTAACTTCCCATAAAGCTAGTATAACTCTTAAGCTTTTAAAACCAAGTATTACTCTTCTTTCAAAAAGGTTTCTTAATTCTTTTGAAATACTTCAAGATTCTTATTATTCAGGCTTAAGTCAAAAGACATTGCCGTAAAACTACGTTCAGTTAACACACGTACGTCTACCGTACTATATATATATTCTTTTAAAATATCATGCTCAAGAGGATAGGAAGAATCACATACCTCGCGACGATTATCGACTATTAGCAAAACGCTCCACGGCTATAACCCGGCTAGCCTTGTCCACCTTTCAAGTAGAACACGCTACCCGCAGTACTTCAACCTATAATGGCCATATACGTCTATCAACGTCTAGACTACTCTGAAGAATATTTTAAGCAGTAGGTTCTTTATTCTACGGAAATTTGGGCAGCACTTCCCTACCCGTTAATCTACACAAGTCTACTGCAAATACAGTCCTATGTAAGTACAGTTTAATCTTCTTCTCTAATATTCTTCTGATGTGATTTCAGTTCAATTCTCTTCTGTAATATCCTTCCATTACAGTTCAATTCTCTTCTATGTATCTTATATACATTTCTATACTACTACAGTATGTAATTTCCAATTACAATATAAGGACAAGAGTATTTACCTCGATAAGCCCAAAATTATCCAAGTTCTAATGTCGATCCTGAGCAACGTTTAGCTCCTACTCTGGGCGCTCCAACCCGCTCCAAACAACCCTTAGAAGTTCTACGCAACTTCTTCTTAATACTTCAACCGGCTATGAAGATTTTCCTTAGGGTTTCGTTTTTGTGGTGAAGGAAGTATAATAGTATTTCCGGGCTTTAGATAGGTGTAACCTTGGAATACGACAAATTATTTGGGCCAAGGTATTTTTGAATAGTAACCATACTTGGAGAATACTTTTCTACCAAGGGGGGGGGGTGTATTCTACGAGAACAACTAGGCAAGGGGATACTTTCGGCGAGGAGAGGTGCTCTCGGCGAGGGCCTCACAAAGGGGAAGGGTAGGCTTGGACGAAAACACTACACTAAGGGGAGAGGGCTTTCAAGACTTAGAAATTATTTTAGGATGAAGAAGTCTTCAACTAAGGGGTATTTATAGGACAACCAGGGCGAAGATCAAGCCAAGTGGTAGGCAAGTGTAGGGTGAGAATTTACCCATGTGTACCTTATCCATCTACCACACCAACTATCACAAATATCCTACCTAACCCAAGACTTCAAATCGTCCCATTTGACGCCAACAACAACGTCCAATATGAGGGTGACACATGTCACCCTCCCGTTGGTCCAAAATGTTTCATCTCTCGGAAAAATCCGCAAAAATTTGAAATGACATAGCCGTAATTTTCCCTTCGCAAGTCTTGTAAAACGTTTCATCGAAAAACGATTCTTTTCGGGGGTTGTGAACAAAATTTCAAACCTTGCCTATCTTTAAGGCTCAAACTTCTCTACGTACGTCCTCACGTACATACTCTGGAAATACGGGGTATAACAGTATAGTAGTGAAGACTATACCTGTGCTTGTGTGATTAGAGACTTAGAAGGAACATTCGGGACGAATGTTTCTAAGGGGGGAAGAATGTTACACCCCGTAATTCCAGAGTATGTATGTGAGGACGTACGTACGAGAATACGACATTAAAATTGGAAAGGAAGAAAGATGTGATTTTTCAACGGAAAAGTTTCCGGATTTTGTGAAGGAAAAAGGTTCGTTAATGGGAATTGGAGTTCCAGATTCGGTATTCGGACTTCTGGGATTATTTTAGAAGTATTGGAATTTTATTTCCGGAATTGGTCACGTGGGGCCCACGGAAGAATTTACGGTTTTGTGGGGCCCACTTTATTTTCGGATTATTGGCATTACGGATATTTTTCGGAAGATGAAATATTTCGGACGAGTAGGGGGGAGACACGTGTCACCCCAATGTGGCCATGTGGATGAATTGGTGATGGACACATGGCCTTGGACGGTTGGTAGTGGACAAGTGGCTAGCCACTTGTCCAAATTTTGTGGTGGACATGTGGTTGGTAGAATCCACACCCACATGTCCCCAATCTACACCACCCACTTGCACTAATCTTGACCCTTGAATTCTCTATAAATACCCCCTTAGTTTATGACTAAATTCATTCCACACTTAAAGCTTTTCCAAGCAAAACACTCCTCCCATTTGTTGTTTCGTCCCCCCCATCTCTTGTGAAGTTCTCGTCCAACCCCCCCCCCCCCCCACTTTGTGTAGAATACTCCATGTATTGTTGTATAAATCCCAAATACCTTAGCCTAGTATTCCTAGTAGTATCCCAAAGTTATTTCAATACTAAGAGCCCGGGAATACTACTTTATTCCAATAGTCGCAAAATGAAGCCCTAGAAAAATCTTCATAGCTTAGATGAAGTGTTAAGAGAAGTTGTTTGGAAACTTCTAAGGGTTGCTTGGAGCGGGTTGGAGCGTCAGGAAGTGGAGCTAAACGTTGCTCAGGATCGACTTATAAAATTTGGATACTTTTGGGCTTATCGAAGTAATGATCTTTGTCCCCCTATTGTAATTGGAAATTACATGTTGTAGTAATTAATAATTGAGTATAAGGTATATTGGAAGTATAATTATGAAGAATTGAACTGTATTTACATTGAATTTGTATTCTGATGAACTTGTAGTATTATTGTGGGGCGGTGTTGTACACGTCCAGGTTAGACGGTAACTCCACTGGAGTTGTTGGCTTGGTAGCGGGCCTTGATAGAGGAGGAGATTGATGTGGTTACGGGAGAGTCTTTGCCGAATTTGTCGTAGAATAAGGAATCTTGTATCTAGAATTATTCTACGAAGAGACCTAGAGGTTGATAGATGTTTTGTGGCCTTTATAGGTTGAAGTACTACGAGTAGCGTATTCTACTTGAAGGGTGGAAAAGGCGAGCAAGGTTAGAGTACTTTGGAGCGTTTTGCTAATTGTCGATAATCGTCGCGAGGTATGTGAACCTCTTCCTATCTTTTCTAGCATGATTGTTGTGAACTATGTAGTACGGTAGACGTACGTGTGCTAAACGAGTTTTGGTTGGTTTAAAACATAAGGTGTTATAATAACTTTATGGGAAGTTAGTTATAACGACTTTATGTAGGTAAAAGAATGGTTTATTGATTTTAGAAGTTAAGGACTTGAATTTTGTTAAAAAGTTGTGAAACCTCATTCGTGAGTAATGAGTACTTGGTTTTTAAAGAATAAGGTTTTACTGATTTTGGAAATGAGAATAAGTAGCGAACAAACCACTGCAGCGTTAATAAAAGAAAATGTATTGACAAATAATTAACTATATTAAAACCAGTAGAAACCTCCATCTGCATAGAAGCTAAGATAAGACAAAATTGTATTACATTTTCTAGATCATGCATTCGCTTTAATAAGATTGTTATAAACAAGAATAACTACTCACACATAAGGCATATGTTACTCAATTGTTTTAAAAAGAGATTACGTTATTTGATTAAGACCACGAACTATGAAATCTTTCGAAAATAAAAGACTTGAGTATTTGAAATTAGGCAACTTGAACTTTTGGAAAAGAATGTTGTTACTTGACTTTAAAAGGGAAAGTGTTTTGGTTTAAAAGGAAGGCATGGTAGTGTCTTAATCTGTCTTAAAAGAGGGTTTAAATGTTATGAACGATTCTTCACCGAGTCCTAGGATGGTCGGGACACGTATTCCATACGATTCTTCAACGAGTCCGTGGGATGGGCCGGGACATGTATTCCATACGATTCTTCACCGAGTCCCATGGGATGGGCCGGGACATGTATTCCATACGATTCTTCATCGAGTCCCATGGGATGGGCCGGGACATGTATTCCATACGATTCTTCACCGAGTCCCATGGGATGGGCCGGGACATGTATTCCATACGATTCTTCACCGAGTTCCATGGGATGGGCCGGGACATGTATACCACACAATTCCACCTCGATTTCTATGGGATAGGCCGAGACATGTTATACGTATAATACGGTTTATATCCAGACTGTCGACAGTGAGGAAGGAGTTCCACGGGCATGAGAGATGACTTGAGGGTGTGAGTCCCTAACTTGACATGACTGCTTTTAGGTTGTGAACTGTAGTTTGTTATCATACATGTCTCCTGTTTTATTGTAGACTGTTATGATTTCGTTCTGATATTTCGATTTCACATACTTGGTACTGTTATGCGACCTCCTTGAGGCTGCGTTCACGCCGCAGTAGAGGTACATCGGTTGTTGATCCTCACTCTTAGGATCACGATTCGTATTAGGAAGCTCAGTTTTCTCGGAGGCTTATCTTTGTATGTTTCCCGAGTTTGTAAGTTCTTGTACATTGAGGGTATGGCGGGACCTGTCCATCATAGTTGTTGTAAAAATCTTAGAGTGCATGCTGTGTGTAGGCGAGGTTGTAAAGGATGTAACTGTTCAAATTTCTGTATATATGCAAAAAGGCAACCGTTTTGGTTAGTCTGTTTTCTTTATCTTGTTTCATATCTGTATGTTTTTATTTCCGCTGGTTTTTCTCTGATGTTGTATCACTAGGGTGCCCGGGGTAAGGCACCAGTCACGGGCCCGGGATCGGGTCGTGACAGGAACATACATAAACTCATAAAATACTTAGACAGTAAAAATATCAACAGGCTAGCCGATAAGGCCATCTTCCGTGAAATATGCATAACCCAAAATAAAACTGTTACATCTTTGTTCTTACAACCCAATCCACAAAATATGACTACAGACCTCTAAGAATAACAACTGTGATGGGACGGCCACTTGTACCCCGAATGTACATAAATCTACAACATCAGGGAAACCGTACCAAAAAGACAAGCCTCCGGAGAAATGAAGCTTTTGACAACTGATCAGTGATCCTAAGAATGAGGATCCACCACCTGCTTACCCTTACCTGCGGCAAGAACGCAGCCCTTGAGGAAAGGGTGTCAGTACAACAGATGTACCAAGTATGCAAAACTGAAAGTACTGAAATGAAATCATAAAGTCTAAAATAAAGCTGGTGACATGTATGATAACTCAAATAACAGTACACTGTGCCTTACTAACGATGAGAGTAAACAAGAGACTTTACTGCATAAAAATAGGAGGCTCATGATCAAAGTAGGGCCACCCGCCCGTAGTATCATTAAGCAATCCTACTCCTGGGACTATTTCACCCGATAGGTCTGTGGGACGTGATGAGGTCATCCGCCTCGCGTGGGAATATTTCACGCATAGGCGGTGGACCGCAATGATAGTCTGACGCGCACTCGCATCATGGGTAGCAAATCCATGGAATAAGTAGTAACTCGGGGGTTTACCCCGCAAGAATAACATAACCTAGCACAACCGACTGTCATACATAACATAAGCACCACCGGCTTATCATACATAACATAAGCAAGTTAAGAAATCCCCTAACTTCTTATTAGCCTTATTTATATACACTCTCATTTTAGTTTACTTAAGGCACTAACATGTCATTATAAAATCAGAATTTAACCCAAAGTACTATGTACCTTTATCCTTTTAAAAATGACACTTTCTTGTATAAAATCCCCAAGATACTAACGCCCGTAGTATCAAGGCTTGTCTACTTTTCAAAACAAGTCATTATACCTTTAGAAATACATTTTTAGGCTTCTAAACCAAGTGACCCTTACTTTAAACTTTGAGCAATGGATACCTTTAAATCAAATTGCCATTCTTTATTTCAAGTCATTTATCCTTGTTTACTTTACTAGAATAAACCATTCTTTTAACTTCCCATAAAGTTGTTATAACCAACTTCCTATAAAGCCGTTATACTAACTTTATGCTTTAGAAACTAAGATATCTTTAACCTTTAAAACAAGTGAGTTAATTCTCTAACTCAACCAACTTGGACATTCTTAAAACAAGTCAAGGATATCAAATGAAACTAAATTCATTTAAATCTCAAATGCGTCACCGTACTATACATTTACAACTACTCATGCTCAAGAGATAAGAAAGTTCCACATACCTCTTCAGTTCAATCCACTTGCTAAGTCCAATATGCCGTACGTATTATGTCAACCTATAATGACCATAATACATCTATTAACTTCTAGCTTCAAATGTAGAATATTCTAAGTGTAAAATCACCAAATTCTACGGAAAATCGGACAACACTTCCTTTGTGTCTACGTACTTTTCTACCTTTTTCAAGGCCCGAATTCAATAACCTAACATGCCACATTTAAGGATCAACAATGTAGCTAACAAAAGGGGATTACACGCCTAACAGGACGTGTAAAATTCTGCCCCACAATTGATATCAAACAAGTCCAAAAGACAATGTCATTCTCGGCAATTTGAGGTACAACCACACAAAGTCTTTTCCAATTATTTTTCAATCCAAGTTGTTTAGTATAACATGTTATATAGCCGCAATTGATTATAACAACTACAATCTTCAATTAGATAACATGCGACGATTCTAACTGTCGACCAAATTGTATTTCAATTTCAAATGGCTATGAGTCGTTTGGATTTTGGCTTCCAATATCCATAACACTTATAAATCTCCAATACATATATCCCATGCTTGTTAAAATGTATAACTACAACAATATGTAATCTTATAACACTAAGAGAACAAGATTGTTACCTTGACAAGCCTTAATCCAACTTCAAGATCGAAGTCGCCCTTAGCAACTTAGCTCCTATCCTCGACACTCCAATCCGCCACTAAGCCCTTAGAAGTTCACAAACAACTTGTCACGACCGACCACGGGCATCGGCGGTGCCTACTACCGGCACCCTTACAGTATACATCGAGAGATAATCGGTAACATACAAAAACTTAACAAGACATAAATAACAAAGCAATATGGACACCTTCCAAAAATATACACGTAAACCAAAAGCGATTACCTCTTTTTTCTTTACACAACCCAATCCACAAGATATGACTACAGCACTCTAAGAATTTTTGACATAACAACTGGACGGACAGGGCCCCGCCATACCACGAATGTACATAAATCTATAACCTCGAGGAATCAGACTAAAATACAAAGCCTCGAAATAATGGAGCTTTCCAACCGGTGAACGGTGATCCTAAGAATGAGGATCAACAAGCTATGTACCTCGACTGGCATGAACGCGGCCGAAGGAGGTCGACGAAATATATACCAAGTATGTGGCGAAAATCAGAATGAAATCATAACGATCATAATAAAGTCAAGACATGTATGATAACCAAAATAACAGTAAATTGTGCCTTGCCGAAGTGAAAGTAATGAAAGTCAGTTTTACCTTGTACAGACTATTTCAACACATGAACAATAGTCATACCAGGGATATGGACACAAGCCCTCAAATATCATCACACAATCCAGTAAAGGTCTCAAGCCCACAAATATCAAAGCGTGCCCGTGGAATCCCCCATCACTGCCGACAACTGTAAGTGTAAAATATAACCGTGACGCAGTGGCATCCTACCTCACCGCGTACACACATACAATACATATATATATATATCCCTTTCCCGTGGAATCCTCATCACCGCGGTAGTAAGTGTAAAATATAACCATGTGACGCGCCCGTGGCATCCTACCTCACTATCGGCGTACACACATATGCAATATATATATATATCTCATGCCCGTGGAATCCCTCATCTCGTGTACATGACTTCATGGAGAGCTAATACATGGGGTAATAATCGTTTATAACATGCCCGTGGAATCCCTCATCTCGGGTACATGTCTTCATGGGGAGCTAGTCTATGGAGTAATAATCGTATATAACATGCCCGTGGAATCCCTCATCTCGGGTACATGTCTTCATGGGGAGCTACTTCATGTAGTAATAATCATATATAACATGGTCGCATGCCCCGGAATCCCTCATCGTATAAGCATGGCCATGGGGTAATAAAACAAATCCGGGAATCTAACCCGCCTCCTGGTTGCATGCCCCGGAATCCCACATCGTATAAGCATGTACAAGGAGTAATAAAAACAATCCGGGAATCTAACCCGCATCCTGGTCCCATGCCCCGGAATCCCACATCGTATAAGCATGTCCAAGGATCAATCACAATGGAAGCATACCCGTGGAAGCCTCCGTCACTATCGGTACGTCCAAGTAAATTCACAACAAGACAGTCGGCCCTCCAACTGAGAGTCACGGCAGCGTAAACATATAATACTTGCACTCAAGGCTATCACAAGCAAGCGTAGGCAAGTTCATAAAATCTTTAGACTTTCATTTTATATACTCAAGGCACTTTTCGTTTCACATAAAAATCCGGGAATTTAACCCAAAGTACTAAGTACTTACATTCTTTTCAAAAGACTCATTTTCATATAAAACCCCAAGATACTAACACCCGTAGCATCAAGGCATGTCTATTTTTCAAACAAGTCACTACATTTTTAGAAATACATTTCTAGGCTTCTAAATCAAGTGACCCTTACTTAGAACTTTAAGCAATTGATACCGTTAAATCAAATTGCCCTTCTTCATTTCAAGTCATTTATCCTTATTTACATCACTAGAGTAAACCATTCTTTCATCTTTCCATAAATCTATTATAACCAACTTCCCATAAAGTCGTTATACTAACTTTATGCTTTAGACACTTACATTCTTCTTGTTTTTATAACCAAGAGACTTATACTTTCAAATCAAGTTACATAACTTTCAAAATACTTCAAGTCTCTTAACTTTAGAAATCAAGTTTCTTAACTTAGAATATCAAGTCTCTTTAACTTAGAATTTCAAGTCTCTTAACTTTAAAAATAAAGTCTCTTAACCTTATAAGAATTCAAGGTTCATGATCTTAAAACTTCATAACGTAAACTCTTTACTATTAAGTAACATATACTTTTACGCGTTGTGAATAGGTTATACTTATTTATAACGATCTTATTAAAGCAGCCATGATCTAGAAAATGTAATACAATTTTGTCTTATCTTAGTTTCTATGCAGATGGAGAATTCTACTCATTTTAATATAATTTATTGTCGATACATTTTCGTTTATTAACGCTGCAATGGCTTGTTCGATACTTATTCTCATTCGTGCAGTAAATTAGCAAAGTCAACTCGACTCCAAATACTTCCTAATGACTCTTACCAACATCCCCCATAAGACTTGGTAAGAACTTAGGATAACTTAGACATAACTTTCACATAGAGTAAATCAACATACATACCTCTTAACTTCTAAGAGTAAAAGGAATCATGAAATAACACCACATGAATATTTCATACATAGAATCATGCCCAAAAGGAGGAAGAGGTTCACATACCTCGCGACGATTATCGACAAGTAGCAGAATGCTCCAAAGTACTTCAACCTTGATAGCTATTCCATCCTTTAAGTAGAATACGCTACTCGTAGTACTTCAACCTATATTAATCATAACATGTCTATCAACTCCTCACTTCTTTTAACGTAGAATCATACTAAGTGTAAGGTCTCTTATTCTACGGAAAATCGGGCATCGCTTCCTTTGTTTCTACGTACTTTTCCACCTTTTTCAAGGACCAAAAATCAATAACCAAACGCCACATTTAAGGCCCAACAATTCAGCAAATACAAAAGGGATTACACGCCTAATAGGGCGTGTAAAATTCTGCCCACAATCAATATAAAGCATCCCATTCCTTAAGGCACATTCTCGGCAATAACACTATCCATAACAATATCAATTCTCTTTCAATTTCCTTTTCAATCCAAGTTGTTATTTCAACATGTTATATACATAATAACAATTACAACAACTATAAATCCTTTCTTCCTTAACATGCAACGATTGTAACTACCGTCCCAATTGATTACAACATTAATGGCTAACTTGTCCATTTTTCGGTTTTAACATGTCGACATGATTCAAATCTTTTCAAACTTCAATATATATACAACATGCTCATTTCTTAACTACTATAACATGTAATCTTTAATTACATTAAGAAGATGAAGATTTTACCTCAATAAGCCCTAATAATGTCCAAGCGTAAAAGTCGATCCTTAGAAACTTTTAGCTCCTCTTATTATGTTCCAATCCGCTCCAAGCACTCCTTAGAAGCTCATGAAGAACTCCTCTTCAAGTTCCATCTTCAAAGTTGAAGAACACCTTAGGGTTTCGCCTTGCGACTAACGTAAAAACGTCATTTTTCCGAGATATTTCTATTGAGATATCCTTACAATACCCCTAGGAACCTTAGGTTAAAGTCTTGTGAATAATGAACCACAAACTAAAAATTTTGTGTGGAAAAATGGCACAAAGCCGAGAGCAATCCTCACTAGCACAAGTGTTCTCTAATTTTTCTAAGTGTTGAATACAAGTCTTGCTACTAGTGTAGTATATATAACACAATGGAGGGTCTAGATTAACACATATGGGTGGCTTGGATGAGTTTCATTTAATATCTAGTCAAGTGGGCTCATTGACTTAGTCAATTATCTCAAGCTTGTAATCCACTTGACTACTAACCTTGGTCACTTGACCACTTAACCTAGGTCCAAATCATCCAAGACCATGTGGGGGGGGGGGTGACACGTGTCGGCCTCCCATTCATCCATAAAATTTCGTAACCCTCGTGGGCCCCACAAAACGTAAAATTTCTCGGGTGGGCCCTACGTGACCAAATCCGTAAAATACATTTCCACAATAATAATAAATTCTATACTCCTCAAATAATGCATTTTGAGAATCTAATTCCCATCAACGAACATTTTTCCCTTCCGACGTTCGGAAGATTTTCCGTCGGAAAAACAATTCTTTCTTTCGTACCAATTTTCAAGTCTTGCACTCTCGCGTCTATTCTCTTATTCATATCCTAGAATTACGGGGTGTAACACAACTTTCCTTCAATTTCCAATCCAAACCTATGAAAGCGACTTAGGTTTTCACCTTCCGACTAATGCAAAAACGACACTTTTCCGGGATCTTTCTATTGAGATACCCTTACAATACCCTTAGGAACCTTGGTTTAAAGTATTGTGAATTGTGGACAACAAACGAAAATTTTTCTCCTTCAAAGTGACCCTAACCCGAGAGCTTCTTCAACAAGAACAAGATTTCTCTAAATTTTACTAAGTGTGGGAAGCTTGTCTTGCTACTAGTGTGATTATATAACAACATGGAGGGTCTAGATTAGAACAAATGTGTGGCTTGGATGCATTTCATTTAAAAGATCTAGTCAAGTGGCTCTTTGACTTAGTCAAATATATCAAGCTCTAGCTTGCAAGACTTGTTCATCTTTGCTTTGGTCAAATGACATTTCTACCCTTGGTCCATTCGACCAAGACCATCCAAGGAGGGGTGACACGTGTCACCCTCCCATTCGTCGCAATATTTCGCTTCCCGACATTTCCATAATTCCGATAAATTTTACTAGCCTCAAATCTTATAGCCCTGATTTCTTACGTACGTTCTTATATACATGTCCTAGGATTACAGGGTGTAACAGAAATAGTCCCATGCGGGTGAAATAGTCCTATGTGAGGAAATTACCTCATGCGGGTCCACATGACCTATGCGGGTGAAATAGTCCCAGGAGTAGGATTGCATAATGATACGACGGGCGGGTGGCCCTAGATTGATCATAAGCTTCCTAGTTTAAAGCGGTAAAGTTTACTCTACTTTTTAAAAAGGCACAGTGTATTGATATTTGAGTATTGTACTTTTTACATGCCGTTAGTGATGTTGTATTCCACGGGCATGCTTATCTGATGATGGTGGTATATTATACTTGTTACATGCTGACAGTGATGTTGTATTCCACGAGCATGCTTCTGTGATATTATATGCTGAGGGCAGATGTCCCTGATTTTGACATGGCTTTCATATGTGAAAGTGGTACGGTGTTATAGTAGTATAGTGATACAAGGTACAATTAGCTCTGATTGTTATATGACACGGTAGGATCTGATATTTGATTTTCATACTTGCCCCTGTCATTCTTTTGTACAGTTATGATCTTGTTTACTGTACTGTATTTTCGTTCCATACTTGGTACCTGTTATCGACCCGCCGAAGGTTGCATTCATGTCCGCATGTCTAGGTACTCAGTTGTGGATCCGCGAGCTTAGGATCCTGGTTCAGCATTTTGAGATGGCTCCAATATTCCGGAGCTTGTCATTATGACTAGGTATATTCAGGTGTACGACAGGGTCTTGTCCGTCACGATTCTTGTCCAAATTCTTAAGTGCGTATTCATATGCTGGGGTAGCTAGAGTTGTATTTACATTGTTGAACAGTGTAGACCCTTTCGGGTGATTTTTATTATGGCAGCCTTATCGGCTATGCCTATGTTTAAAGAAAAAAAATGAGTGTTATTTATCTTCCGCAGTTTATTATGTTGTATGAATATAAGGGTGCCTAGGTAGGGCACCAGTCGCGGGCCCGGGGTTCGGGGCGTGATAGAGTGGTATCAGAGCAGTTAGTCCTCGGAATGTCTACAGACCGTGTATAGTAGAGTCTTGTTTATCGGTGTGTTGTGCACCACATCTATAAACAGGAGGCTATAGTACATTTAGGATTGATTTCCCTTCTTCTCACTCTGAGATCGTGCAATAGAGTTGTGTTGTTAGGGTAGTCTCTCCCTAACGTATTATTTTGATTGCAGCTATGAGAAAAGCAACAGTGACCTAGAAAGGATATTATGGATTGCGTATCCAGGTTGGTAAAAATTATCGTATAGATGGTATTATGATGATGTATATCTGTACGAGCGTATTTACTTGGGTTCATATGTGTGTTTCCTAGAATGACTATCAGTTACCATGAGTTGGTGAAGTCTTGATAAATACTTGAAAGGTGTGAAACAGTTTATTGAATCCACACCTAGGTTTTATATATGTACTGACTTGGAATAGTCAGAAGGTAATGATCGGTCTAAGATTGTGATAGACTCTTAAAAGAGATCATGTTTAATTGATTTGAGAGCATACCATGTTGTTAGATTAAGCTGTGTTGTACGCTTAACTGATTATGTGAATAGTAATGGTATGGAGTAATTAGAGTTGTTATGAGTAAGACAACATGATTATGAGATATTAAGAAGTTACATTTTCCGTATGTGGGGACTGATAATGTAGGCTTGGGGCATAGAAAAATTGTGAACCTTAGAATATTGATAACCGCTGAGACCTTAGATGTATAAGGCCTTCTCGGGTAGTAAGATTTATTTCAGACAAAGAGTGAGAATTAAGTGCGATAATGGGTCGGGTTGTGGGCTGATTACGGGCCAACCCGTAGCCTGGAATGGAGTGTGGTCAGTTGGAGATGGTCCCGCTATGTGATAGGGTAACAAGGGTGCAAGGTCCAAGTCTAGTCAATCGTTGTACGAGTTCGTGGACGCGTTCCACCAGAACCGGGTCGCGAGAGCCGAAAATGGCCTTAAATCGGTGGATGTAGTAACTCCAAGGATTGGAAAACAGAAGCGACATGCGAGATTATGTACGTATACTTGAATAAGTTTGGAAGTACGAGAAGAGTACGACAAGTAAGAAAATAAGCGAACAAGTGTTAAAAGAATTGAAGTGTTTATAATTATGACTAATGAATGTACGAAAGGAGAATTCTTTTAGGCTATAAATGAGAGTTAATAGTGGTGATACTCACCTTAGATTTGATTCCTCGTTTGGCTTTAACTTACGTATATGCATGTGTGATATATTGTGGCCATATGTGACATAATTGGTTTCGTAAGTATAGTAGTGAAGACTATACCGGTGCATGTATGGTTGGAGACTTAGAAGGAACATTCGGGATGAATGTTTCTAAGGGGGGGAGAATGTTACACCTCATATTTCCATAGCTACTAAGTGAGAACATGATTATAGAATTAAGATTGGAATGTCGAAAGGAAAGGATTTTTACATTTCCTTATACAGAAAATTTTCGAGATTAATGTGACGACAAGAATTAATTCTAGTAATTGAATTCTTTCCAATAGAAGTATGAACTAAGTGTTAAATTATTAAGTCTTGGTGTTGTATGGTATAGGGCCATCGAAATTGTTGAGAAAAGTTGGCTAAGGGTGAGATATTATTTTTGTGAAGAGAATTCTTGACCAATAGGAGGAGAGCAAGTGCCCTCTCCACTTGTCTTGCAAAGACTCCACCTTAGTATATATAGATAAGTCTTGAAGACTTGGAACATAAGACCTTCATCCATACAAAACCTCATCTATACTTAACCTAGATATTTCGAAATCACCATATCCAACAAGAACAAGATCAAAATATTTTCTTTCCAAGATTAAGTACCCTTAACCCCTAAATCTAGGTTGGGCCGAAAATAGAATGAAACCCTAGGGGTTTTCCGTCGACTTTTAGGAGCGAACGTGAATATAAGTTGCTCCTAAGGTTGTAGGGGATACATATATGTGATTGGAACTTGAAGAAGTGGAGCGAAACGAAAATTGCGGACCAATAAAGACCGGATGTTTTGGGGCATTTTGGGCAAAAATGAGGTAAAAGTCCTTCTTCTTTAAAGTAATTGGATATTACTTATTGCTATAATGTATGAATGAACTTGTGTTAAAAGAATGAAGAATAAAAAGCGTTTGAGCCATTTTTGGGGCTAAAACCGATCTGCCACAGATTTGGTGTAAATGGAATTCGTTGGTTATTGTCGTTGTTATCTTCACCTATTGCATGTTATAATGGATTAATATTGTTGTTAATAAGTTGTTATAACTTATGTAGAAGTTTTGGAACTCGAATTGGAATAAAAAGGATTAAGGAAAGAGTTATCGAATTTTAGTTGTGGGCCGTAGAATCTATAAAACTGTTACACCCCGGAGTTCCAGGGTATGTATGTGGTTACGTACGTACGAGAATACGACATTAATATTGGAAAGGAAGAAAGATTTGATTTTTCCGACGGAAAATTTTCCGGTTTTTGTGAAGGAAAAGGTTCGTAAATGGGAATTGGATTCCCAGATTTGGTATTTGGAATTCTTGGAATATTAGAGAATTATGGATTTTATTATCCGGAATTGGTCACGTGGGGCCCACGGGAGAAATTTACGGTTTTGTGGGGCCCACCTTATTGTCGAGATGTTGACCGATTATGGATATGTCGGACGATGAAAGATTTTGGACCAATCGGAGGGTGCCACGTGTCACCCCCATGTGGCCTTGTTGGTGAAATTGAGTGCAGTGGCGAGACAAGTGGCCAAGTCTTGCAAGATATTTTGTGTGGACAAGTGGCTTGTGGGACCCACACACACTTATCCCCAATCTCAACCACACACTTGTTTTAATCCTAGCCCTTGGTTGTCTTATATATATCCAACCCTTGTTGATGAAATCTTCCACACTTAGAACATTTCAAGACTTGAAATCCTCCCTCTTTCTCCCTTAGCTCTCGGCCAAGCCATGATTTCTTGAGCAAGATTTGTCCAATAATTCTTAAACTTTTAAGTGTTCTTCCTTAAGGTGTTAGGAAGATTGTGAACCAAGAGTTAGACAAGATTTCACACCCCTAGCCCTAAAACCTTGCCTTGGCCGAAATTTGCCATATTTGGAACCTAAGTGTTCTTCACTTTTTGGAGTTGGATCTTGAAGAGAATTTGGTTAGGAGCTTCTAAGGGTTTCTTGTAGTAGATTGGAACATAAGGATTTGGAGCTAAACTTGCTAAGGAGCGACTTTAAATTCTTGGATAATTTTGGGCTTTTTGAGGTAATGAACTTTGTCCTCTTTGTGAAGTTGGATATTATATATGTTGGAAGTATATAAATGAGTATTTAATATGTGGAATGAAGCTTAGAAAGATTTGGATCTTGTTAGGTTGCTAAAATGGAGAAATTGGCATGTTAGCCATTAAAATGGTAAAAACGTATCTATTACCTGTTGACAGTTAATAACAAAGTAATTATAACTTATATAAAGATTGGAATATAAGTTGGAAGATTAATGAAGTAATTCCGGCATGCTAGCCAAAAATTGGATAAGTTTGATTGTAGTAGTTGGCCAAGAACACCAACTAATGGACTGTATTTACATTGGACTTTATTTACATTGGACTGTATTTACTTTGGACTATATTTACATTGGACTGTATTTACTTTGGACTGTATTTACATTGGACTGTCTTTACTTTGGACTATGGACTTGTTTCCATTTCGGTTTTGATTGTTTAAAGGGGAAAAATTTTATACGTCCGTTTAGGCGTGTAATACCCTTCTTTAGTTGTTGAATTGTTGCGCCTTAAATGTGGCATGTTGGTTATTGTTTTCGGGCCTTGAAAAAGGTGGAAAAGTACGTAAAAACGGGGGAAGTGCTGCCCGATTTCCGTAGAATAAGAGACCCTATACTTAGAATATTTTACGTTTGAAGCTAGAAGTTAATAGACATATTATGGCCATTTTAGGGTTGAAGTACTACGTATAGCGTATTATACTTAAGGGATGGAATAGCTATCAAGGCTGAAGTACTTGGAGCATTTTCCTACTTGTCGATAATCGTCGCGAGGTATGTAAACCTCTTCCTCCTTTTGGGCATGATTCTATGTATGAAATATACATGTGGTGTTATTTCATGATTCCTTCTACTCTTAGAAGTTAAGAGGTATGTATGTTGTTTTACTCTATGTGAAAATTATCCTAAGTTCTTACCAAGTCTTATGGGGGATGTTGGTAAGAGTCGTTAGGAAGTATTTGGAGTCGAGTTGACTTTGCTAATTTACTGCACGAATGAGAATAAGTATCGAACAAGCCATTGCAACGTTAATAAAAGGAAATGTATCGGCAATCAATTAAATTAAAATGAGTAGAATTTTCCATCTGCATTGAAGCTAAGATAAGACAAAATTGTATTACATTTTCTAGATCATGGCTGCTTTAATAAGATCGTTATAAACAAGTATTGATTTCTTGATTTCCAAAGTAAGAAACTTGATTTCTAAAAGTTAAGAGACTTGATTTCTAAAAGTTAAGAGACTTGATTTCTAAAAGTTAAGAGACTTGATTTTGAAAGTTAAGAAACTTGATCTTGAAAGATAAGAGACTTGATCTTGAAAGATAAGAGACTTGAAAGATAGGAGAAGTGTTTTGTTTAAAAAGGGAAGGCACGATATTGTCTTGATTTGTTTAAAGGGATGGTTGATTTCACACCGAGTCCCAGGGATGGGCCGGGACATGTACACCTTATGATTTCACACCGAGTCCCAGGGATGGGCCGGGACATCTACACCTTACGATTTCACACCGAGTCCCAGGGATGGGCCGGGACATGCACACCTTACGATTTCACACCGAGTCCCAGGGATGGGCCGGGACATGTACACCTTACGATTTCACACCCAGTCCCAGGGATGGGCCGGGACATGTACACCTTACGATTTCACACCGAGTCCCAGGGATGGGCCGAGACATGTACACCTTACGATTTCACACCGAGTCCCAGGGATGGGCCGGGACATGTACACCTTACGATTTCACACCGAGTCCCAGGGATGGGCCGGGACATGTACACCTTACAATTTCACACCGAGTCCCAGGGATGGGCCGGGACATGTACACCGTACGATTTCACACCAAGTCCCAGAATGGGCCGGGACATGTTATACGTGTTATACGACGGATACGATTTCACACCGAGTCCCAGAATGGGTCGGGACATGTTATACGTGTTATACGATTAATATGACTTTACACTGAGTCCCAGGGATGGGCCGGAACATGTACACTTTATGACTTTACACCGATTCCCAGAAAGGGGGCCGGGACATGTTACACATCTTATGATTCTTGTTAAAGGAAAATGGGGCACGATTGAGTTTCAGTTCTGAAAAAAAAGCGGTAAAAGACTTGATCTTCTTTGGTGTTTATTGTTTCTAAAAAAGGGCTCTGTATACTGTATTTTGGTTATCATGCATGTCTCATGTTTTTATAGGCTGCCATGATTTCATTACAGTACTTTCAGTTTCATATACTTGGTTCCTGTTGTACTGACCTCCTTCGGGGGGCTGCGTTAATGTCGCAGGTAGAGGTACACCGTTGGCTGATCCTCGCTCATAGGGTCACAATTCCGCAATTTGGGAAGCTCCGTTTCTCCGGAGGCTTATCTTTTGGTATAGCCTCCTGTCATTGTAGGTACTTGTACATTCAGGGGTATGGCGGGGCCCTGTCCCGTCATAGTTGTTGTTACACTCTTAGATGTCTGTAGTACTGTTGTGTGTAGGGTTTGTAAAGGATAACTATTCGGGGTTTATTTATATATATATATATGTCGAAAGGCGACTTTTTGGTCAGCCTGTTTCTTGTATCACTGTTTATTTTCATGAGTTTTATTTCCGCTGATTATCTCTGATGTATTATCACTAAGGTGCTCGGGGTAAGGCACCAGTCGCGGGCCCGAGGTCGGGTCGTGACAAAAGTGGTATCAGAGCAGTTAGTCCTCAGAAAGTGTCTACAGACCGTATCTAGTAGAGTCTTGATTATCGGCGTGTTGTGCACCACACCTATAATCGTGAGGTGCGAGATATTTAGGATTAATTTCCATTCTTATCACTCTGAGATCGTGCCTTAGAGCTGTGTTATAAGTTGGACTCCCTCTGACGTATTCTTATGTACCAGTTATGCCTCTACGCAAGGCAATCAGGGCCCAGAAGGGCAAGGCAGCAGAGGGAGTTGCGAGTAGAACACAGAGGGTTGCGAGGGCACAGGCCCAGTCATTACCTGAGGTGGTACTTCAGATGGGGAGTTCTGCGACGCCGCCAACCCCAAGAAAGTTTAGCGTAGCGGCAGCAATTTCTACTGAGGCCATGATATCTGAGCCTCCAGTTCCACGGCCAGGAGCCGAGGATATAGGCTACAAGGAGATGGCCTAGTTACTAGCTAGGATCGTGGCAAGATATGAGGACAGACGGGAGCCGGTAGTTTTGGCAGTACCAGTGGTTCACCCTAGATCCGATAGTTTGAGACTTCGGGATTTCTTGAGTTGCAATCCACCAAAGTTCCATGGATCGAGAGCTGAGGATGATCCTCAGGAGTTTATTCGACAGTTGCAGCGAATCATGAAAGTGATCAAGGCCTCAGAGACAGAGTCGGTGGTATTGGGTTCACATCGGCTGCGTGATACTGCAGTCGACTGGTTTGATTCATGGGAACTGTCCCGGGGGGAGCATGCGCTTCCAGCTGGTTGGGACGAGTTCTCAGAGGCATTTCTTACACACTTCTTGCCTTCGCAGATGAGGAGAGCTCGGGCAGATAGATTTATGATGTTGAGGCAGAACGGGCGGATGGTTCGGGAGTACAACATAGAGTTTGACTCGTTGGCTCGGTATGTCCCCGCTTTAGTGGCAGACATGGATGATAGAGTGCACCGCTATGTCACAGGGCTCAATGATTATTTAGCGGAGGGTTGCACGGGTGTAGCTCTTCAGACATGCAAGGACATTACCCGCGTGCGAGCTTACGCGCGTGCGAGGAAACGTAAAGGTCGACGGAATGACCAACATCGCAGAAGAGGCGAGCAGCAGGGTCCTTTGGTGACTTTCGGGGCGGACCGCCTCGGCAGCAGGCTAGTTATGCGCCTCCGCCAGTACAGAGTGGTCCTCCACAGTCTTCAGGACGTTCGGGGTATTCAGGAGCTGGTCAGAGCTCCAGGGCTTCTGGTTCACAGATATACATAGGTTCTAGCCAGCCGGATTCATTTTTCCCTCAGTGTTCACGATGTGGCAGGCGTCATCCCGGGGAATGTCGTCTTTTTACTGGTGTTTGTTTTACCTGCGGCCGTCAGGGCCATATGATGAGAAAATGTCCTAGTATGAGGGATACAGGTGGAATGACTCAGCCTACCGGATCAGTTGCGGGTTCATCGCCTTCTATAGTTAGGCGCCCTGCAGGGCAGGATTATGATTAGTGCGGTAAAGGGAAGCGGAGCAATATTTACAGGTATATCTTCAACCCTTTAGAGACTTGTATGCGTTGTTAAGATGGTTATGTGTTAAGTGCTATATACGGGTTGTGTTGTGTGAAAAATTGTGATTTAGACGTCCGTGTTAGATGGAGAGGGTAAGTTTGGGGACATGGAAATTTTGAACCTTAGAATTGGTAACAGTTGAGACCTTAGATACAAGGTCGTCTTGAGTAAAAGATTTTACGGTGGTTATTGGTCGAAGTACATTATATACGTGTTGGTATGAAAATTCCATGGGTTGTGTGAGATGAAAGTGGTAGCTTTCATGACGTGAATAGTAAGATTGTTCCGGACCGGGAACAAGAGTTCGGTACGAAATGGGTCGGGATGAGGCCAGATCGCGGGTCAACCCGCGGCCCAAATGAGGTGGGTCGGTTGGGGTGGTCCCGCTGGGTAATAAGACCACGAGGGTGCAAGGCCCAAGTCTGTTTAAATCGTTGTACTAGTTCGTGGATGCGTTCCACCAGGACCAGGTCGGGGAGGCCGAGAATGGCCTTAAAAGGAAATTGAAGCTAGTGAGATGACCAAGTTTGGAGGTGGTAACTCCAAGGTTTTGGAACTGAAGCGATGACTGAAGTGTGGTATGTGTACTAGAAGGAGTTCGGTTGTACGAGGAGAGTACGACAAGTAAGATAAGGAGCGAGCATGTGTTAAAAGAATGGAAGTAAGTACATATGTGAAGTAAAGGTACGAAGAGAGTATCCTTTAGACCATGAGTGGGAGTTAATTGTGATGTTACACTTTAGAGGTGATTCCTCGTTGGCTTGGATTTAAGTATTGCGCGTGTGTTATATTATGGCCATGTATGGCATAATTGGTTTTGTAAGTATACTAGTGAAGACTATCTAAGCGCATGTATGGTTGGAGACCTTGAAGGAACATTCGGGACGAATGTTTCTAAGGGGGGAAGAATGTTACACCCCGTAGTTCTAGGGTATGTATGTGAGGACGTATGTACAAGAATACGACATTAATATTGGAAAGGAAGAAAGATTTGATTTTTCCGACGGAAAATTTTCCGGTTTTTGTGAAGGAAAAGGTTCGTAAATGGGAATTGGATTCCCAGATTTGGTATTTGGACTTCTTGGAATATTAGAGAATTATGGATTTTATTTTCCGGAATTGGTCACGTGGGGCCCACGGGAGAAATTTACGGTTTTGTGGGGCCCACATTATTTTTGAGATTTTGACCGATTATGGATATTTCGGAAGATGAAATATTTTGGACCAATAGGAGGGCGACACGTGTCACCCCATGTGGCCTTGTTGGCCGAAATTGAGTGCCAAGTGGCCAAGACAAGTGGCCAAGTCTTGCAAGATATTTTTGTGTGGACAAGTGGCTTGTGGGACCCACACACACTTGTCCCCAATCTCAACCACACACTTGTTTTAATCCTAGCCCTTGGTTGTCTTATATATACAACACTTGTTGATGAAATCTTTAACACTTAGAACATTTCACTACTTGAAGTCATCCCTCTTTCTCACTTAGCTCTCGGCCAAGCCATGATTTCTTGAGCAAGATTTGTCCAATAATTCTTAAACTTTTAAGTGTTCTTCCTTAAGGTGTTAGGAAGATTGTGAACCAAGAGTTAGACAAGATTTCACCCCCCTAGCCCTAAAACCTTGCCTTGGCCGAAAGTTGTCATATTTGGAACCTAAGTGTTCTTCACTTTTTGGAGTTGGATCTTGAAGAGAAGTTGGTTAGGAGCTTCTAAGGGTTGTGTTATACCCCGTATTTCCAGAGTATGTACGTGAGGGCGTACGTACGAAAGTTTAGCGTTAAAGTTTAGGCATGGGACGTTTTTGGGCCTGACTCACTAAAAGAATCGTTTTTCGAAAGCGTTTTACTAAACTGCGACGGAAAATTCGGCTATGTCATTTCTAATTTTGCGGATTTTTCCGAGAGGCGAAACACTTTGGACCAACGAGAGGCGACACTTGTCACCCTCAATTGATGGATGTGTGGGCGGTATAGGGCGATTGGAAGGGCTTGGAGTTGGTAGGATATTTGTGATATTTTGTGGATAAGGGCACTTGGGTGAATCCTCACCATACACTTTCCTTGCACTTGGCACCATCTTGGCCATTGGTTGGCCTTTGCTTGACCTATAAATACCCCTTAAGATGAAGAGTTCTTCATCCACAAACAAACTTTCCAAGTCAAAAATCCTCCCTCTCCCAGTGAGCATTTTCGTCCAACACTCCCCTCCCATGAAGGCCTTGGCCGAAACACCCCCCCTCTAGCCTAGTAGTCCTAGCCGAAACCTACCCCCCCTCCCTTGGTAGAAAAGTTGTCTTCCAAGTGTAGTTACTATTCCTAAAATACCCTAGCCCAAATCCCGTATAGTATTTTAGTAGAAGTTGTTGGAAACTTCTAAGGGTTCTTGGAGCTATCGGAGCGTACAAATTAGGAGCTAAACCTTGCTCAGGATCGACTTTTAACTTGGATAATTTTGGGCTTATCGAGGTAAATAAACTTATCCTTCCTTTGTAATTAGAGAATACATACTGTAGAAGTATAGGAATAAGTATAAAATACTTAGAAGGATATTAAAGAATAGAATTGAACTGTTATCACAGTAGAAGGGTTTAAAAGAAGAATAATTGAACTATACTTACATAGGACTGTTTTCACAGTAGACTTGAGTAGCTTGACGGGTAGGGAAGTGCTGCCCAAATTTCCGTAGAATAGAGAACCCTCTGCTTAGAACTGTTTACAGAATAGTCTAGACGTTGATAGACGTATTTGACTATTATAGGCTGATTCTCTGCGCGCGACATATTCGACTTGGCAGGTGGTTTTCGCCGAGAAGGTATGTGATTCTTCCTATACTCTTAAGCATGATATTTTAAGATATATATATATAGTACGGTTGTCACGACCCGAATCCGGGCCCGCGACTGGTGCCTTACCCCGGGCACCCTAGTGACACAACATCAGAGTAATCAGCGGAACATAAAGACAATACATGAAACCAATGTAATATGACAGTGAAATAAGAAGACGGACTAACAAAAAACGGTTACCTTCGGTATATATATAAATAGCAATTTGAACAGTTACAACCCTCTTACAAATTCTGCCCACAACAGTACTACAGACCTCTACGAATAATATGACAACAACGACGGGACAGGGCCGTCATACCCTGAATGTAGCACCTACAATCAATACGGGACTATACCAAGATAAGCCTCCGAGAAACGGAGCTTTCCCAAATCTTTGTGACCCTAGGCGAGGATCACGGCGATGTAACTTTACTGCGGCATGAACGCGGCCCGAAGAGTCGAGATAACAGTGCAAGTATGTGAAACGAAATAAATCACGTAAATGAAATCATAGTAGTCTATATAAAGCGGGAGACATGTATGATAACCAAACTACGATTCACAATAAATAAACAAATATGTCAAGTCGGGGACTCACGCCTCAAAGTCATCCTCACGCGTGGAGCTCCTTCCTCACCGCCGGCATTCTAGGTACAAATCATGTGATACGATAACGGTCTCGGCCCATCTTATGGACCCAATATAGAAGCGTGTGGAATACATTCCGGATGAGCCTAGTGGTCTGAATACATTCTCGGATGAACCGGTAGTCAAGTGAAATACATTCGGATGAACGGTAGTCGAGTGAAATACATTCCGGATGAACCGTGTCGAGTGAAATACATTCGGATGAACCGGTAATCAAGTGAAATACATTCCGGATGAACCGGTAATCAAGTGAAATACATTCCGGATGAGCCGTGTCAAGTGAAATACATTCCGGATGAACCGTGTCAAGTGAAATACATTCCCGGATGAACCGGTAATCAAGTGAAATACAGTCCCGGATGAACCGGTAGTCGAGTAGAACACAATATTTGCACAACAAGGCTATCACGTAACATGGTCAAGTTTCATAACGGCAAGCATAGGCAAGTTATACACAACTCAAGGTACTTTCATTTTATGTCAAAGTCCGTTTTAACCCTAAAGTACTACGTGCGTTAAATTCCTTTAAGATCCATTTCTTTTACAAAGGTCACTCGATACGTAGTATAAAATTAGAGTGACTAACATTGTTAAGTAAACTAAAATGCTTTCCTTTGTAAAATCAAGTAACAACCTTATTTTCCAAAGCGTTCAAGTTTGCCTAATTTCAAATGCTCAAGTTTCTCAGTTTAGAAAGGGTTTCGTAGTTCATAGTTTTAAATCCTTTAAAACATAATTCTCCTTTAATCGTTTTGAGAAACCTATGTCTTATAAGTGAGTAGGTTATTCTTGTTTATAATCAATCTTATTAAGCAGCCATGATCTAGGAAATGTCATTTTGTCTCATCTTAGCTTCTATGCAGATGGAAGTTTCTACTGGTTTTAATAATACTTAATCTGTCAAAACATTTCCTTTTATTAGCACTGCGATGGTTTGTCGATACATTTTGATTTCGAAATCAAGAAAACATTCTGCCGTTATTACCCAACTTCCCATAAAGCTAGTATAACTCTTAAGTTTTCAAAAACCAAGTATTACTTCTTCTTTCGAAATGATTCAAAAATCTTTTGAAATACTTCAAGTTCTTTATTAACACATAACAAGCCAGTTATAGTTCAAATCGATTACCTTTTCAAAACCACAAGTATTTTCTTACCAACATAAAGTCATTATAACCAACTTCCCATAAAGCCGTTATAACACTTTATGTTTTAAACCAATCAAATACATTTAGCACTTGTCGTCTCCGTACTACATAGTTCACACATATCATGCTAGAAGAGATAGGAAGAGGTTCACATACCTCGCGGCAGTATCGACTAATAGCAAACGCTCCAAGTACCTCCAACCGTCGGCTACTCCTTAAGTCAAGTAGATCGCACACACGTAGTACTTCAACCTATAAGGCCACAAGGCGCTTATTAACATTTAGACCTCATCGTAGAACATTCTCGAAAATTCAAGTACCTCCCCATGACGCGTAATCTCCTCCTCTATCGAGGCCGGCTCTCAAGCCAACCAGGGGGGAGGGTTCATACATCTAACCGGACGTGCACAATTCTACCTCACAGAAAAGCTACACAAGTCTACTGTAATACAGTCCTATGTAATTACAGTTCAGTACTCTTCTTTCGAAAGGTTTCTTATATTCAGGCTTAAGTCAAAAGACATTGCCGATAACAACGTTCGATTCTTTATATAGTATTCTTAAACTATATAGTCGAACAATCATGTAATTTCCAATTACTATAGAGGGACAAGTTATTTACCTAGATGAGCGCAGAATTTTCCGTGTTTAAATGTCGTTCCTGTGCAAGGTTTAGCTCCTACTCAAGTGCGCTCAGGCCGCTCCAAACAACCCTTAGAAGTTCTAACCAACTTCTACTTATTACTCCAACTAACCATGGAGATTTTCCTTAGGGTTTCGGTTTTGTGTGGAAGGAAGTATAATAGTATTTGGGTTTTTCAGATAGGTATAACCTTAGAATACTACAAGGTATATGGCTAAGGTAATTTGGGCATTATAACAATACTTTTGAGAGTATTTCTACCAAGAGAGGGGGGTGTATTATACGAGACAACTAGGCTAGGGGTACCCAGGCACACTACTAGGAGGGTGAGGGCTCTCGGCGAGGGAGGAAGGCTCTTGGACGAGAACCACAAGAAGGAAGAGGGAGGGATTTTAACACTTAGAAGATTTTAGGATGAAGAAAGTCTTCAACATAGGGTGGTATTTATAGGCCAACCAATGGCCAACCAATGGCCAAGATCTTGCCAAGTGCAAGGCAAGTGTAGGGCCAAGATCTTGCCATGTGCACCCTAGCCAACTAACACACAAAAATATCCTACCAACTCCCCTTGACCAACAAGGCCAATCGTCCAACCCTCCCTTTACCGCCCACTCACGTCCGCCAATGAGAGGGTGCCAAGTGGCGCCCTCTTGTTGGCCCAACACGTTTCGTCTCTCGTAAAAATCCGTAAAAATTAAAAATGACATAGCCGGAAATTCCCCTACGAAAGCTGTGGAAACGTTTCGTCGAAAAACGACTCTAATCGGGTGTTGTGCACAAAATTTAATTCGGCCAAGCCTAATTAAAAGTTTCAAATTTTCTACGTACGTCCTTACGTACATACTCTGGAAATACGGGGCATAACATTCTCCCCTCCTTAGAAACATTCGTCCCGAATGTTCCTTCTAGGTCTCGAAACAAACGTGCGCCGATATAGTCTTCACCACTATACTTACGAGAACAAACGCCACATGGCCACGGAACCAACCTGCGCCAAATGCTTACATCCAAGTCCACGAGGAAACACCTCTAACATCACCAAAATGATACCGGGCTGCATGCGATCACTGAAGCTGTCGTACATTCGAACTCTTACCATATTTACGTCGCCCGGTACCCAAACTTCGGGTTACTATCCCTAACGTGGTCATCATTAACTGGGAACACTCTGGATGGATCTTCGATACTTCCCGAACATAACAATACGAAAGGCGGACGTCGCCTCCTAAGTCGGACGGAATCGCTAACATATAGGCAACGGCCTATTCTTCACATGAACTCAAAGGGCCCCAAAGTAACTCGGGCTAAGTTCCCTCTGTTTTCCAAAACTCGTCACACCCAAACCGGGTGGTACCTTGAAGACCGGCCGTCAACTTTGAACTCTAAGCGTCGCCGCCGATTATCCGCACGATTTCTCCGGTGCGAGAACCTCTTCTAGACAAGCTTTACTCATCCACGATCTGCCGGAACAAGCTGAACCAACTATCTCGAATCTTGCCAACATCGAACCAATCGACCGGCTTACACTTCCGCCCTACAAGGCCTCATAAAGGCGACATTGGAAAACGAAATGGTAGCTTAAACACTCCCTCACAGAGACAACAATCCCAACTACCTCAAATACACACGGCTGGCCCGAGGCGAATGCGATTTTGAGACTCACTTGAGTTCTTAACCCCGCTGGTAAAACTTCCGAAACCAAAAGCAGTACCACTGGCTCCACTTATGCGCCATAAGGTGAAGGTAGGCACCTCGTGCGACCTTACAACCTTTCGATAGATCAATACCGCCGAGTAAATGGTCTTTGCTAGAAAACAAGGCGGTGACCTCCTCGGCCCGACTCTTGGTCGAACGTCTACGAACTCAGACGTCTGTTTGGTTAACTAAACTTGGGCCTAACACCCTCGTGACCCTACCATAAGGCGGGACCACCACAGACTGACCCCACCACCAAACATGTCGCGGGTTGACAAGCAACGCGGCCTCAACCCGACCCGGCAACGCGCTAAACGCTAGCTCAGAAGGAAAACTCACTAATCACGTTACGAAAACCTAGCGGTCTTCTTAGCTCAACTACCTCTTTCATTCCACACTACTCGGGGACTTATCCAGTAAACATAGTTCACGTGCACTATGCACTCCTATAAGGGTCAAACATGAACACTACACCTTTACTCGAGATGGCCTTACCTCTAAGGTCTCTGCGTATAAAACTCTAAGGCTCACACCTTCTATCCCCCAAAATCTTACCGGTTAACCACCATGATTTCTAATCCCTACTAACACACCGCTATCGTAACATAGCACTTAAGGTATACTCACCTTATCACACATACCGATCTCTGAGGGTTAAGGATATATCTATATCTCGATTCACTCCCAGTCGCTCAAATCAAACTCGCCCGTGAGCGCGCAGCTAAGTAAGATGACAAACTACCCACGATCACGAAGGCTAAGTCCTCCCGAGGACACTCTTTCGACATCGGACCACGGCGGTCATAGTACAACAAGTACCAACTAAAAGGCGACATTCCCAGGATGGCGCGCCCATCGTGAACACCGAGAAAAGCTGAATCCGGATGGTGGAACCTCCGTGTGATGGTGAACGGAAGCTCGAGCTCGACTAACTTCGCATACCCGAACGCCCCGAACCACAGGAGGACCTTTCGCAGCGGTGGATGTGCATAATCTAATATGCTGGTGAGGTGACTCGACTCGAAAGTTACCAAAGGACCTTGCTGCTCTGGCCTGCCTTTGTCGCCCGTTAACCGTCGATCTCGTTTCTCGGCTGCGCATAAGCCCATACACGAGGCCATGCCCAAGCCTAATCAAGAACTTACTCTTGACAACCTTCGTTGATATTCATCAAGACTCGCGGTACATCGGTATACTCTCCGGTAGCCAAATCCATGCTAGTAATAGGTCGCCCTTTTGCAATCTATATTCTCTGTTCGGTCGTGGGCGAAGGTTCAAACATCATGGCCGCAGAGGCTGCGCCGCCGTGCTAAACTTCTGGGGGCTAGTGACGTCGCAAAACTCCCGAATGAAGAACCACGGTGATGATTGGGCTGTGCCCACGTAACCTGCGCTCTGCTCGCGGCTCTTCGTGCCTTGCGCCTCTGGGCGGGTTGCCTGCGCGGAGGTATAGCGGTGAGGAAAGAAATACGTTAGAGGTCCACTTACAACACGGCTCTAAGGCACGATCTCGAGTGAGAAGAATAGAAACCAATCCTAAATATCCTATAGCCTCACGATTATGGTGTGGTGCACAACACACCGATAATCAAGACTCTGGATCTGATGCGTAGACACTTTCCGAGGATTAGCGCTCACGATACCACTTTTGTCACGACCTAATCGGGCCCGCGAGTGCCTTACCGGGCACCCTAGTGACACAACATCGAGTAATCAGTGGAACATAAAGACAATACATGAAACCAATGTAATATGACGGTGAAATAAGAAGACAAAGCAACCAAAACGGTTACCTTGGTATATATATAAATAGCAATTTGAGCGATTTACAACCCACTTACAAATTCTGCCTGGCAAGATCTACTGACCTCTACGAATAATATGACAACAACGACGGGACGGGGCCGTCATACCTGAATGTAAGCACCTACAATCAACAGGGACTATACGAAGATAAGCCTCGGAGAAGCGGAGCTTTCCCAAATCTTTGACGTGACCCTAGAGCGAGGATCACGATCGATGTAACTTTACTGCGGCATGAACGCAGCCCGAAGGTCGATAACAACAGTGCAAGTATGTGAAACTGAAATAAATACTGTAAATGAAATCATAGTAGTCTATATAAAGCAGGAGACATGTATGATAACCAAACTACGATTCATGATAAATAAACGATGTCAAGTCGTGGACTCACGCCTCAAAGTCATCCCTCATGCCCATGGAGCTCCTTCCTCACTGCCGGCAGTCTAGGTACAAATCATGTGATACGTATAACAGGTCTCGGCCCATCTTATGGACCCAATATAGAAACGTGTGGAATACATTCCCGGATGAACCG
Organism: Przewalskia tangutica; assembly: GCA_029844215.1. Taxonomy (NCBI): domain Eukaryota; kingdom Viridiplantae; phylum Streptophyta; class Magnoliopsida; order Solanales; family Solanaceae; genus Przewalskia; species Przewalskia tangutica. Next base: position 64,401,114 of record CM056722.1, on the reverse strand, counting down.
GTGGTCGATGCAATACATTCCGGATGAGCCGTAGTCAAGTGAAATACATTCCCGGATGAACGGTAGTCGAGTGAAATACATTCCGGATGAACCGTGTCGAGTGAAATACATTCCGGATGAGCCGTGTCGAGTGAAATACATTCGGATGAACCGTGTAATCAAGTGAAATACATTCGGATGAGCCGTGTAATCAAGTGAAATACATTCGGATGAACCGTGTAGTGAGTGAAATACATTCGGATGAACCGTGTCGAGTGAAATACATTCGGATGAACCGGTAATCAAGTGAAATACATTCGGATGAGCCGGTAATCAAGTGAAATACATTCGGATGAACCGGTAGTCGAGTAGAACACAATATTTGCAAACAAGGCTATCACACGTAACATGGTCAAGTTTCATAACGACAAGCATAGGCAAGTTATACACAACTCATGTACTTTCATTTTATGTCAAAGTCGGATTTTAACCCTAAAGTACTACGACGTTAAATTCCTTTTAAGATCCATTTCTTTTACAAAGGTCACCGATACGTAGTATAAAATTAGAGTGACTAACATTGTTAAGTAAACCAAAATGCTTTCCTTTGTAAAATCAAGTAACAACCTTATTTTCCAAACGTTCAAGTTTGCCTAATTTCAAATGCTCAAGTTTCTCATTTTAGAAAGGGTTTCGTAGTTCATAGTTTTAAATCCTTTAAAACATAATTCTCCTTTAAACGTTTTGAGAAACCTATGTCTTATAAGTGAGTAGGTTATTCTTGTTTATAATCAATCTTATTAAGCAGCCATGATCTAGGAAATGTCATTTTGTCTCATCTTAGCTTCTATACAGATGAAAGTTTCTACTGGTTTTAATAATACTTAATCTGTCAAAACATTTCCTTTTATTAACGCTGCAGTGGTTTGTCGATACACACTTTGATTTCCGAAATCAGTAAAACATTCTTAAGCCGTTATTACCCAACTTCCCATAAAGCTAGTATAACTCTTAAGTTTTCAAAAACCAAGTATTACTTCTTCTTTCGAAATGATTCAAAAATCTTTTGAAATACTTCAAGTTCTTTATTAACACATAACAAGCCAGTTATAGTTCAAATCAGTTACCTTTTCAAACCACAAGTATTTTCTTACCAACATAAAGCTGTTATAACCAACTTCCCATAAAGCCGTTATAACACTTTATGTTTTAAACCAATCAAATACATTTAGCACTTGTACGTCTACCGTACTACATAGTTCACACATATCATGCTAGAAGAGATAGGAAGAGGTTCACATACCTCGCGACGAGTATCGACTAATAGCAAAACGCTCCAAGTACCTCCAACCGTCGGCTACTCCTTAAGTCAAGTAGATCGCCACACGTAATACTTCAACCTATAAGGCCACAAGCGCTTATTAACATTTAGACCTCATCGTAGAACATTCTACGAAAATTCGGCACCTCCCCCGCAAATGGCGTAAATCTCCTCCTCTATCGAGGCGGCTATCAAGCCAACAGGGGGTTCATACATCTAACCGGACGTGCCCAATTCTACCTCACAGAAAAGCTACACAAGTCAAATGTAAAACAGTCCTATGTAATTACAGTTCAGTACTCTTCTTTCGAAAAGGTTTCTTATATTGGGCTTAAGTCAAAAGACATTGCGATAACAACGTTGATTCTATATATAGTATACTTCAACTATATAGTCTAACAATCATGTAATTTCCAATTACAATAGAGGACAAGATATTTACCTCGATAAGCCCATAATTATCCGAGTTTAAATGTCGATCTGAGCAAGGTTTAGCTCCTCAGTGCGCTCAGGCCAGCTCCAAACAACCCTTAGAAGTTCTAACCAACTTCTACTTATTACTCCAACTAACCATGGAGATTTTCCTTAGGGTTTCGGTTTTGTGACGGAAGGGAAGTATAATAGTATTTCTGGGTTTTTCGTATAGGTATAACCTTAGAATACTACAAGGTATATGGCTAAGGTAATTTGGGCATTATAACAATACTTTTGAGAGTATTTCTACCAAGAGGGGGGGTGTATTATACGAGACAACTAGTCTAGGGGGGTACCCCACGCCACACTACTAGGAGGTGAGGGCTCTCGACGAGGGGAGGGAAGGCTCTTGGACGAGAACCACAAGGAAGAGAGGAGGGATTTTAACACTTAGAAGATTTTAGGATGAAGAAAGTCTTCAACATAGGGTGGTATTTATAGGCCAACCAATGGCCAAGATCTTTCCAAGTGCACGAGGCAAGTGTAGAGGCGAAGATCTTGCCATGCACCCTAGCCAACTAACACACAAAAATATCCTACCAACTCCTCGACCAAGGCCAATCGTCCCCAACCTCCCTTTACCGCCCACTCACGTCCTTGATGAAAGGGTGCCAAGTGGCGCCTCTTGTTGACCAACACGTTTCGTCTCGGAAAAATCCGTAAAAATTAAAAATGAGATAGCCGGAAATTCCCCTACGAAAGCTTTGTAAACTTTTCTTCGAAAAACTACTATAATAGGGTGTTTTCCACAAAATTCAATTCGGCCAAGCATAATTAAAACTATCAAATTTTCTACGTACGTCCCACGCATACTGCGGAAATACGGGGCATAACAGCGGTGACGCGTACGTGTTAAGCGAATAATAATTACGTAATGTCTTTTGACTTAAGCTGAATAATCATTACTGAATGTCTTTTGACTTACTCCTGAATAATAAGAATCTTGATACTGAATCATTTTTAACAGAAGAGAAATATTTGGTTTTTAAATAAAAAGCTTAAGAGTTATACTAGCTTTATGGGAAGTTAGGTATAACAACTTAAGAAAGATAAAAGGAACTGTTTTACTTATTTGTTATAAAAACCTTGTATTGATTTCTGTAAGGTGTAGTAAAATTGTTGATAAATAGACATATTATGATACTACGTGTGTTAGTGTCTTGTGATGTTGTGAAAAGGGGTCATTCTTGTTGTGCTTACGTTGCTAAACGGTAAGTCAGTTGTAATGTTATTATATCACCTACCCCCTTGACTTATTATACCGAGGGCTTGCCACCCTTGATGCGGGTCTATACGGCCTATGCGGTCTGTATGACTATGCGGAGCTGCGGGAGTTCCAGGATTGATCATTCCGGGTGTTTTATCCCGATGCGGATGCCTATGCGATCCGTGTGACTACGCGGTCTATTGAGACTATGCGATCGCGGAGTCGGGAGAGTGCGGTTAGCTACCCCGACGCGAGGAATACCTCATGCGGTGTGTGACTATGCGAATCTGCGGGAGTCGAGATTAGGCACGCATAATGATACTATGGGCGATTGGCCTTGCCCGATCATTCGCGGCCTAGAAAAGACACTGCGGTTTACCTATTATTGTTCTTGTTTGTGATATGGCACTATGTGCAATTGCGATTGTATTTGCAAATGGTTTTAAATACTTTGATTTCATTTAAGTACTTTACGGTTTCACATACTTGGTACTGTTGTCTTGACTCCTCCGGGCTGCGTTAAATGCGCGGTAAGCAGTGCTAGATCCACATCCTTAGGATCTTTGCTTTGGTGTCGAGCTCCATCTTCTAGGAGGCTCTACTTTTGGGTATGATCTCCGTATTGTAGATAGTGTTGTACATTCAGGTATGGCGAGGCCACTGTCCGCCATAGTTGTTTACTTCCTTAGAGGTCTGTAGTCCTATTGTACAGTTGGGATGTAACTGCAAAACTTGGGTTATATATATATGCCGAAAGGCAAGCTTTTCATCAGATAAACTGTTTCTCTTTTCATAATGTTTCTTGTCTCTTTTTATATTCCGCTGATTACTCTGATGTATGACTACTTGGGTGCCCGGGTAAGGCACCAGTCACGGGCCCCAGAACGGGTCGTGACAGGTTGCTTGTAGTGGATTGGAACGTAAGGATTTGGAGCTAAACTTGCTAAGGAGCGACTTTAAGTTCTTGGATAATTTTGGGCTTTTTGAGGTAATGAACTTTGTCCTCTTTGTGAAGTTGGATATTATATATGTTGGAAGTATATAAATGAGTATGTAATATGTGGAATGAAGCTTGGAAAGATTTGGATCTTGTTAAGTTGCTAAAATGGAGAAATTGGCATGTTAGCCATTAAAATGGTAAAAACGTATCTATTACCTGTTGACAGTTAATAACAAAGTAATTATAACTTATATAAAGATTGGAATATAAGTTGGAAAATTAATGAAGTAATTCCGGCATGCTAGCCAAAAATTGGATAAGTTTGAATGTAGTAGTTGGCCAAGAACACCAACTAATGGTCAGATTTACATTGGGTCAGATTTACATTGGACTGTATTTACTTTGGACTGTATTTACACTGGACTGTATTTACTTTGGACTGTATTTACATTGGACTGTATTTACATTGGACTGTCTTTACTTTGGACTATGGACTTGTTTCCATTTCGGTTTTGGTTGTTTATAGGGGCAGAATTTTATACGTCTGTTTAGGCGTGTAATCCCCTTCTTTAGTTGTTGAATTGTTGCGTCTTAAATGTGGCATGTTGGTTATTGTTTTCGGGCATTGAAAAAGGTGGAAAATGCGTAAAGCGGAAGTCTTTGCCCGATTTTCCGTAGAATAAGAGACCACTACTTAGAATATTCTACGTTTTAAGCTAGAAGTTAATAGACATATTATGGCCATTTTAGGGTTGAAGTACTACGTATAGCGTATTCTACTTAAGGGATGGAATAGCTATCAAGGCTGAAGTACTTGGAGCATTTTGCAACTTGTCGATAATCGTCGCGAGGTATGTGAACATCTTCCTCCTTTTGGGCATGATTCTATGTATGAAATATACATGTGGTGTTATTTCATGATTCATTCTACTCTTAGAAGTTAAGAGGTGTGTATGTTGTTTTACTCTATGTGAAAATTATCCTAAGTTCTTACCAAGTCTTATGGGGGATGTTGGTAAGAGTCGTTAGAAAGTATTTGGAGTCGAGTTGACTTTGCTAATTTACTGCACGAATGAGAATAAGTATCGAACAAGTCATTGCAGCGTTAATAAAATAAAATGTATCGGCAATTAATTAAATTAAAATGAGTAGAATTTTCCATCTGCATAGAAGCTAAGATAAGACAAAATTGTATTACATTTTCTAGATCATGGCTGCTTTAATAAGATCGTTATAAACAAGTATTGATTTCTTGATTTCCAAAGTAAGAAACTTGATTTCTAAAAGTTAAGAGACTTGATTTCTAAAAGTTAAGAGACTTGATTTTGAAAGTTAAGAAACTTGATCTTGAAAGATAAGAGACTTGATCTTGAAAGATAAGAGACTTGAGTATTTGAAGTTATGAAACTTAAACTATTTTGAAAAGTATATTGTTACTTGACTGTAAAAATGAGAAGTGTTTTGTTTAAAAAGGGAAAGCATGGTATTGTCTTGATTTGTTTAAAGGGATGGTTGATTTCACACCGAGTCCCAGGGATGGGCCGGGACATGTACACCTTACGATTTCACACAGTCGAGGATGGTAGGGACATGTACCTTACGATTTCACACCGAGTCCTGGGGATGGGGCTGTGATACGCACTACGATTTCACACCGAGTCCCAGGGATGGGCCGGGACATGTACACCTTACGATTTCACACCGAGCCGCAGGGATGGGCCGGGACATGTACACCTTACGATTTCACACCGAGTCCCGAGGATGGCGGGCCGGACATTTCGCGTCACCGAGTCCCGGATGGGCCGGGACATGTACACCTTACGATTTCACACCGAGTCCCAGGGATGGGCCGGGAAATGTACACCTTACGATTTCACACCGAGTCCCAGGATGGGTCGGGACATGTACACCTTACGATTTCACACCGAGTCCCAGAATGGGCCGGGACATGTTATACGTGTTATCACGAATCTGATTTTGTCACTACCCACCGGGGCGATCGTGCCCTACACCGGCACCCAGATATACATCGAGAATAGCGTGAACATACACAACACATATCAATATTTAGAAAATAAACATCAACAGGCTAGCCGATAAGGCCACCTTCCGTAAAATGTACATAAACCAAAATACAACAGTACAACTCTGTTCTTTTAAAACCCAATTGTCACGACCCGACTTCGGGCCCGTGACTGGTGCCTTACCCCGGGCACCCTAGTGATACAACATCAGAGAAAATCAGCGGAAATAAAAACTTAACAGGAAACAAGATATAACATAAGAAAACAGGCTAACCAAAATGGTCACCTTCATGTATATATATATAACCGAACAGTTACATCCTTTACAACCCCTGCCCACAACGATTACAGGACCTCACAGAATGTAACAACAACTATGACGGAGAGGGGCCCATACCCTGAATGTACAAGTATCTATAATGACAGGGGACTATACCAAAAGATAAGCCTCCAGAGAAACGGAGCTTCCCAACGCTGAACTGCGATCCTATGAGCGAGGATCAACAACCGATGTACCTCTACCTGCGACATGAACGCAGCCCCCCGAAGGAGGTCGATCAACGGTACCAAGTATGTGAAACGAAAATCGTAAATGAAATCACAACATAAAGCGGTATGCCATGGGGACTCACGCCTCAGTCATCCCTCATGCCCGTGGAACTCCTTCCTCACTGCCGGCAGTCTAGGTATAAATCGTGTGATACGTAACATGTCTCGGCCCATCCCATGGGACTCGAGGTGGAATCACATGGTCACATTCCCGGTCCATCTCATGGACTCGGTGTCGGATCGTATGGTCACATTCCCGATCCATCTCATGGACTCGGTGTCAAATCGTGTCGAATACATTTCCGGTCCATCCCATGGACTCGGTGTCAAATCGTGTGGAATACATTTCCGGTCCATCCCATGGACTCGGTGTAGAATCGTGTGGAATACATTTCCGGTCCATCCCATGGACTCGGTGTAGAATCGGGTGGTATACATGTCTCGGCCCATCTCATGGGACTCGAGGTAGAATCGGCCATAACATTTAAACCCTCTTTTAAGACAGATTAAGATAATACCATGTTTTCCTTTTAAATCAAACTAAGGCAATATCATGCCCTCCTTTTTAAACAGAAACACTTTCCTTTTTAAAATCAAGTAACAACATTCTTTTCCAAAAGTTCAATTCGCATAATTTCAAATACTCAAGTCTCTTATTTTCGAAAGATTTCATAGTCCATAGTCTTAATCACTTACTAACGTAATCTCTTTTAAAACAATTTGAGTAACATATGCCTTATGTGTGAGTAGGTTATTCTTGTTTATAATAATCTTATTAAAGCAGCCATGATCTAGGAAATGTAATACAATTTTGTCTTATCTTAGCTTCTATGCAGATGGAGGTTTCTACTGATTTTAATATAATTAATTATTTGTCAAAACATTTTCCTTTATTAACGCCGCAGATGGTTTGTTCGATACTTATTCTCATTTAAATCAAGAAACATTATTCTTTAAAAACCAAGTACTCATTACTCACGAATGAGGTTTCACAACTTTTTAACAAAATTCATATCAAGCCAATTAAGTCAAGTCTCTTATCTTTCAAGATCAAGTCTCTTAACTTCTAAAATCAATAAACCATTCTTTTACCTACATAAAGTCGTTATAACTAACTTCCCATAAAGTTATTATAACACTTTATGTTTTAAATAACCAAAACTCGTTTAGCACACGTCGTCTGCCGTCTACATAGTTCACAACAATCATGCTAGAAAAGATAGGAAGAGGTTCACATACCTCGCGACGATTATCGACAATTAGCAAATAGCTCCAAAGTACTGTAACCCTGCTAGCCTTTTCCACCCTTCCAGTAGAATACGCTACTCGTAGTATTTCAACCTATAAAGGCCACAAAACGTCTATCAACCTCTCGATCTCTTCGTAGAATGTTTCCAAGTACAAGGTTCCTTATTCTACGGAAAATTCGGCAGCACCTCCCCCCCGCAACCACATAAATCTCCTCCTCTATCAAGGCCCGCTACCGAGCCAACATCTCTAAGGGGGCTACACGTCTAACCGGACGTGTACAACACTGCCCCACAATAATACTACAAGTCTACTGTAAATACAGTCCAATGTAAATACAGTTCAATTCTATCAATCTTCTATCCTCATATAATATACTCAAGTATAACTACTACAACATGTAATATCCAATTACAATAGGGGGACATAGATCATTACCTCGATAAGCCCAAAATTATCCAAGATTATAAGTCGATCCTGAGCAACGTTTAGCTCCAAATCCTTACGCTCCAACCCGCTCCAAGCAACCCTTAGAAGTTTCTAAACAACTTCTCTTAACACTTCAACCAAGCTATGAAGATTTTTCTAGGGTTTCGTTTTGCGACTATTGGAATAAAGTAGTATTTCCGGGCTCCTAGTATTGAAATAACTTTGGAATACAACTAGAGATAATAGGCTAAGGTATTTGGGATTATACTACAATACTTGAAGTATTTTCTACACAAGTGGGGGAGGGGGACGAAAGCAACTACAAAGGGAGGGGATATTTTTGCCTTGGAAAGTTTAAGTGTGGGATGAAGAATAGTCTTGCACTAAGGGGGTATTTATAGAGGAATCAAGGGTCAAGATCTATGCAAGTGTGTGGTCAAGATTGGGTCATGTGTGTGTGGGTCCCACCACACCACATGGACAACGAAAATAGGCTCCAAGTGTAATGGCCATTTCGGCCAAGGGGACAAGTGGCTAGCCACTTGTCCCTTGTTATACCCCGTATTTCCAGAGTATGTACGTGAGCGCGTACGTATTATAATTTGAGCCTTAAAGTTGGCTAGTTTCGAAATTTGTACACAACACCCGATTAGAGTCGTTTTTCGACGAAACGTTTCCACAGCTTTTGTTGGGAAAATTCCGGCTATGTCATTTATAATTTTTGCGGATTTTTCCGAGAGACGAAACATTGTGGACCAACGGGAGGGTGACATGTGTCACCCTCACATTGGAACAAATGCGGCGGCAATGCTGGACGAACAAGAGGGCGTTAGTTGGTAGGCTAGTGTTGTGCCAGTTGTGGGGTAGAGGGATAAGGTACACATGGTGGAAATCTAACCTACACTTGCACCACACTTGTCTTCATCTTGGCCATTGGTTGGCCATGGCTTGACCTATAAATACCCCCCTAAGCTTGAAGAGTTCTTCATCCAAAAATGTGCCTAAGTCTTGACATCTCCCTCCCCTCTCCGTGTATTAGTCCGCCACACCTCCCCCTTTGAGAAGGCCCCGGCGAAAGTATCCCCTCCTAGTGGTGCTAGCAGGGGTACCCCACAGCCTAGTTGTTTCGTATAATACCCCCTTTGTGGTATAGAAATACTCTCTAGTATTGTTATAATGTCCAAAATACTTTAGCCCAAATACCTTGTTGTACTTTCCAAGGTTATACTTATCTGGCTTGGAAAATACTATTATACTTTCCTTTAGCCACTAAACGAAACCCTAAGGAAAAATCTTCACCCGTAGTTGAAGTATTAAGTAGAAGTTGTGTAGACACTTCTAAGGGTTTCTTGGAGCGTTTTGGAGCGCACGGAGTAGGAGCTAAACCTTGTTCAGGAACGACATATAAACTCGGATAATTTTGGGCTTATCGAGGTAAACATTCTTGACCTTCTGTTGTAATTGGAAATTACATGTTGTAGGAATATATAGTTGAAGTATACTATATATAGAACTGAACATTATAATTGTGCGGCAATGTCTTTTGACTTAAGCCTGAATAATACTTACGGCAATGTCTTGCGACTTAAGCCTGAATTTAAATAAGAGAACTGTAATTACATAGGACTGTATTACAGTAGACTTGTGTAGCATTGCTGTGTAGTAGAATTGTACACGTCCGGTCAGACGTGTTAACCCCCCCCCCTGGTTGGCTTGGTAGCCGGCCTCGATAGAGGAGGAGATTTACGCTGTTGCGGGGGGGGGAGGTGCTGCCGAATTTTCTGTAGAATATTCTACGTCGGGATCTAAAGGTATTAATAGGCGCTTTGTGGCCTCTATAGGTTGTAGTACTACGTGTGGAGTGATCCACTTGGCTTAAGGAGTAGCCGGCGGTTTGAGGTACTTGGAGCGTTTTGCTATTAGTCGACAATCGTCGCGAGGTATGTGGACCTCTTCCTATCTCTTCTAGCATGATATGTGTGACCTATGTAGTGCGGTGAGCGTACATGTGCTAAATGTATTTGATTGATGTAAAACATAAAGTGTTATAACGGCTTTATGGGAAGTTGGTTATAATAGCTTTATGTGGATAAGCACATACTTTGTGGTTTTTAAAAGGTAACTGAATTGAATAATAAGCGCTTGATATGTGTTAATAAAGAACTTGAAGCATTTCAAAGATCTATGAATCGTTTTGAAAGAATGAGTATTACTTAGGTTTTGAAAGCTTAAGAGTTATACTAGCTTTATGGGAAGTTAGGTATAACGGCTTAAGAATGTTATCGATTTCGAAATCAGAATGTGTATCGACAAACCATCGCAGCGTTAATAAAAGGAAAATGTATTGACTAAAAAAGTATTATTAAAACCGGAGAAACCTCCATCTGCATAGAAGCTAAGATGAGACAAAATGATATTACATTTCCTAGATCATGTTGCTTAATAAGATTGATTATAAACAAAGAATACCTACTCACTTATAAGACATAGGTTTCTCAAAACGTTTAAAGGAGAATTATGTTTTAAAGGATTTAAAACTATGAACTCCGAAACCTTTTTCTAAAATGAGAAACTTGAGCATTGAAATTAGGCAACTTGAACGTTTGGAAAATAAGGTTGTCACTTGATTTTACAAAGGAAAGCATTTTGGTTTACTTAACAATGTTAGTCACTCAAATTTTATACTACGGGTATCGGGTGACCTTTGTAAAAGAAATGGATCTTAAAAGGAATTTAACGGACGTAGTACTTTAAGGTTAAAATCCGGACTTTGATATAAAATGAAAGTACCTTGAGTCGTGTGTAACTTGCTTATACATGTTGTTATGAAACTTGACCAAGTTAAGTGTGATAGCCTAGTTGTGTAAGTCGTGTTCTACTCGACTCGGGTCATCCGGGAATGTATATCACTTGATTGCCGGTTCATCCGGGAATGTATTTCACTCGACTACCGGTTCATCCGGGAATGTGTTTCACTTGATTACCGGTTCATCCGGGAATGTATTTCACTTGAGGACCGGTTCATCCGGGAATGTATTTCACTTGAGGACCGGTTCATCAGAATGTATTTCATCGACTCTGGGTTCATCCGAATGTATTCCATTCGACACGGTTCACGGGATGAACCGGAATGTATTCCACCCTTTTCTATATTGGGTCCATAAGATGGGCGAGACACATTATACGTATCACATGATTTGTACCTAGCTGCACAGGTGAGGAAAGAGTTCCACGGGCATGAGGATGACTTTTAGGGCGTGAGTCCACGACTTGACATATCGCTTCATGTTGTGAATCGTAGTTTGGTTATCATACATGTCTCTGCTTTATATAGACTATTATGATTTCATTTACGGTATTTACGATTTCACATACTTGTACTGTTATCTTGACCTCCTTGAGGCTGCGTTCATGCCGCAGTAAAAGGTACATGGTATCGATCCGCTTTTAGGATCACCTTCACGTATTGAAAGCTCCGTTCCTTGGAGGCTTATCTTTTGGTATGTTACCGAGTGCATGATGCTTATACATTCGTGGGTATGGCGGGCCCGTCCGTCATAGTTGTTGTAAATCTTAAGTGCACTGTGTTGTGGCGTGGTTTGTAAAAGGTTAAGCTGTCGGGTTTTTATGTATATCCAAGGCAATCGCTGTTTTGGTTGCTTACTTATTATATCTCTTGTTTCATGACTCGTGTTTTATTTTCCGCTGGTTTCTCCGATGTTGTATCACTAGGGTGCCCGGTAAGGCACGATCACGTTCGGATTCGTCGTGACAAAAGTGGTATCGAGCCGTGTTAGTCCTCGGAAAGTGTCTATGCACCGTGTCTAGTAGAGTCTTGATTATCGGTGTGTTGTGCACCACATCTATAATCGTGAGGCTGCAGGACATTTAGGATTAGTTTCCATCCTTCCCATTCGAGATCGTGCCTTGAGCCAGTGTGATAAATTGGACCCTACGACATATTCCTTTCCTTTACGATTATGCCTCCGCGTAAAACCTTGAGCCCAGTGGGCAAGGCGATCGAGGAGTTAGTGAGATCTGAGGAGTGCGAGCGCGAGCCGGTCGAACACGAGACAGTACTTCGGCGGGTTTAGCGACGCCCGGCCAAATAGAAAGTTTAGCCGCGGCGGTGGCTGCCGAGACTCTGATACGAGCCTCGATCCACACCGGAGCCGATGAGATGGGTACAAGAGATGGCCCGCCATCGGCGGGTCGTGGCGAGATATGAGATAGAGATCAGTGATTCAGCCCAGAGCACCGTAGTACACCCCGGCGAGCGGTTTGAGGCTACGTGACTTCACGAGTTGTAGCCCTCGGTGTTCTATGGATCGAGCCGAGGACGACCCTCGGGAGTTTATCCGACTCTACAATGGATCATGAGTGATCGAGCCTCGAGGCGAGTCGGTGGTATTGGGTTCGCATCAGTGCGTGATCTGCAGATTGGTAGTTTGATTCGTGGAGCTGTCGGGAAGAGCATGCACTTCCAGCGATTTGGGGCGAGTTCTGAGGCATTTCTTGCACATTTCTTGCCTCCACAGATGAGGAGGGCTCGGGCCGACAGATTTTTGACATTGAGGCAGGACGGGCGGACGGTTAGAGAGTACAATGTGGAGTTCGACTCATTAGCTCGGTATGTTCCCGCTGTAGTAGCGGATATGGAGGACAGAGTACACCGCTACGTCACCGGGCTGGACGATTATTGGCGAAGGCTTATGCGGGTGTAGCTCTTCACCGGCATGGACATTGCCGCATACAAGCTCATGCTCTAGGATGTGAGGCTCGGATAGATCGACGTAATGACCGAGATCGGCGAGAGAGGCGAGCAAAGAGTCCTTTGGTAACTTTCGAGGCGGACCGCCTGGCCAGCCTAGTTATGTACCTCCGCCCGATGAGTGGTCCCGCCTTCTTGTCGTTCGGTATTCGAGCCGGTCGAGCTCAGGCTTAGTTCCGCGGTTTACGGAGTGCTAGCGGCCAGGATTCATGTCCCCCTCGGTGTGCGATGTGGCAAACATCATCCCGGAAATGTCGTCTTTTCGGTGCTTGTTTCACTGCGGCCGTCGAGGGCCATGTGACGAAGGCGTGCTTATAGGAGAAATGCAGCGGCTTAGCGCGACTCGGATCGATGGCAGGTTATCGCTTTACGCTTATGCGCCTGCAGGTGTACTTATGATTAGAGCGAGCGGTAGCTTTGTATATCATAACCATCTAGAGTTTTGTTTGTTATGATAATGTGTTAAGTGTTATGTTGGATGGCTTGGTGCTAAAATGTGATTTAGAAACATGCTTAGTGAAAGGGTAAGCTCGGGGTGAGAAAATGATGAACCTAGAATATTCTGATGAGACCTTAGATGTAGGCCGTCTTGAGTACAAGATTTGCGAGTGATCCTTGTCGAGTGCATTTTATGCCTAGAATGTATTGTGTGATAAGTCTGGGTTGGGTAAATGAAAGTGGTATCTTTCATGATGTGATTAGCAAGGTTGTTCGGATCGAAACGAGAGAGTCGGCGTGTGAAGGCTCGAGTTGAGGACGTGTTGCGTGTCAACCCGTGAGCGGAATGAGGTGGGGTCAGCGGGTGGTCCGCCAGCGGTAGGGTCACGCAGTGCTAGGCCCAAGTTTAGATGACCATCGTATGAGTTCGTGGATATGTTCGACAGGCGGATCGTGAAGGCCGGAAGTGGCCTTAGGAAGATTGAGGCTAGTAAGATAACCGTCGAGTGGTGACTCCAAGGTTTGGAGAACTGAAGCGATGACTGAAGTGTGGTACATATACTGGAAGAGTTCAAGAGTTCGAGAAGAGTACGACGAGTAAGGGTAGAGGCGAGCATGTATTGCGAGCATAGATATGATCATTTCTTGTAAAGGAGAAGGTGCGAATGATGTATATTTTAGACCTCGAATCGCGTGCGATCCGAACCATTTGTTGGGTCGCCGGAGTGACACTAGAACCTCGCGGCAAAGTGACAAAAGTTTGTGATGTTAGAGGAGTTTCCTCGTGGACTTGATATAAGTATTTGCGCGCGTGTGTTGTTTCGTGGCGGTTGTGGCGTTGGCAACTTATTAGAAGAACTTTATCGTTATCCGTCTTGAGAAGGAACATTCGGGGCGAATGTTTCTAAGGAGGGGAGAATGTTATACCCCGTATTTCCGGTATATGCGTGGTAGCGTGCGATTATAATTTGAGCCTTAAAGTTGGCTAGTTTGAAATTTGTACACAACACCCGATTAAGTCGTTTTTGTGAAAGCGTTTCCACGAGCTTTTGTTGGGAAAATTCCGGCTATGTCATTTATAATTTTTGCGGATTTTTAGAGACGAACATTGTGGACAACGGGAGGTGACATGTCACCTCACATTGGAACAAATGGGCAATGGTGGACGAAAAGAGGGCTTTAGTTGGTAGGATATTTTTGTGCAAGTTGTGTGGTAGATGGATAAGGTACACATGGTGGAAATCTAACCCTACACTTGCACCACACTTGTCTTCATCTTGGCTATTGGTTGGCTATGGCTTGACCTATAAATACCCAAGCTTGAAGAGTTCTTCATCCAAAAATGTGCCTAAGTCTTGAAATCTCCCTCCCTCTCCTTGTAGTAGTCGTCCGCCACACCCCTCCCCTTTGAGAAGGCCCTTGCCGAAAGTATCCCCCTCCTAGTGGTGCTAAGTAGGGTACCCCAGCCTAGTTGTTTCGTATAATACCCCCTTTGTGGTATAGAAATACTCTCCTAGTATTGTTATAATGTCCAAAATACTTTAGCCCAAATACCTTGTTGTACTTTCCAAGGTTATACTTATCTGACTGGAAAATACTATTATACTTTCCTTTAGCCACTAAACGAAACCTAAGGAAAAATCTTCACCCGTAGTTGAAGTATTAAGTAGAAGTTGTGTAGACACTTCTAAGGGTTTCTTGGAGCGTTTGGAGCGCACTGAGTAGGAGCTAAACCTTGTTGAGAACGACATATAAACTCGGATAATTTTGGGCTTATCGAGGTAAACATTCTTGACCTCCTGTTGTAAGTGGAAATTACATGTGGGAGGAATATATAGTTGAAGTATACTATATATAGAACTGAACATTATAATTCTGCGGCAATGTCTTTTGACTTAAGCCTGTATAATACTTACGGCAATGTCTTGCGACTTGAGCCTGAATTTAAATAAGAGAATCGACAGAATTACATGGGTGTATTACGATGAGACTTGTGTAGCATTCTTTGTGTAGTAGAATTGTACACGTCCGGTCGGACGTGTTAACCCACTGGTTGGCTTGGTAATGGCCTCGATAGAGAGGAGATTTACGCTGTTGCGGGGAGGTCTGCCGAATTTTACGCAGGAATATTCTACGCCGGGATCTAAAGGTATTAATAGGCGCTTTGTGGCCTCTATAGGTTGTAGTACTACGTGTGGAGTGATCCACTTGGCTTCAGGTGGAGCCGGGGGTTTGAGGTACTTGTAGCGTTTTGCAATTCGTCGCCAATCGTCGCGAGGTATGTGTCCCTCTACCTATCTATGCTCGCAGGATATGTGTGAACTATGTAGTACGGTAGACGTACATGTGCTAAATGTATTTGATTGATTTAAAACATAAAGTGTTATAACGGCTTTATGGGAAGTTGGTTATAATAGCTTTATGTGGATAAGCACATACTTTGTGGTTTTTAAAAGGTAACTGATTTGAATAATAACTGGCTTGATATGTGTTAATAAAGAACTTGAAGCATTTCAAAAGATCTATGAATCGTTTTGAAAGAATGAGTATTACTTGGGTTTTGAAAGCTTAAGAGTTATACTAGCTTTATGGGAAGTTAGGTATAACGGCTTAAGAATGTTATACTGATTTCGGAAATCAGAATGTGTATCGACAAACCACTGCAGCGTTAATAAAAGGAAAATGTATTGACTAAAGAAGTATTATTAAAACCAGTAGAAACCTCCATCTGCATAGAAGCTAAGATGAGACAAAATGATATTACATTTCCTAGATCATGGCTGCTTAATAAGATTGATTATAAACAAAGAATACCTACTCACTTATAAGACATAGGTTTCTCAAAACGTTTAAAGGAGAATTATGTTTTAAAGGATTTAAAACTATGAACTACGAAACCTTTTTCTAAAATGAGAAACTTGAGCATTCGAAATTAGGCAACTTGAGCGTTTGGAAAATAAGGTTGTCACTTGATTTTACAAAGGAAAGCATTTTGGTTTACTTAACAATGTTAGTCACTCAAATTTTATACTACGTATCGGTGACCTTTGTAAAGAAATGGATCTTAAAAGGAATTTAACGGACGTAGTACTTTAAGGTTAAAATCGGACTTTGATATAAAATGAAAGTACCTTGAGTCGTGTGTAACTTGCTTATACTTGTTGTTATGAAACTTGACCATGTTACGTGTGATAGCCTTGTTGTGTAAGATCTGTGTTCTACTCGACTAGGGTCATCCGAATGTATATCACTTGATTAGGTTCATCCGGAATGTATTTCACTCGACTCGGTTCATCCGAATGTGTTTCACTTGATTACCGGTTCATCCGGAATGTATTTCACTTGAGGACCGGTTCATCCGGAATGTATTTCACTTCGGAGGACCGGTTCATCCGGAATGTATTTCACGGACTACCGGTTCATCCGAATGTATTCCACTCGACTACCGGTTCATGGGATGAACCGGAATGTATTCCACCCTTTTCTATATTGGGTCCATAAGATGGGCGAGACACGTTATACGTATCACATGATTTGTACCTAAGCTGGCGGTGAGGAAGGAGTTCCACGGGCATGAGGATGACTTTTAGGGCGTGAGTCACGACTTGACATATCGCTTCTATGTTGTGAAGCTGTAGTTTGGTTATCATACATGTCTCCGCTTTATATAGACTATTATGATTTCATTCTGATTTTTCGCCACATACTTAGTACTGTTATGATCGACTCCTTGAAGCTGCGTTCATCTTGCATGAGTAAAAGGTACATCTATCGATCCTCGCTTTTAGATCACCTTTGCGTATTGAAAGCTCTGTTCCTTGGAGGCTTATCTTTGTATGTTACCCCAGTCTGTAGATGCTTATACATTGGGGTATGGCGAAATCCTGTCAGTCATAGTTGTTGTAAATCTTAAGTGCAGAGCTTTGTTGTGGCGAGGTTTGTAAAAAGGATTAAGCTATTGGGTTTTTATGTATATCTGAAGGCATTATTTTGGTTTAGCTGTTTATAATATATCTCTTGTTTCATGACTCGTGTTTTATTTTCATTGGTTTTCTCGATGTTGTATCACCAGGGTGCGGGGTAAGGCACGATCCGCGGGCAGAGGATTGGGTGTGACATTAAGTGACATAAATGTGCGGACTTCAAAGTCTTGTTATCGTTTGCCTGTCTGTAAATTTTAGTTACGGATTTGATCATCTTAATTTATATTCCCTTATATCAATTATAGATTTAAGTAGTCGATTCTGATACATGCTATGCGTGCTTATCCTTTTTTATGCTCAACCTTGAATATTTGAAGGTTATTCTATCGATACTAAGTATATATAGAGGTTGTGCTTTATTGATTAGGAAAAAATTGCAAGTATTTGGTCAGTTTTATAGTTTGATGTTTCTATAGGTAGTAGTATTATATATGAAATGTCAACTA
Organism: Przewalskia tangutica; assembly: GCA_029844215.1. Lineage (NCBI taxonomy): Eukaryota > Viridiplantae > Streptophyta > Magnoliopsida > Solanales > Solanaceae > Przewalskia > Przewalskia tangutica. Next base: position 64,383,305 of record CM056722.1, on the reverse strand, counting down.
TAGGGGATGTTAGGTAAAGCGAGAGAACTCAGTGGGGATTGTGTGGGGGGCATGCTAAGCTTAAGGGGTGTTGTTTGAAATCGCCATTTTACAAAGGAATTTAGGGGTGAAGAAAGATAGTTGGTTCTTTATTTCCATTTGAGGAAGTATGAGTTAGCTTCTAAACAATTTCTCAAGCATTGAAATGATACGTGAGAAGTATAGGAAAGGGAGTGTGAGTTTTACGGAAAAGTTTAGGTTATTTGTGAAGAAAAGGTTCGTTAATGGGGTGGATTCCCAGTTTGGTATTTGGACTTCATAGATTATATTAGAATTTTGAGATTTTATTTTGGAAATGGTCACGTGGGGCCACGGGAGAAATTCTGATTTTGTAGGGCAGCTTTGTTTTGAGATTTCGGTAATTTGGATATTTTTGGAAGGCGAAATATTAGGCGAATCGAGCGACACGTGTCACCCCGTGGCACCATGGCGATTTTACATTTGTGGCGCTTTGGTTAGAGTCGTTTTTTGAAGCGTTTTGCGTAACTTGCGAAGGAAAATTCGGCTATGTCGTTTTGTATTTTTGCGGATTTTTAGGCGAAACATTGGACCAGCGGGAGGTGGCGTGTCACCTCGATGGAAGACTTGTGGGTGGGTGAGAGGCAGTGGTGCTAGATATTTGTGTAGATATTTGTGAGGGTTTTAAGGAGTAGGGTCTAGGGTGCACTTGGCTTGATCTTGGCCTTACACTTGCCTTGCACATGGCTTGATCTTGGCCGTTGGTTGGCTTTTGGTTTTGCTATAAATACCCACTATGTTGATGAACTCTTCGTCCAAAATGAAACCTTCAAGCCTAAAATCCTCCTCCTCTAGTGTTGAGTTCGTCCGACTCATCCCCTCTTTTGAGAGTCTTGGCGAGGGCCTCCTCCTGTTGTTTCGTATAATACCCTTGTTGTGGTATAGAAATACTCCTAGTATTGTTATAATGCCCAAAATACCTTAGCCTTGTACCTTGTAGTATTCCAAAGATACCTCTTTCACGTAGAGTCAGGAAATACTACCTTTTGTCCTTTTAGTCTCAAGCCAGGAAACCACAGGAAATCTTCGTAGTTGGTTGAAGTATTTGAGTAGAAGTTAGTTAGAACTTCTAAGGGTTGTTTGGAGTGGTTTGGAGCGCACGGAGTAGGAGCTAAACCTTGCTCAGGATCGACATTATAACTTGGATAAGTTTGGGCTTATCGAGGTAATTAACTTGTCCCTCTATTGTAATTCGAAATTACATGTTTGTTAGAATATATAGTTGAAGTATACTATATATGGAACTACTTAGTATTCGGCAATGTCTTTTGACTTAAGCTGAAGAATAAAGAGGCGATTTGTATTTACATGGGGGTGTGCGATGAACTTGTGTAGTATTCTTGAGTAGAATTGTACACGTCAGGTTAGGCGTGTAAACCCACTGGTTGGCTTGGTGGCCAGGCCTCGATAGAGGAGGAGATTTCTGTTGTTGCGGGGAGAGTCTTTGCCAATTTTCTATAGAAAGATAGAAACTTGTGTTTTGGGGTTAATAGGCGTTTGTGACCTTTATGAGTGAGAAATCTTTGGTGTATTACTCAGTGGAAAGGGCTAGCGAGGTTGTAGTACTTGGAGCATTTTGCTTATTGTCGATAAATCGTCGCGAGATATCAATGAACACTCTTTCACTATCTTTTCTAGCATGATTGTTGTGAACTATGAAGTACGTTGAGCGTCGTATGCTAGTGATTTGGTTGGTTTAAAACATGAGGTGTTATAATAGCTTTATGGGAAGTTAGTTATAACGACGCTTATGTAAGTAATGGTTTCTTGATGTTAGAAGTTAGAGACTTGATCTTATAAGATAAGAGACTTAACTTGTTTTAATGTGGATGTTGTGAAACCTCATTCTGTGAGTAATGAGTACTTGGTTTTAAGGGATAATGTTTCTTGATTTACGGGAATCGAGTGTGTATCCAACGGACATTGCGGCGTTAATAAGGGAAAATGTATTGAATAATGATGTGTTGTATTAAAACGGTAAGCATAAAATCTCTAATAGAAGCTAGATAAGACAAAATGATATTACATTTTCTAGATCATGTTTCTTTATTAATGGTCGTTATAAGCGAGAATAAACTACTTCGCGTATATGGCGTATGTTACTCGATTGTTCTAAAAGGAATCCCAGTGATTAAGTTTGGGAACTATGAAACCATTTTGAAAATGAGAAGCTTGAGTAATTGAAACTAGGCAATGGAACTTGGAAAAGAATATTTGTTACTTGATTTTTTGAAAAGGAAGGTGGGTTGGTCGTTACAATACTACGGGTGTCGGGTGACTTTTATAAAGTAATGGATCTCTTTTAAAAGAACTGCGATATGTATTGCTTTGGGGTTAAGCAGGACTTTTGGCATAAAATAGAAAGTACTTTGAGTTGGCAAACTTACTATGTGTTGTTGTGGCTGCCTATCTTGTTGTTGTGAAACTTGCACATGCTTGTGATGATAGCACTTTGTTGTCTGAGTGTGGTATTCACGTATTCTGCGCGTCTCGATAGAGTAGGTCGACTTGTTGAAACTTGCTTGGGCGTCTTTGTGATGATGGAGAATTCCCGCGGGTATGTTTCCATTTTGATTCTCTGTCTTTGTTGATGTCACGTGGGCGATATACCTGCCGTCTGGTCGGGGCATGCGCGGCCGTGCGGTCGGGTTGATTACGATATATTGTTATTGTGTGGTTACATGGACATGTCTGCAGGTAAATTCGGGGCATGTGGCCGTGCGGCGGGTTGATCACCCGGTATATTATTGTTGATGTCACATGGGCGTGTCTGCAGGGTAGAATTCGGGGCATGTGGCCATCGTAGGGCATTGGTATTATTGTTGCATCATGGACATGTCTACCTGCCGATCTGCGAATTAGGGGCATGCGGCCATGATGCGAACATGATTGATGTTGTGGGCGTGAGACCCGTAGTTATATTTGAGTGATGACTTGAGGCGTGAGTCACACTGGACATATGCTTTTATGTTGTGAGCGTAGTTTGGTTATCATACATGTCTCTGCTTTTATAGACTAGTATGATTTCATTCTGATATCTTTTCTGATTTCACATACTTGGTACTGTTGTCTTGACCTCCTTGAGAAGTGCGTTCATCTGCGAGTAGAATGCATCGATCGTGGATCCCGCTCTTAGGATCACGGATTCGGCGTATTGGGAAGCTCCGTTTCTTGGAGGCTTATCTTTTAGTATGTGTTCCACTGAGTTGTAGGTTCTTGTACATTCGGGGTATGGCGGGGCCTGTCGTCATAGTCGTTGTAAATCTTAAGTGCATGTAAATCTTTGTTGTGGCGGGGTTGTAAAGGATTAAAGCTATTCGGGTTTTATGTATATCTTGAAAGAGTTTTGGTTGCTTTATTTATTATTATATCTCTTGTTTCATGACTCATGTTTTATTTTCCATTTGGTTTTCTCGATGTTGTATCACTAGGGTGCGGGATAAGGCACGATGCGAGCCGGGCAGTCGTTACAAAAGTGGTATCGAGCGATTAATCCTCGGAAAGTGTCTGAACCGTGTCTAGTAGAGTCTTGATTATCGATGTGTTGTGCACCACGTCTATAATCGAGGCTATAGGACATTTAGGATTAGTTTCCATTCTTCTCATTACGAGATCGTGCCTTAGAGGCAATGTTGTAAGTTGGACCCTACGGCGTATCTCGTTTTTACGATTATGCCTCGCGCCGAAGCCCGAGAGAAGGGCAAAGCGGCGAGTCTTTGCTAGTGAGATCTGAGAGAATGCAGCGCGAGCCGGCAGTACGAGTTGTGCTTGAGCGGCGGGTTTGTAGCGCCGCCGGCCCAGCGAGTTTAGAGCGCGGCCGTGGCGTGAGACTCTGATGCACGAGCCTCGGTCCAGCGATGCAGGCGGAGAGATGGGTTACAAGGAGATGGCGATTCTTTGGCGAGTCGTGGCGAATATGAGATAAATTTGAATCACGTGATTCGATTCGATGCTGATGGATTCACCGGCGGATAGTTTGAGGCTACGGGACTTTACGAGTTGTAGCCGCGAGTTTTATGGGTCGAGGCACGAGGATGATCGCGAGGAGTTCATCCGGCGATTCTGAGATCGTCGCGGGTGATCGAGCTTGAGACCGAGTCTGTGACCTTTGGTTCGCATCGGCTGCGTGATACGCGATCGATTGGTTTGATTCATGGGAGCTTTCGGGAGAGCATGCACCTCAGCGGTATGGGATGAGTTTTGGGGCTTTCCTCGCGCACTTCTTGCCTCGCGGATGAGGAGACGCAGGTAAATGATTTTTGATGCTTAGGCGAGGCGGGCGTGCGGTTCGGAGTACAATGTGAGTTCGACTCATTGGCGATGCGTCGGCGTTGGTAGCTAGTATGGAGGATCGAGTGCGATATATTCTGAGGCTCGATGATTACATGTCGGAGGCATGTTGAGTAGCTCTTGACGGGCATGGACATTGCCGCGTGCGAGCTCGTCTGTTGGGATGTGAGGCCGCGGAGAGGTCGGCGGAATGA
>CM056722.1:64015099-64378664 GCA_029844215.1 Przewalskia tangutica | reverse complement strand
ACTTAGCCAAAATTTCACACAATTTGAAGAACATCAAGAGCCTAGCTCTCGGGTTCACAAGAAGAAAGAAAGAAAAAAATTCTTTTGTTGTTCTTTAAGCCCCACACTTTAAACCAAGGTTCCTAAGTGTGTTGTAAGCATATCTCAATAGAAAAATCTCAGAAAAAGATAGTTTTCGGGTTAGTCGCAAAGTGAAAACCTAGTGGCTTTCTAGGTTTTGGATTGGAAGTTTGAAGGAAAGTTGTTGGTGTGGTTCTAAGGGTCTCAAGTAGCGGATTGAAGTATCTTGAAAAGGCTCTAGGTTGCTAAGGAGCGACTTCGGATTTGGAGTTGGATTAGGATTCGTTGAGGTATAATCTTGTTCTTTGAAAGTGTTACAAGATTATTTATATTGTTGTTAGCTATACTTGTTGCTAGCATGAAGTATATGTGTTGAATTTTGTAAGGATTATGGATTGATTGTGGCCTTGGAACCAAATGTAATGCGAGCCATGTTAAGTTAGATTACAATTTGGTCGTTATTAGAATCGTCGCATGTTATTGACTTGAAGATTATAGTAGTTATAATTGGTTGCGACTTGATATCATGTTATGCTAACAACTTGGATTGAATTGGAAATTGGATAAGAATTAATGTTGTAGTACCTCAATGTAATGAATTGGCCAAGTATGTTGTATTAAATTAATATCGTTTGTGGGGCGGAATTTTACACGTCTAGTAGGCGTGTAATCCCCTATTGTTGATTGAATTGGTGTGCCCTTAAATGTGGCATGTTTGGTTATTGTATTCGGCCTTGAAAAAGGTGGGAAAGTAAGTAACACAAAGGAGGTGCTGTCCGATTTTCCGTAGAATTTAATGACTTAGCACTTAGAATATTCTACGTTTGAAGTAAGAGGTTAATGGACGTATGGTGACCATTATAGGTGGAAGTACTAAGTATAGCGTATCCTACTTGAAGGATGGAATAGCTATCAAGGTTGAAGTACTTTGGAGCATTTTGCTACTTGTCGACAATCGTCACGAGGTATGTGAACCTCTTCCTTCCTTTGGCATGATTCTATGTATGGAATATACCTGTGGTATCATTTCATGTTTCCTTCTACTCTTAGAAGTTAAGAGGAAGTTGGGTGATTTACTCTATGTAGAACTTTTCCTATCTTTTGAGCACGACTAGTTGCACGTATGTAGTACTGATGAGCTAACAACACCTTGATATCCTTTACTAGTTTTATGAATAGCCAAGTCGGGTGAGTTAGGAGATTAACTCATTTCTTTGAAAGAATAAAGGATGTCTCAAGTATTATTAAAGTTAAGGGACTTGAAGAGTTTTGAAGTATGTGATACTTGTTCCGTTTTAAACGTATAAGTCCCTTGGATAGGAAATTGTATTTTGGCTAAGGCATAAAGTGAATATAACGACTTTATGGGGAGTTGGTTATATTTGCTTTATGGAAAGATAAATGACTTGATTTTAGTGAAAAGGCAACTTGATTTTAAGGCATCAATTGCCTAAGGTTTTATAATAAAAGGAGTCGCTTGAGTTCTAAAAGTTAAGAGACTAATTGTATTTTTGAAAGTTAAAAGAAATGATTTGAAATAAAGAAGGGCAAATTGTTTTAAAGGTACCAATTGCTTAAGGTTTTTAATAAAGAAGTCACTTAATTTAGAAGCCGGTAATTGTAGTTCTAAAAAGGTATTGTGACTTGTCTTGAAAGGTGGATAGGACTTGATACTATAGTTGTTAGTATCTGGGAAGTTTTATTTGAAAAAGAGTCTTTCTAAAGGAGTAGAGGTGCGTAGTACGTTGGGTTAAATTCCCGGGTTCTATATGACATTATCGACCCAGGAATGGGCCGGGCAGTATACCTTTACGGGCAGACTATATGACATTATCGACCCAGGAATGGGCCGGGCAGTATACCTTTACGGGCAGACTATATGACATTATCGACCCAGGAATGGGCCGGGCAGTATACCTTTACGGGCAGACTATATGACATTATCGACCCAGGAATGGGTCGGGCAGTATACCTTTACGGGCAGACTATATGACATTATCGACCCAGGAATGGGCCGGGCAGTATACCTTTATGGGCAGACTATATGACATTATCGACCCAGAGATGGGCCGGGCAGTATACCTTTACGGGCAGACTATATGACATTATCGACCCAGGAATGGGCCGGGCAGTATACCTTTATGGGCAGACTATATGATATTATCGTCCCAGAAATGGGTCGGGCAGTATACCTGTATGGGCAGACTATGTGACCTTGATCGCGTCCCAGATTGGCGGAAGATATAGCGCCCCTCGCAAGGGCGGATGTACTTATGAAAGATAAGTAAGTTATATAGAAATGAACTTAATGATTTTTCCTAATCATGTGCGTAAGAATGTGGCTATAACCTTTATTGAAAATGGGAAAAGATATTGATGTGAAATTAAGTTCATAAGTGGTAATGACACGGCAGGATCTGGTATGTATTTTTATACTTGTCCCTGTCATTCTTTTGTCTGATTATGATCTGTTCTTGTGCGTTATTTCATTCCATATTTGGTACTGTTATCGACCCCGCCGAGGCTGCGTTAAATGCCCGCGAGTTTTAGGTACCCAGTTGGTGATCCTTGCTCTTAGGATCTCGGTTGATTTTGGGAAAAAGCTCCATTTGCTCGGAGGCTTATCTTTTAGTACGGTTTTCCTGAGGTAGTAGATTCATGTATATTCGGGGTATGGCGGGGCCTGTCCATACGATTGTTATGATAAAAACTCTTAGAGGTATGTAGTCACATATTTGTGGGTCAGTTTGTAAAGAAATGAGGCAACTGCTTCGGTTGTATATATTTATGTCCAGGAAGGTAGCCCTATCGGCTAACCTGTTGTTTTACTTCTTGTCACACCCCGAAAATCGGGCCCGTGACTGGTGCCTTACCCCGGGCACCCTAGTGATACATACATCAGAGAAAATCAGCGGAACATAAAACATGAGTCATTAAACAAGAGATATAATAAATAAGCAGCAACAAAATGATTTGCCTTGGTGTATCATAAAACACGAGCAGTTTAATCCTTTTACAACCACCGCCACAACTACATGGGCCTCTAAGATATACAACAACTATGACGGGACAGGGCCCCGCCATACCCCTGAATGTTCAAGAACCTACAACTCAGGGAAACATACCAAAGATAAGCCTCCGAAGGAACGGAGCTTTCCGACACGCTGAAATGAGATCCTAAGAGCGGGATCCACGATCGACGTACCTCTACTGCGGCATGAACGCAGCCCGAAGGAGGTCGATCTGATTACCAAGTATGTGAAGCGTAAATCTGCGATTAAATCATAACAGTCTATATAAAGCAGGAGACATGTATGATAACCAAAGTACAGTATGCAACATAAAAGCAGTCAAGTCAGGGACTCACGCCTCAAAGTCACCACTAAATATAACTATGGGTCTCACGCCGCACATCCATCATGTTCGCATCATGGCGCATGCCCCGTATCGCATCGGTGTAGACATGTCCATGATGCAATAATAATAACAAGGTCGTATGGCCACATGCCCCCGGAATACTGCCTCGGTGTAGACATGCCCATGTAACCTCAATAACAATATACTGGGTGGTCAACCTCGCGTAGCCACATGCCGGAATCTTGCGACGGTGTAGACACGCCCATGTTTCTGAGAGTAACCATATATCGGTAATCAACCCGCGCATGGCCACATGCCGAATCTTGCGACGGTGTAGACACGCCCATGTGACATCGATAACAAGCAATAATCAAAATGGAAACATACCCGTGGAATTCTCCATCACTGCCAGCACGTCCAAGTAAGTTCTCAACAAGTCAACCGGCCCTCTATCGAGAGACGCGGTAACACAGAAATACCACATTTGCACAACAAAGGCTATCATCACAAGCATAGGCAAGTTTCACAACAACAAGCATAGGCAAGTTTCACAACAACAAGCATAGGCAAGTTTCACACAACTCAAAGTACTTTCATTTTATGCCAAAGTCGGGTTTTAACCCCAAAGTACTACATACGTTAAGTTCTTTTAAAGAGATCCATTACCTTTATAAAAGTCACCCGATACCCGTAGTATTAGAATGACCAACCCACATTCCTTTTCAAAATCAAGTAACAACATTCTTTTCCTAAGTTCCAGTTTGCCTAGTTTCAATTACTCAAGCTTCTCATTTTCAAATGGTTTCATAGTTCCCAAACTTAATCACTTGATTCCTTTTTAGAATAATTGAGTAATATATGTCTCACGTGAGAGTAGGTTATTCTTGTTTACAACATTCTTATTACAACAGCCATGATCTAGAAAATGTAATATCATTTTGTCTCATCTTAGTTTCTATGCAGATGGAGGTTTCTACTGGTTTTAATACGATACATCATTATTCAATACATTTTCCTTTATTAACGCTGCAGTGGTCTGTCGATACACATTCTGATTTCCGAAATCAGTAAAACATTATCCCTTTAAATAAAACCAAGTACTCATTACTCACGAATGAGGTTTCACACAAACATCCACTTTAAAACAAATAAGTTAAGTCTCTTATCTTATAAGATCAAGTCTCTTAACTTCTAACATCAGTAAACCATTTTCTTTACCTCTCTTAAGACATTATACCTAACTCCCCATAAAGCTAGTATAACTCTTTTTAAAACCTTTAAAACCAAGTGTTACTCTCCCTTCAAAACGATTTATAATCTTTTGAAATACATCAAGTTCTGTATTATAACGCCCAAGCCAGTTATAAATCAAATCAGTTATCTTTTAAAAGCCACAACCCATTTTCTTACCTACATAAAGCTGTTATAACCAACTTCCCATAAAGCCGTTATAACCCTTTATGTTTTACAACAATCAAATACAATTAACACGTATCGTCACCGCACTACATAGTTCACACATATCATGCTAGAAGAGATAGGAAGAGGTTCACATACCTGCGACGATTATCGACAATAAGCAAAAAGCTCCAAGTACTACAACTCACTGCTAGTCTTTCCACTCCTCGAGTAGAATACGCTACTCTTAGTACTTTCACCTATAAAGGCCACAAACGTCTATTAAATCTTAAACACAAGTTCCCATCTTCCTACAGAAAATTCGAAGACTCTCCCCGCCACGTAAATCTCCTCCTCTATCGAGGCGGCTACCAAGCCAACCGGGGGTTTATACGCCTAACGGACGTGTACAATTCTACTCAAGAATACTACAAGTCTACCGCAATACACCTATGTAATTACAGTTGATTTATTCTTCAGCTTAAGTCAAAAGACATTGCCACAATACTACGCTCATTATATATAGTATACTTCAACTATATATTCTAACATGTAATTTCCAATTACAATAGAAGGACGATGATGTTTACCTCGATAAGCCCAAAATTATCCAAGTATAAAGTCGATCTGAGCAACGCTTAGCTCCTACTCCGAGCGCTCCAAACAACCCTTAGAAGTTCTAACCCACTTCTACTTACAACTTCAACAACGGGTGAAGATTTCCTTAGGGTTTCGTTTTTGTGGCTAAAGGAAGTATAATCGTATTTTCTGGGCTTTTGTATAAGTGTAACCTTGGGAATACTACAAGGTATTTGGGCCAAGGTATTTGGACATTATAACAATACTAGGAGAGTATTTCTATACCACAACAAGGGGTATAATACAAAAACAACTAGGCTGGGGTACCCCACGGCACCACAAAGGGGAGGGTGGCCTCGGCCAAAGCTCCACAAAGGGAGCGAGGGCTTTTGGACGAATCACAAACAAGAGGGAGAGGGAGGGTTTTCAAGACTTGGAAGTTTTTTGTCACGACCCGAACCGGGGCCCGTGACTGGTGCCTTACCCCGGGCACCCAAGTAGACATACATCAGAGTAATCAGCGGAACAAACACAACCATATGAGATAAATGTATAAAACAATAATCTGTGAAAACTTGCCTTTCGGCATATATATAAATGACAACTTTTAACATGAACAGTTTAATCCTTTTTACAAACCCTGCCCACAACAGTACTACAGACCTCTAAGAATGATATGACAACAATGGCGGGACAGGGCCCCGCCAAACCCCTGAATGTAAACACTTACTACGACAGGGGACTATACCACTGATAAGCCTCCGGAGAAACGGAGCTTCCCAAACGCTGAACTGTGACCCTGAGAGCTAGGATCAACGACTGGTGTACCTCAACCTGCGGCATGAACGCAGCCCCCCGAAGGAGGTCAGTACAACAGGTACCGAGTATGTGAAACTAAAAATACTGCAAATGAAATCATAATAGTCTATAAAGCAGGAGACATGTATGATGACCAAACTACAGTTTTACAATAACTAAGCAGTCATATCAAGTCAGGGACTCACGCCCTCAAGTCATCACCAAAGAACATAACAGTGGGTCTCACGCCCACAACATCAATCGTGCCCGTGGGACACATTCCTCACTGCCGGCAGTTTATGATATAAAAGTTCCAAGGAACACACATGAACACCAGGTCCCACCTGTGCCATAATAACACCGTACGGGGTAAGTACGAAGGCATAGCCGACTACTAACACCCACAGTACCAACAAGGTCATGAATCAGATTATAAGATCTGTCTGCACCGTCACATGATCAAAGGCGGCCACTTGCCCGCAGATCTAATGTGCGCGTCTAGTCCTCGAACTTCCGCAGACTCGCGCATAGGCCAATCTCATCGGCCCGCATGAGGCATCCCCGCATCGAGGTAGCTACTCCGGCATCGCCCCGGACTTCGCGATCCGCATGGCCACAAGCGACCGCATGCCCATAAAGGACGACACTAACACGGAACTCTCGTAGTTCCGCATAGGCCGGGACTGCATGAGGTATTCTCGAATCATAGGTCCATCGACTACCGAGTCTACCCCGACGGAGGCGGCTTAACCGGAATCATCTCAAGAGATGAATGCCACAATACTATCATAACGACCGATAGTTAATAAGCACAATCAAGGAAACCCTTCACACAAACATCACAAGATACTAACACACGTAGATCCCAACACGTTTACTTATCAACGCAATCAAGAAAGTATTACAAGGCTATCACAAACCAATACAATCAAGTTGTTCACACAAGGTACCTTCTACTATATGATTAACAAAATCGGGTTTTTATCCCCAAAGTACTTCATACATCAACTCTTAAAAGATACGTTACTTTCACAATGTCACACAATACCGTAGTATAAAATAGAGTGACTATCCTTTTAAAGTAAATCAATTACTTCTCTTTGTAAAATCAAGTAACAACATTATTTTTCAAACGTCCAAGTTTGCCTAATTTCAAATGTTCACGTTTCTTATTTTTAGAAAGGTTTAGTAGTTCATCGTCTTATTCATTTAAGAATATAATTCTCTTTTAAACAATCGAGAAACATAAGCCTTATATGTGAGTAGGATATTCTTGTTTATAACAATCTTATTACAAAGACCATGATCTAGAAATATCATTTTGTCTCATCTTAGCTTCTATGCGGATGGAAGTTTCTCTTGGTTTTCATAATACTTAATTATTCAAAACATGTCCTTTTATTAACGCTGCAGTGGTTTGTCGATACACATCCTGATTTCCGAAATCAGTAAAGCATTCTTAAGTCGTTATACCTAACTTCCCATAAAGCTAGTATAACTCTTAAGTTTTCAAACACCAAGTATTACTTCTCCTTTCAAAATGATTCAAAAATCTTTTGAAAATACTTCAAGTTCTTTCTTATCATATAACAAGCCAGTTATAGTTCAAATCAGTTACCTCTTAAAAACCACATGTATTTTCTTACTAACATAAAGCTGTTATAACCAACTTCCCATAAAGCCGTTATAACACTTTATGTTTTAAACCATTCAAACACATTTAGCACATGTACGTCTACCGTACTACATAGTTCACACATATCATGCTAGAGATAGGAAGAGGTTCACATACCTCGCGACGATTATCGACTAATAGCAAAATGCTCCGAGTACCTCAAGCCGTCGGCTACTCCTTAAGCCAAGTAGAACGCGCCACACGTAGTACTTCAACCTATAAGGCCACAAGGCGCTTATTAACATTTAGGTCTCATCGTAGAACTTTCTACAGAAATTTCGGCAGCACCTCCCCCCCCCGCAACAGCGTAAACCTCCTCCTCTAACGAGGCCGGCTACCAAGCCAACCAGGGGGGGGTTATACATCTAACCCTAACGGGTACAATTCTACTCCACGGTACTACTACACAAGTCTACTGTAATACAGTCCTATGTAATTACAGTTCAGTACTATATATAGTATACTTCTACTATACAATCTAACAACATGTAATTTCCAATTACAATAGGGGGACAAGATAATTACCTCGATAAGCCCATAATTATCCGAGTTTAAAGTCGATCCTGGGCAATCGTTTAGCTCCAACTCCGAGCGCTCCAACCCGCTCTAAACCACCCTTAGAAGTTCTAACCAACTTCTACACAAAACTCCAACGGACTATGGAGATTTTCCTAGGGTTTCGGTTTTGTGACTGACGGGAAGTATAATAGTATAACTGGGCTTTTTGTAAAGGTATAACCTTAGAATACTACAAGGTATATGGCTAAGGTAATTTGGGCATTATAACAATACTTTTGAGAGTATTTCTACCAAGAGGGGGGGGTATTATAAGAAAACAAACTAGGCTAGGGGGGGGGGGTACCCCACGGCCACACCACAAAGGAGGGGGGGTGGCTACCCCTCGGCCTACCCCACTAGGGGGGGGGGAACTCTCGGCGGGGGCCTCACGAAAAGGGAGGAAGGCTCTCAAGACTTAGGCATTTTGGATGAAGAAGTTCATCAAAGGAGAGGGGTATTTATAGCACAAGCCAAGGCCAACCAATGGCCAAGATCTAGCCAAGTGCCTAGCAAGTGTAGGGCCAAGATTCACCCAAGTGTCCTAGCCAACTTGCACACAAAATATCTACCAAAATATCTACCACTTGCCCTCCCAAAATCGTCCACGCCGCCACTTTGCCCACCAATGAGAGGGTGCCAAGTGCGCCTCGTTGGTCCAAAATGTTCCGTCTCTCGGAAAAATCCATAAAAATACTTAATGACATAGCGGAAATTCCCTACGAAAGTGTGAAAAGCGTTTCGTCGAAAAACGACTCTAACCGGTGTTGTGCACAAACATATTTCTACCCAAAGGTGCCACGTGGGGTGACACGTGTCGCCCCGATTCGCCCAAAATATTTCGTCTTGAAAATATCCAAAACGGCCAAAATCTCAAAATCAAAGCGGGCCCCACAAAATCGTAAATTTCTCAGTGGGCCCACGTGACCATTTTCGAAAATAAAATTCCATAATTCTCTAATATTCGGAAGTCCGAATACCAAACTGGGAATCCAATTCCCATAAACGAACCTTTTTCCTTTACAAAACCGGAAACTTTTCCGTGGAAAATTCACCTCTTTCTTCCTTTCCAATCTTTACTGCGTATTCTCGCATGCACGCCCTTGCATACATACCACGGAACTACGGGTATAACATTCTTCCCTTAGAAACATTCGTCCGAATGTTCCTTCTAAGTCTCAAAACAAGCGTGCGCCAAAGTATAGTCTTCACTACTATACTTACGAAACAATCTCGCCATACCGCCACGTAAATACTGCGCAACACTTACATCTAAGTCCACGAGGAAACACCTCTACATCACCACAAATAATACTACTTTGTCACTTTGTCGCGAGCCTTGCTCCGACGACCCAACAAACGATCGGCCGCATGCGATCACCGATCGCATGTACACTCGGATTCTTATCACATTTACGATCGCTTTAGTATCCAAAACTCGGTTACTATCTCTAACGTGGTCATCATTAATCGATCATTCGGATGGATCTTCGATACTTTCCCGAACATAACAATACGAAGCCGGACGCCCTTCCTCCTAAGTCGGACGGCAAATGCTAACATATAGGCAACCGGCCTATTCTTCACATGAACTCACAAAGGCCCAAAGTAACTCGGGCTAAGTTCCTTCATTTCCAAAACTCGTCACACCGCGGGTGGTACTTTCAAGAAGACCGACCGTCAACGAACTCTAAGCGTCGTCGCCGATTATCCGCACAATTCCTCCGAGTGCGTAACTTCTTCTAGACAAGCTTCTCACTATCCATGTCTGTGGAACAAGCTGAACCAACTATCACGAACCACGCCAACATCGAACCAATCGGCCGGCAACTTGCATTTCTGCCCTACAAGGCGCCGCAAGACGACATCCGAACATGAAATGGTAGCTTAAACACTCCCAACCGGAGACAACGATCCTCACTACCTGCGAAATCAAAACACCGGCCCGAGGCGAATGCGTCTGAGACTCACGAGTTCCTAGCCCCGCTGTACAAACTCCCGAGAAGAGAAACCGCACGGGCTCCATCCGTCATAAGGTGAAGGTAGGCCCCCCGGGCAACCTCACAACCTTTTCGATAACATCAACAACGCCAGGAACGACCTTGACCGAAGAACACGATAGGCTGCCCCCATCGGCCAGACCACTGGTCGAACGCATCCACGAACTTGCACGCTGGCTAACTAAACATGGGCCTAACACCCTCATGACCCTAACACAAAGAGGGACCACCACAAACTGACCCCACCACCAAACCTACCGCGGGTTGACCCGCACGTAGCCTCAACCCTGACCCGGCAAGGCGCAAAATACCATCTCCCCGAAGGAACAATCTTACTAAACACGTTACGAAAACCTGGCGGTCTTCTTAGCTCGACTACCTTCCTTCAAATCACGCTACTCTGGGACTTATCCCACGAACATAGCTCACGTGCACTATGCACTCCTATAAGGGTCAAACATAACACTACACCTTTCTCGAGATGGCCTTACCTCTAAGGTCTTTACGTATAACACTCTAAGGCTCACACCTTCTCTATCCCCCAAAATCTTACTCGGTTAACCCACCATGATTCTAATCACAACTAACACACTGCTATCAGAACATAGCACTTAAGGTATACTCACCTTGAAAGTTACCGAAGGACCTTGCTGCTCTGGCCCTCTTCTGCTGTCCTTGGTTAACCCGTCAATCTCTACGTTTTTCGGCCTGCTGTACATAAGCCCGCATACGTGCCATGCTCAAGCCCAATCGAAGAATTACTCTTGCACAACCCTCTTAGGTAGTCATCAAGACTCGTGGTACATCGGTATAACCTCTGGTAGCCAAATCTATAGCTAGTAACAGGGTCGCCTCTTTGAAATCTATATTCACTGTTCCCGGTCGTGGAACTGAAGGTTCAAATATCGTGGACGCAGTAGGAACTGCCGTCACTGTGCTAAACTCTGCTGGGGCTAGTGACGTCGCAGAAATCCCCGAATGAAGCACTACCCTAGGTAATGATTGGGCCTGTGCCCTCGCCACCCTCTGAACTCTACTCGCAGCTCCCTCGGCTGCCTTGCCCTCCTGGGCTCGGGTTGCCCTACGCGGAGGCATAATGATAAGGGAAAAGATTTCGTCAGAGGGTTCAACTTACAACACAGCTCTAAGGCACGATCTCGTGAGTGAAGAATAGAAACCAATCCTAAATATCCTATAGCCTCCCGATTATTGATGTGGTGCACAACACCGATAATCAAGACTTCTTGAATCGATGCGTAGACACTTTCCGAGGATTAATCGCTCGATACCACTTTTGTCACGACCAAACCGGGGCGTGGTAGTGCCTTACCCCGGGCACCCAAGTAGACATACATCAGAGTAATCAGCGGAACAAACACAACAATATGAGATAACAGAAGTATAAAACAATAATCTGTGAAAACTTGCCTTTCGGCATATATAAATGACAACTTTTAACATGAACAGTTTAATCCTTTTTACAAACCCTGCCCACAACAGTACTACAGACCTCTAAGAATGATATGACAACAATGGCGGGACAGGGCCCCGCCAAACCCCTGAATGTAAACACTTACTACGACAGGGGACTACACCACTGATAAGCCTCCGGAGAAACGGAGCTTCCCAAACGCTTGTGACCACGAGAGCTAGGATCAACGGCGGTGTACCTCAACTGCGGCATGAACGGCCCCGAAGAGGTCGACAACAGTGCAGTATGTGAAACTAAAAAATACTGCAATGAAATCATAATAGTCTATAAAGCAGGAGACATGTATGATAACCAAACTACAGTTTTACAATAACTAAGCAGTCATATCAAGTCGTGACTCACGCCTCAAGTCATCACCAAAGAACATAACGATGGGTCTCACGCCACAACATCAATCGTGCGTGGGACACATTCCTCACGGCGGTTTATGATATAAAAGTTCCAAGGAACACACATGAACACCGAGTCCGCTGTGCCATAATAACACCGTGCGGGTAAAATGCGAAGGCATAGCCGTCTACTAACACCTACAGTACCAACAAGGTCATGAATCGTATTATAAGATCTGTCTGAACCGTCACATGATCAAAGCCGCCACTTGCCCGCAGATCTAATGCGCGCGTCTAGTCTCGAACTTCCGCACTCGCATAGGCCAATCTCATCGGCCCGCATGAGGCATCCCCCGCATCGAGGGTAGCTACTCCCCGGCATCGTCCTGGACTTCGCAGTCCGCATGGCCACAAGGACCGCATGCCCATAAAGGACGTACACTAACCTGGAACTCTCGTAGTTCCGCATAGGCCCCCGGGACCTGCATGAGGTATTCTCGAATCATAGGTCCATCGACCCGACTGAGTCTACCCCGCATCGGAGGGCAGCTTAACCCCCGGAATCATCTCAAGAGATGAATGCCACAATACTATCATAACGACTGATAGTTAATAAGCACAATCAAGGGAAACCCCTTCACACAAACATCACAAGATACTAACACACGTAGCATCCCAACACGTTTACTTATCAACGCACTCAAGAAAGTATTACAAGGCTATCACAAACCAATACAATCAAGTTGTTCACACAAGGTACCTTCTACTATATGATTAACAAAATCGGGTTTTTATCCCCAAAGTACTTCATACATCAACTCTTTAAAAGATACGTTACTTTCACAATGTCACACAATACCCGTAGTATAAAATAGAGTGACTATCCTTTTAAAGTAAATCAATTACTTCTCTTTGTAAAATCAAGTAACAACATTATTTTTCAAACGTCCAAGTTTGCCTAATTTCAAATGTTCACGTTTCTTATTTTTAGAAAGGTTTCGTAGTTCATAGTCTTATTCATTTAAGAATATAATTTTCTTTTAAACAATCTGAGAAACATAAGCCTTATATGTGAGTAGGATATTCTTGTTTATAACAATCTTATTACTGACCATGATCTAGAAATATCATTTTGTCTCATCTTAGCTTCTATGCGGATGGAAGTTTCTCTGGTTTTCATAATACTTAATTATTCAAAACATTTCCTTTTATTAACGCCATGATGGTTTGTCGATACACATCGATTTCAAATCAAGAAAGCATTCTTAAGCCGTTATACCTAACTTCCCATAAAGCTAGTATAACTCTTAAGTTTTCAAACACCAAGTATTACTTCTCCTTTCAAAATGATTCAAAAATCTTTTGAAAATACTTCAAGTTCTTTCTTATCATATAACAAGCCAGTTATAGTTCAAATCAGTTACCTCTTAAAAACCACATGTATTTTCTTACTAACATAAAGCTGTTATAACCAACTTCCCATAAAGCCGTTATAACACTTTATGTTTTAAACCATTCAAACACATTTAGCACATGTACGTCTACCGTACTACATAGTTCACACATATCATGCTAGAGAGATAGGAAGAGGTTCACATACCTCGCGACGATTATCGACTAATAGCAAAATGCTCCGAGTACCTCAAGCCGTCGGCTACTCCTTAAGCCAAGTAGAACGCGCCACACGTAGTACTTCAACCTATAAGGCCACAAGGCGCTTATTAACATTTAGGTCTCATCGTAGAACTTTCTACAGAAATTTCGGCAGCACCTCCCCCCCCCGCAACAGCGTAAACCTCCTCCTCTAACGAGGCCGGCTACCAAGCCAACCAGGGGGGGTTATACATCTAACCCTAACGGGTACAATTCTACTCCACGGTACTACTACACAAGTCTCATGACACGGTCCTATGTAATTACAGTTCAGTACTATATATAGTATACTTCTACTATACAATCTAACAACATGTAATTTCCAATTACAATAGGGGGACAAGATAATTACCTCGATAAGCCCATAATTATCCGAGTTTAAAGTCGATCCTGGGCAATCGTTTAGCTCCAACTCAGCGCTCAACCGCTTCTAAACCACCCTTAGAAGTTCTAACTAACTTCTACACAAAACTCAACGGACTATGGAGATTTTCCTAGGGTTTGGTTTGTGGTGACGGGAAGTATAATAGTATAACTGGGCTTTTGTAAAGGTATAACCTTAGAATACTACAAGGTATATGGCTAAGGTAATTTGGGCATTATAACAATACTTTTGAGAGTATTTCTACCAAGAGGGGGGGGTATTATATGAAAACAAACTAGGCTAGGGGGGGGGTACCCCACGGCCACACCACAAAGGAGGGGGGGTGGCTACCCCTCGGCCTACCCCACTAGGGGGGGGAACTCTCGGCCAAGGGGGCCTCACGAAAAGGGGAGGGGGAAGGCTCTCAAGACTTAGGCATTTTGGATGAAGAAGTTCATCAAAGGAGAGGGGTATTTATAGCACAAGCCAAGGCCAACCAATGGCCAAGATCTAGCCAAGTGCCTAGCAAGTGTAGGGCCAAGATTCACCCAAGTGTCCTAGCCAACTTGCACACAAAATATCTACCAAAAATATCTCCCACTTGCCCTCCCCAAATCGTCCATGCCGCCCACTTTGCCCACCAATGAGAGGGTGCCAAGTGCCGCCCTCTCGTTGGTCCAAAATGTTCCGTCTCTCGGAAAAATCCGCAAAAATACTTAATGACATAGCCGGAAATTCCCCTACGAAAGCTGTGAAAACGTTTCGTCGAAAAACGACTCTAACCGGGTGTTGTGCACAAACATATTTCGGCCCAAAGGTGCCACATGGGGGTGACACGTGTCGCCCCCCGATTCGTCCAAAATATTTCGTCTTCCGAAAATATCCAAAACGGCCAAAATCTCAAAATCAAAGCGGGCCCCACAAAACCGTAAATTTCTCCCGTGGGCCCCACGTGACCATTTTCGAAAATAAAATTCCATAATTCTCTAATATTCCAGGAAGTCCGAATACCAAATCTGGGAATCCAATTCCCATAAACGAACCTTTTTCCTTTACAAAAACCGGAAACTTTTCCGTGGAAAATTCACCTCTTTCTTCCTTTCCAATCTTTCTGTCGTATTCTCGTACGTACGTCCTTGCATACATACCCTGGAACTACGGGGTATAACATTTTTGGAATGGATGAAGTCTTCACACTTAGGGGGGGTATTTATAGCAACACCAAAGGCCAACCAAGGGCCAAGATCCTTCCAAGTGTATAGCAAGTGTAAGGACAAGATTAAGCCAAGTGCACCCTAAACCCTACTCCACAAAACACTCCACAAAACAAGCCACAAAGCAAGGCACAAATCAAGGGGCCAATCGGCCAAGGCCAACCAACCTTGACCGCCCCCTCCAAAACGTCCAATGAGGGTGACAAGTGTCACCCTCCCGTTGGTCCAAAAATGTTTCGTCTCTCGGAAAAATCCGCAAAAAATATAAATGACATAGCCGGAATTTTCCCAACGTAAGCTGTGGAAACGTTTCGTCGAAAAACGACTCAAATCGGCACTTGTGCCCAAAATGAATTCGGCCAAGCCTAATGAAGTTCGAAAATTTCTACGTACGTCCCCCACGTACATACTCTGGAAATACGGGGTATAACATTCTCCCCTCCTTAGAAACATTCGTCCCGAATGTTCCCTCTAAGTCTCAAAACAAACGTGCGCCAGTATAGTCTTCACTACTATACTTACGAGAATCAAACATGCCACACCTGGCCACCAAAAAAAAAACATGCGCGCAAAACCCAAATCCACGCCAACGAGGAACCACCTCAGTTAGCACAAAAGTCCCCACCAAGGTCTAAAATATACTCCCTTCGCACCTACATTTCACAAAAGAAACGATCACACACGTTCACTTCTCCTCTATCTCGTCGTACCCTTCTCGAACACTCGAGCTCTTTCTAGTATCCGTACCACACTTCCGTCAACGTTTCTGTTTCCAACCCTTGGAGTTACTACCTCCAAACTTGGTCATCTTACTACCCTCGATTTCCTCTAAGGCCATTCTCGGCCTTCACGAACTGATTCTGGTCGAACATATCTATGAACTCATACGATGGTCATCTAAACTTGGGCCTAGCACCCTCGTGACCCTGCCACCTGGCGGGACCACCCAGAGCTGACCCTTCCTCGAAACGGGACGCGGGTTGGCCCGCAACATGGCCCCAACCCGACCCACTGTAGCGCCAACTCCCGCTCCTCGACACGGAACACATCATGGAAGCTACCACTTCCATCTCACACTAACCAGATTTTTAAATCACGCTATAGCACAAAGCTATCCGAACATAACACTTAACACATCATTAACATCAATACATACAAGTATCTACAGGGTTAAGGATATACCTGAAACTAGGCGGTTCAAGGACCGCTAAAACTGGGAACTTCCACCGCGACCTACCGTGGCCAGAATCGCTCTAGTAGTCAGTGCTAACCTACAGCGCTACCCACACTGGGACGGTCTCGTCATATGGCCCTGTTGGCGCAAGAATAACAAGCTCCCTTGGTACTACGACACTCCCGAAATGCGGTCTACCACATCGACCACCGAGGTAGGGTGATCGTGACCGCCAACACCCTACTCGCGAACATTCAAACACGAGCCCCGACCGCTCGAATATCCGGGTCCCGGCTGCGGAGGACCACTCGCAATGGCGGAGGTACATAACTAGTCTGGCCGAGGCGGTCCGCCTCGAAAGTCGCCAAAATATCCGGCCGTCTTGGCTTCTTTCACTGAAAGCGGTCTACCCGTCGATCTGCGCCTCGCACTCCGTGCATGAACGCGGGCAATGTCCATGCGGTGAAGAGCTACTCCCGAATATGCCTCGACATGTAATCATCGAGCCTGTAACATATCGGTGCACTCGATCCTCCATACTAGCTACCAACGCTGACGCATCGCCAATGAGTCGAACTCCACATTGTACTCCCGAACCGCACGCCCGCCTCGTCTAAGCATCAAAAATCTGTCGCGCGTCTCCTCATCTGCGGAGGCAAGAAGTGCGTGAGAAAGCCTCAAAACTCATCCCATGCTGGAGGTGCATGCTCTCCCGAAAGCTCCTATGAATCAAACCAATCGACTTCGGTATCACGCAGCCGATGAGAACCTAAGTTAACAGACTCGGTCTCTGAAGCCTTGATCACCCGCATGATCCGTCAGAATCGCCGGATGAACTCTGCGGATCATCCTCGTGCCTCGACCCATAAAACTCGCGGGCTACAACTCGGGAAGTCCCGTAGCCTCAAACTATTCGCTCGGGGGTGAACCATCGTACTGAATCGGGCCAGATCTGCAAATTTATCTCATATCGCCACGACCAGCAATCGCCATCTCCTTGTAACCCATCTCCTCCGCCCATCGTGGGGATGGAGGCTCGTGTATCGCGGTCTCAGCAGCCATTCTTGCCGCTCTAACTCTGCTGGGTGGGCGCTACAAAACCCGCCGTCAAGCACAACCTCGTCGTCCGGCTGCGCCGTACTCCTCTGTATCTCTCTAGCAGCACCCTCGGCTGCCTTGCCCTTCTGGGCTCTGGTTGCCTTGCGCGGAGGCATAACTGGTAAAAACGAGATACGTCAGAGGGGTCCAACTTACAACACAGCTCTAAGGCACGATCTCAGAATGAGAAGAATGGAAACCAATCCTAAATGTCCTATAGCCTCCTGATTATAGATGTGGTGCACAACACACCGATAATCAAGACTCTACTAGACACGTGCGTAGACACTTTCCGAGGATTAACTGCTCTGATACCACTATGTCACACCCCGAAATTCGGGCCCGTGACTGGTGCCTTACCCCGGGCACCCTAGTGATACATACATCAGAGAAAATCAGCGGAACATAAAACATGAGTCATTAAACAAGAGATATAATAAATAAACAGGCCAACCAAAACAGTTGCCTTCAGTGTATACATAAAACCTGAACAGTTTAATCCTTTTACAACCCTGCCCACAACAGTACTACAGACCTCTAAGATATACAACAACTATGACGGACGGGGCCCGCCATACCCGAATGTTCAAGAACCTACAACTCAGTGGAAACATACCAAAGATAAGCCTCCAAGGAACGCAGCTTTCCGACACGAAATGAGATCCTAGGCGGGGATCCACGATGTACCTCTACCGCGGCATGACGCAGCCCCGAAGGAGGTCAAGACAACAGTACCAAGTATGTGAAATCAGAATATCGCAGCTTAAATCATAACATATAAAGCGAGACATGTATGATAACCAAAGTACAAGACGCAACATAAAAGTCAAAGTCGTGACTCACGCCTCAAAGTCACCACTCAAATATAACTATGGGTCTCACGCCACCACATCCATCATGTTCGCATCACGGCCGCATGCCCTAATATCAGACGGTGTAGACATGTCCATGATGCAATAATAACAAGTCAGATGGCCACATGCCGGAATCGCCTCGGTGTAGACATGCCCATGTAACCTCAATAACAATATACTGGGTGGTCAACCCTGCCGCATGGCCACATGCCCCCGGAATACTGCATCGGTGTAGACACGTCCATGTTACAGTAGTAACCATATATCGGGTAATCAACCCGGCCGCATGGCCACATGCCCCCGGAATACTGCATCGGTGTAGACACGTCCATGTGACATCAACAACAAGACAGTAATCAAAATGGAAACATACCCGTGGAATTCTCCATCACTGCCAGCACGTCCAAGTAAGTTCTCAACAAGTCAACCGGCCCTCTATCGAGAGACGCGGTAACACAGAAATACCACATTTGCACAACAAAGGCTATCATCACAAGCATAGGCAAGTTTCACAACAACAAGCATAGGCAAGTTTCACAACAACAAGCATAGGCAAGTTTCACACAACTCAAAGTACTTTCATTTTATGCCAAAGTCCGGGTTTTTAACCCCAAAGTACTACATACGTTAAGTTCTTTTAAAAGAGATCCATTACCTTTATAAAAGTCACCCGATACCCGTAGTATTAGAATGACCAACCCACATTCCTTTTCAAAATCAAGTAACAACATTCTTTTCCTAAGTTCCAGTTTGCCTAGTTTCAATTACTCAAGCTTCTCATTTTCAAATGGTTTCATAGTTCCCAAACTTAATCACTTGATTCCTTTTTAGAATAATTGAGTAATATATGTCTCACGTGAGAGTAGGTTATTCTTGTTTACAACATTCTTATTACAACAGCCATGATCTAGAAAATGTAATATCATTTTTTCTCATCTTAGTTTCTATGCAGATGGAGGTTTCTACTGGTTTTAATACGATACATCATTATTCAATACATTTTCCTTTATTAACGTTGCAGTTGGTGCTCGATACACATTCTGATTTCCAAATCAAGAAACATTATCCCTTTAAATAAAACCAAGTACTCATTACTCACGAATGAGGTTTCACACAAACATCCACTTTAAAACAAATAAGTTAAGTCTCTTATCTTATAAGATCAAGTCTCTTAACTTCTAACATTAGTAAACCATTTTCTTTACCTCTCTTAAGACATTATACCTAACTCCCCATAAAGCTAGTATAACTCTTTTTAAAACCTTTAAAACCAAGTGTTACTCTCCCTTCAAAACGATTTATAATCTTTTGAAATACATCAAGTTCTGTATTATAACGCCCAAGCCAGTTATAAATCAAATCAGTTATCTTTTAAAAGCCACAACCCATTTTCTTACCTACATAAAGCTGTTATAACCAACTTCCCATAAAGCCGTTATAACCCTTTATGTTTTACAACAATCAAATACAATTAACACATGTACGTCTACCGTACTACATAGTTCACACATATCATGCTAGAAGAGATAGGAAGAGGTTCACATACCTCGCGACGATTATCGACAATAAGCAAAAAGCTCCAAGTACTACAACCTTGCTAGCCCTTTCCACTCCTCGAGTAGAATACGCTACTCTTAGTACTTTCACCTATAAAGGCCACAAACGTCTATTAAATCTTAAACACAAGTTCCCATCTTCCTACAGAAAATTCGGCAGCACCTCCCCCCCCGCCACAGCGTAAATCTCCTCCTCTATCGAGGCCGGCTACCAAGCCAACCAGGGGGGGTTTATACGTCTAACCGGACGTGTACAATTCTACTCAGTAATACTACACAAGTCTACTGCAATACAGTCCTATGTAATTACAGTTCAGATTGGCTTCTTTATTCTTCAGGCTTAAGTCAAAAGACATTGCCACAATACTACTTTGATTTCTATATATATTATACTTAAACTATATATTCTAACATTTAATTTCCAATTACAATAGAATGACTGTAGTGTTTACCTCGATAAGCCCAAAATTATCCAAGTATAAAGTCGATCCTGAGCAACGCTTAGCTCCTACTCCGAGCGCTCCAAACAACCCTTAGAAGTTCTAACCAACTTCTACTTACAACTTCAACAACGGGTGAAGATTTCCTTAGGGTT
The DNA here is from genome assembly GCA_029844215.1 of Przewalskia tangutica. Lineage (NCBI taxonomy): Eukaryota > Viridiplantae > Streptophyta > Magnoliopsida > Solanales > Solanaceae > Przewalskia > Przewalskia tangutica. The sequence continues at coordinate 64,357,913 of CM056722.1, read as the reverse complement.
TCGTTTTTGTGGCTAAAGGAAGTATAATCGTATTTTCTGGCTTTTGTTTAAGTGTAACCTTGGGAATACTACAAGGTATTTGGGCACAGGTATGTGGACACTATAACAATACTAGGAGAGTATTTCTATACCACAACACGGGGTATAAGACGAAAACAACTCGGCTCGGGGGGGGTACCCCACGGCCACGGCCCCACAACGGGGGGGCGGGGGGGCCTCTCGGCCAAAGCTCCACAAAGGGGGAGGGAGGGCTTTTGGACGAATCACAAACAAGAGGGAGAGGGAGGGTTTTCAAGACTTGGAAGTTTTTGGAATGGATGAAGTCTTCACACTTAGGGGGGGTATTTATAGCAACACCAAAGGCCAACCAAGGGCCAAGATCCTTCCAAGTGTATAGCAAGTGTAAGGACAAGATTAAGCCAAGTGCACCCTAAACCCTACTCCACAAAACATTCCACAAAACAAGCCACAAAGCAAGGCACAAATCAAGGGGCCAAACGGCCAATTCCAACCAACCTTGACCGCCTCCAAAACGTCCATGAGGGTGACAAGTGTCACCCTCCCGTTGGTCCAAAATGTTTCGTCTCTCGGAAAAATCCGCAAAAAATATAAATGACATCGCCGGAATTTTCCCAACGTAAGCTGTGGAAACGTTTCGTCGAAAAACGACTCAAATCGGCACTTGTGCCCAAAATGAATTCGGCCAAGCCTAATGTAGTTCGAAAATTTCTACGTACGTCCCCCACGTACATACTCTGGAAATACGGGGTATAACACTTCTGTTGTTTTATTTTATAAGTTTCATGTATGTTCCGCTGATTATCTCTGATGTATACGTAAGCGGTGCCTGTGTAGGGCACGATCGCGATCGAGTGCAGTCGTGACAAAAGTGGTATCGAGCGCTTAGTCCTCGGAAAGTGTCTACGCACCGTGTCTAGTAGAGTCTTGATTATCGGTGTGTGGTGCACCACATCTATAATCGAGAGTGCGAGACATTTAGGATTGGTTTCCATTCTTCTCTCTCTAAGATCGTGCAGTAGAGCTGTCTTATTAGGTTGAATCCTCCCTGACCTAATCTTATGAAACTGTTATCCCTCCTCGGAAGGCGACCAGGGCCCAGAAGGGCAAGGCAGCAGCAGGCGCCAGAGGTACGCAGAGGGTTACCAGACTCGGGCACGACTATGCACGGGTAGTAGGCGGGCGGCGAGTTCAGCCACGCCGGCGATATTAGAGTCGAGAGCGGCAGCTCCAGAGGTTCCTGCGGGCCCCGATTCGCAGCCAGGCGAGTACGAGAGATTATGGAGAAGCAGATCGGACTATTGACCGACATAGTGGTGGGCGTGGCCGGCGAGCAGTAGCTAACCCAGAGCCGGCGGTTTGGATCCGGGATTTTCTGGGTTGTCATCCGCCCGAGTTTTATGTTTCGAGGTTTGAGGAGGATCCGCAGGAGTTCACTCGGCAGCTACAGCGGACTATGGAGGTTCTTAAGGCTTCAGAGACAGAGTCTGTTATGCTAGCCTTTACCGTTCTGCGATATTGCGTTGAACTGGTTTGAGTCATGGGTCGTGAGAGGGATGATGCTCTTCCAGCTGTTTGGGAGGAGATCACAGAGGCCATTATGGATCACTTTTTGCCTCCTGAGATGAGGAGGGCCCGCGTAGATAGATTTTTGACCTTGATACAGAATGGGAGGACTATCAGGGAGTATAGCCTGGAGTTTGACTCCTTGGCCAGTACGCGCACACCATTGTAGCTAACATGGCGGATAGAGTTCATCGTTATGTGATGGGGCTAGACCGTCACATGATTACTGCATGCTTGGGGGTGGCTCTTCAGCCCGGTATGGACATTGCTAGGATGCAGGCCTATGCGCAGGGGATAGAGGATAGAGAGAGGGAGGATCAGATTGACTCAGGCCAGCCCAAGAGGGCCAGGACAACAGGGTCTCAGGGCAATTTTCGAGGCGGACAGCCTCAGCAGCAGACTAGGTCTGATGCAGCCAGCAAGACCCAGTGCTCCTCCACGCTTTTCCGCGAGGTTTTACAACCCCGGGAATGCCAAGGTCGGTCAGGTCTCTAGAGCTTCAGAGTCTCAGGGAGATGGGGGTTCCAGTCAGTCGAGGCCACCTTTGCCTCAATGCGCCCAGTGTGGTAGGTTACATTCTGGGGTATGTCGCGCCGGTACGGGTGCTTGTTTTTCTTGTGGTCGTCTGGGCCATATGTTAAGAGAGTGTCCTTATAGAGGGGGTCCTGGTGGGACCACACCGTCTACTGGATCAGTTGCGGGTTCTTCGCCTTCAATAGCTAGGCAGGATGTTCATGCACCGACAGGCCGTGGCAGAGGTCGTGGTGGGAGTTCCCAGTTTTAGCGGTCCTTTGAACCGCCTATATGATTTCAGGTATGTCTTTGGCCCTTTAGAAACTTGTATGCATGATAAAGTTGTGGTATGTTTAAGTTTTATGAACAGATTATATTGAGACTATGTATATGTTAGAAGGAGTTGGAAGTACGAAAAGATAATCTCTTTTGGGCTTATGATGGACAGATATGCGTGTGCGAGGTAGTAGGGCCATGTGTGGCATTGTTGGTATGTCGGGGTTGTGAAAGGGAACTATGTCGCTAATTATAAGTATGACTCCGAAAGAACATTCGGGGACGAATGTTTCTAAGGGGGGAAGAATGTTACACCCCATATTTGCAGTACATGTTTTAAGAACGTACGTAAGAACTCATAAGCGTCAAGATTTGAGACTTGTAAAAATTTAGCGGAATTATGGAATTGTCGGAAAACGTATTATTGTGACGAATGGGAGGGCGACACGTGTCACCCCCCCTTAGAATGCCTTGGACGAAATTGATCATGGACAAAAGGGTCATTTGACCCTTGTTAGGAAGACAAGTCTTGCTAGCCTTAGAGCTTGACAACATTGACCAAGTCAATGACCCCACATTAGTCTTGATATTTGTTAAGACCTCATCCAAACCACCCATTTGTTTAGATCTTAACCCTCCATTACACTATATAATACTAGTAGTGCAAGACAAGCTTAACACTTAGCCAAAATTTCACACAATTTGAAGAACATCAAGAGCCTAGCTCTCGGGTTCACAAGAAGAAAGAAAGAAAAAATTTCGTTTCTTGTTCTTTAAGCCCCACACTTTAAACCAAGGTTCCTAAGTGTGTTGTAAGCATATCTCAATAGAAAAATCTCGGAAAAAGATAGTTTTCGGGTTAGTCGCAAAGTGAAAACCTAGTGGCTTTCTAGGTTTTGGATTGGAAGTTTGAAGGAAAGTTGTTGGTGTGGTTCTAAGGGTCTCAAGTAGCGGATTGAAGTATCTTGAAGAGGCTCTAGGTTGCTAAGGAGCGACTTCGGATTTGGAGTTGGATTAGGATTCGTTGAGGTATAATCTTGTTCTTTGAAAGTGTTACAAGATTATTTATATTGTTGTTAGCTATACTTGTTGCTAGCATGAAGTATATGTGTTAAAGTTTGTAAGGATTATGGATTGATTGTGGCCTTGGAAATCTGAAATGTAATGTGAGCCATGTTAAGTTAGATTACAATTTGGTCGTTATTAGAATCGTCGCATGTTATTGACTTGAAGATTATAGTAGTTATAATTGGTTGCGACTTGATATCATGTTATGCTAACAACTTGGATTGAATTGGAAATTGGATAAGAATTAATGTTGTAGTACCTCAATGTAGCCGAATTGGCCAAGTATGTTGTATTAAATTAATATCGTTTGTGGGGCGGAATTTTACACGTCTAGTAGGCGTGTAATCCCCTATTGTTGATTGCATTGGTGTGCCCTTAAATGTGGCGTGTTTGGTTATTGTATTCGGCCTTGAAAAAGGTGGCAAAGTAAGTAAACACAAAGGAGGTGCTGTCCGATTTTCCGTAGAATTTAATGACTTAGCACTTAGAATATTCTACGTTTGAAGTAAGAGGTTAATGGACGTATGGTGACCATTATAGGTGGAAGTACTAAGTATAGCGTATCCTACTTGAATGATGGAATAGCTATCAAGGTTGAAGTACTTTGGAGCATTTTGCTACTTGTCGACAATCGTCACGAGGTATGTGAACATCTTCCTTCCTTTGGCATGATTCTATGTATGGAATATACCTGTGGTATCATTTCATGTTTCCTTCTACTCTTAGAAGTTAAGAGGAAGTTGGGTGATTTACTCTATGTAGAACTTTTCCTATCTTTTGAGCACGACTAGTTGCACGTATGTAGTACGGTAGACGAACAACACCTTGATATCCTTTACTAGTTTTATGAATAGCCAAGTCGGGTGAGTTAGGAGATTAACTCATTTCTTTGAAAGAATAAAGGATGTCTCAAGTATTATTAAAGTTAAGGGACTTGAAGAGTTTTGAAGTATGTGATACTTGTTCCGTTTTAAACGTATAAGTCCCTTGGATAGGAAATTGTATTTTGGCTAAGGCATAAAGTGAATATAACGACTTTATGGGGAGTTGGTTATATTTGCTTTATGGAAATATAAATGACTTGATTTTAGTGAAAAGGTAACTTGATTTTAAGGCATCAATTGCCTAAGGTTTTATAATAAAAGGAGTCGCTTGAGTTCTAAAAGTTAAGAGACTAATTGTATTTTTTTAAAGTTAAAAGAAATGATTTGAAATAAAGAAGGGCAAATTGTTTTAAAGGTACCAATTGCTTAAGGTTTTTAATAAATAAGTCACTTAATTTAGAAGCCGGTAATTGTAGTTCTAAAAAGGTATTGTGACTTGTCTTGAAAGGTGGATAGGACTTGATACTATAGTTGTTAGTATCTGGGAAGTTTTATTTGAAAAAGAGTATTTCTAAAGGAGTAGAGGTGCGTAGTATGTTGGGTTAAATTCCCAGGTACTATATGACATTATCGACCCAGAATGGGTCAAGCGATACCTTTATGGGCAGACTATATGTCACGACCGAACGGGCGTGACCCGGTGCCTTACCCGGCACCCAAGTAGCCATACATCAGTAATCGAACATAAAGACAATACATGAAACCAGTGACAGTGAAATAAGCAGACAGGCTAACCAAAAACGGTTACCTTCAGTATATATATAAATAACAACTCTTTCAACATGAACAGTTTAATCCTTTTTACAAACCCTGCCCACAACAGTACTACAGACCTCTAAGAATGATACGACAACAATGGCGGGACAGGGCCCCGCCAAACCCCTGAATGTAAACACTTACGACGACAGGGGACTATACCACTGATAAGCCTCCGGAGAAACGGAGCTTCCCAAACGCTGAAACTGTGACCCTGAGAGCTAGGATCAACGACTGGTGTACCTTTACCTGCGGCATGAACGCAGCCCCCCGAAGGAGGTCAGTACAACAGGTACCAAGTATGTGAAACTGAAAATAAATACTGTAAATGAAATCATAGTAGTCTATATAAAGCAGGAGACATGTATGATAACCAAAATACAGTTCACAATAAATAAGCAGTCATGTCAAGTCAGGGACTCACGCCCTCAAAGTTATCACAATAAAACCGTACGGGGCAAGTACGAAGGCATAGCCGACTACTAAGACCCACAGTACCAAAAATACCACAAACTGTATCTCGAGGTCTTTCTAGACCGCACCACATGATCGAAGCTGGCCACTCGCCCGCAATATCAATGTGCGCGTCTATCCCTGGAACTCTCGCAGCTCCGCATAGGTCACCCACAGACCCGCATGAGGTATTCCTCGAATCATGGTCCCAGACCGCCTGAGGTATACCCCGCATCGAAGGCAGCCAACCCTCGGTATCCGCCTAGGCTCCCGCAGCCCGCATAGTCTCAAAAGACCGCATAGTCTCAACAGACCGCATAGGGAATCCCCCGCATCAGGCTAAACACCCGGAATGATCAATCCTGGAGCTACCGCACTCCGCATAGTCACAAGGACTGCATAGGCCGTATAGACCCGCATCAAGGGTGGCAAGCCCTCGGTATAACAAGTCAAGGGGGTATGTGATACAATAACAGTACAACGGGCTTAACGTTTGACAACGTAAGCACAACAAGAGTGACCCCCTTACACAATAATCACAAGATACTAACACACGTAGCATCCTAACATGCTTACTTATCAAATCAACAAGAAAGTATTACGAGGCTACCACAAACCAATACAATCAAGTTATTCACACAAGGTACTTTCTACTAACAAGTTCGGGTACCTATCCCCAAAGTACTTCATACATTAAATCTTTAAAAGATACGCTACTTCACAAAAACCACACAATACGTAGTATATGAAAATAGAGTGATTATCTTTTAAAGTAAATCAATTACTTCTCTTTGTAAAATCAAGTAGCAACCTTCTTTTCCAATGTTCAAGTTTCTTATTTTAGAAGGGTTTCGTAGTTCATAGTCTTATTCAGTTAAGAATATAATTCTCTTTTAACTATCTGAGAAACATAAGTCTTATATGTGAGTAGGATATTCTGGTTTATAACAATCTTATTACAGCAGCCATGATCTAGGAAATATCATTTTGTCTCATCTTAGCTTCTATGCAGATGGAAGTTTCTACTGGTTTTAATAATACTTAACTAGTCAAAACATTTCCTTTTATTAACGCTGCAGTGGTTCGTCGATACACATTCTGATTTCCGAAATCAGTAAAACATTCTTAAGCCGTTATACCTAACTTCCCATAAAGCTAGTATAACTCTTAAGTTTTGCAAAAACCAATTATTACTTCTTCTTTCAAAATGATTCAAAAATCTTTTGAAATACTTCAAGTTCTTTACTAACACATAACAAGCCAGTTATAGTTCAAATCAGTTACCTTTTAAAGACCACAAGTATTTTCTTACCAACATAAAGCTGTTATAACCAACTTCCCATAAAGCTGTTATAACACTTTATGTTTTAAACCAATCAAATACATTTAGCACATGTACGTCTACCGTACTACATAGTTCACACATATCATGCTAGAAGAGATAGGAAGAGGTTCACATACCTCGCGACGAGTATCGACTAATAGCAAAACGCTCCAAGTACTTCCAACCGTCGGCTACTCCTTAAGCCAAGTAGATCGCGCCACACGTAGTACTTCAACCTATAAGGCCACAAGGCGCTTATTAACATTTAGATCTCATCGTAGAACATTCTACCGAAAATTCGGCAGCACCTCCCCCCCCCGCAACAGCGTAAATCTCCTCCTCTATCGAGGCCGGCTACCAAGCCAACCAGGGGGGGGTTATACGTCTAACCCTAACGGGTACAATTCTACTCCACGGTACTACTACACAAGTTCATATGTCTGACCTATGTAATTACAATTCAGATTCTTCTTTAAATTCAGCTTAAGTCGCAAGATATTGCCGTAAGTATTATTCAGGCTTAAGTCAAAAGACATTGCCGATAACTACATTCAGTTCTATATAGTATACTTCAACTATATATTCTAACAATATGTAATTTCCAATTACAATAGAGGGACAAGATAATTACCTCGATAAGCCCATAATTATCCTAGTTAAAGTCGATCTGGGCAATCGCTTAGCTCCAACTCCGAGCGCCCAACCCGCTCTAAACCACCCTTAGAAGTTCTAACCAACTTCTACACAATACTCCAACGGACTATGGAGATTTTCCTAGGGTTTCGGTTTTGTGGTGACGGAAGTATAATAGTATTTCGGGCTTTCCAGATAGGTATAACCTTAGAATACAACAAGGTATACTGGCTAAGGTAATTTGGGCATTATAACAATACTTTGAGAGTATTTCTACACCACAAAGGGGGTATTATACGAAAGCAACTAGGCTAGTGGGTCCACGCCACACTACTAGGAGAGGGGTGTACCTCGGCCAAGGCCTCTAGGAGAGGAGGCCTCTTGGCGAACTCAACACAAGGGAGGAGAAGATTTAACACTTAGAAACATTTAGGAATGGATGAATAAGTCTTCAAAGGGACGGGTATTTATAGCACAAGCCTTCGCCAACCAACGGCCAAGATCAATCCATGTGTTAGGCAAGTGTAGGGCTAGGATTTACCAAACACAAATATCCTACCTACCCTTGACTTTGTCAAGGCACAAAAAACGTGCCTTACCTTGTCCATTTCGTCCAAATGGACGATTTGAAGTCCACCAATGAGAGGGTGCCAAGTGGCGCCTCGCTGGTCCAACACGCTTCGCCTCTCGGAAAAATCCACAAAAATTAAAATGACATAGCGGAAATTCCCTACGAAGTCGTGGAAAACGTTTCACTAAAAACGACTCTAACCGTGTTGTGCACAAAATTAAATCGCCAAGCCTACTACAAGTTTCAAATTTTCACGCACGCCCCACGTACATACTGCGGAAGTACGGGGTATAACATTCTCCCCTCCTTAGAAACATTCGTCCCGAATGTTCCTTCTAAGTCTCAAAACAAACGTGCGCCAGTCACTACTATACTTACGAGCACAATCCTGCCACACCTGGCCACAGAAACACCCGCGCACAAAAAAAAACTTACATCCAAGTCCACGAGGAAACACCTCTAACATCACCAAAATGATACCACTTTGTCACTTTGTCGCGAGCCTTGCTCCGACGACCCAACAAATGGTACCGGGCTGCATGCGATCAGAAGGTGTGCGACACTAACTCTTACCACATTTCGATCGCTTTAGTTTCCAAAACTCGGGGTTACTATCTCTTAACGTGGGCATCATTTACTGGGAACATTCTGCATGGATCTTCGATACTTTCCTGAACATAACAATACGAAAGACCGGACGCACTGCCTCCTACGTCGGACGGCAAATGCTAACATATAGGCAACCTGGCCTATTCCTCACATGAACTCAAAAAGGCCCAAAGTAACTCGGGCTAAGTTTCCTCTGTTTTCCAAAGCTCGTCACACCCTGTCCGGGGTGGTACTTTCAAGAAGACCGACCGTCAACCTGAACTCTAAGCGTCGTCGCCGATTATCCGCACGATTCCTCTGAGCTGCCAGAACTTCTTCTAGACAAGCTTCTCACTATCCACAGTCTGCTGGAACAAGCCTGAACCAACTGTCTGAACCTTGCCAACATCGAACCAATCGACCGGCAACTTTACACTTCCGTCCCTACAAGGCTTCAAAAGGTGACATCCGAACACTGAATTGGTAGCTTAAACACTCCCTCCACAGGAGACAACAATCCCCACAACTATCCCTGAAATCCAAGCACCGCCCAGGCGAATGCGATTCTGAGACTCACCTGAGTTCTTAACACATGTTTGGTAAAACTTCCAGAAACAAAAACAGCCGTACCCTGGGCTCCACTGTCTGCCATAAGGTGAAGGTAGGCACCCCGTGCAGCCTTACAACTTTTCAGATAACTCAACACAGCCGAGTAAACGGTCCTGACCGAAGAACACGATGGGCTGCCCCCATCGGCCCAACCACTGGTCGAACGTATCCACGAACTCGTACGCTGGTCAACTAAACTTGGGCCTAACACCCTCGTGACCCTATCACAAGGCGGGACCACCACAAACTGCCCCCACCACCACACATGCCGCGGGTTGACCAAGACGTAGCCTCAACCCGCCCGTGATGCGACAATACTAGATCCCCGATCCGGACAATCTCACTAATCACGTTTCGAAAACCTAGCGGTCTTCTTAGCTCAACTACCCCCTTTCATTCCACACTACTAGGGACCTATCCCATCATAACTCACGTGCACTATGCACTTCCGATAAGGGTCAAACATAACACTACACCTTTTCTCGAGATGGCCTCACCTCTAAGGTCTTTACGTAAAAAGCTCTAAGACTCACACCTTCTATCCCCAAAATCTTACTCTGCTAAACAACCATGATCTAATCACGACTAACACCGCTATCGTAACATAGCACTTAAGGTATACTCACCTTATCACACATACTGATCTCTAGAGGGTTAAAGATATATCTATATCTACTGCTTCACTCCCCTTAGTCGTTCTAATCAAACCTGCCACGTAGGGCTCATAGCTAAGGAAGATGACGAACTACCCACCGATCCTGAAGGCTAAGTCCTCCTACAAGGACACCCCATCGACATCAGACCCGGACGGTCGTAGGTACAACAAGTACCAACTAAAAGACGACATTCCCCGGAATGACGTCTGTCACACTGTGAACCGGAAGCCCTGGAGTTCTGACCAACTCCTGCACACCCCGAACGTCCTGAAATCTGTGGAAGACCACTCTGCACTGGCGGAGGTGCATAATCTAATCTGCTGGTGAGGTGACTCGCCTCGAAAGTTTACCAAAGGACCTTGCTGCTGCGCCTCTTCTCGTCGCCGTTAACCCGTTGATCTCTACGTTTCTCGGCCTGCTGCGCATAAGCCCGTACACAGGCCATGCTCAAGCCCAACTGAAGAATTACTCTTGCACAACCCTTTCTTAGGTAGTCATCAAGACTCGCGGTACATCGGTATACTCTTTGGTAGCCATATCCATGGCTAGTAACAGGGTTGCCTCTTTGCAATCTATATTCACCGTTCCCGGTCGTGGGACTGAAGGTTCAAATATCATGGCGCGAAGAGGCGCCGCCGCCGCGCTAAACTCTGGGGGCTAGTGACGCCGCAGAAAATACCCGAATGAAGCATTACCTAAGTAATGATTGGGCTGTGCCCTCATGACCTCTCGAACTCTACTCGCGACTCCGCCGGTGCCTTGCCCTCACGGGCGGGTTGCCTACGCGGAGGCATAACGGTAAGGAAAGAAATACGTTAGAGGTCCAACTTACAACACAGCTCTAAGGCACGATCTCGAGTGAGAAGAATAGAAACCAATCCTAAATATCCTATAGCCTCACGATTATTGGTGTGGTGCACAACACACGATAATCAAGACTCTGGATCGATACGTTCAGACACTTTCCGAGGATTAATCGCTCGATACCACTTTTGTCACGACCAACCGGGCCGTGATGGTGCCTACCGGGCACCCAGTAGCCATACATCGAGTAATCACGGAACATAAAGACAATACATGAAACGGTGTAATAAGACAGTGAAATAAGCAGACAGGCTAACCAAAAACAGTTACGTTCAGTATATATATAAATAATAACTCTTTCAACATTAAAAGTTTAATCCTTTTTACAAACCCTGCCCAGCAATACTATGCACTTCTAAGAATGATACGACCACAATGGCGGGACAGGGCCCCGCCAAACCACGAATGTAAACACTTACGACGGCGGGGACTATACCATGATAAGCCTCGAAGAAACGGAGCTTCCCAACGCCAAATCGTGACCACGAGAGCTAGGATCAACGATGGTGTACCTTTACTGCGGCATGAACGCAGCCCGAAGGAGGTCGATCTAACAGTACCAAGTATGTGGCGAAAATAACATCGTAAATGAAATCATAGTAGTCTATATAAAGCAGGAGACATGTATGATAACCAAAATACAGTTCACAATAAATAAGCAGTCATGTCAAGTCAGGGACTCATGCCCTCAAAGTTATCACAATAAAACCGTACGGGTCAAGTACGAAGGCATAGCCGACTACTAAGACCACAGTACCAAAAATACCACAAACTGTATCTCGAGGTCTTTCTAGACCGCACCACATGATCGAAGCTGGCCACTCGCCCGCAATATCAATGTGCGCGTCTATCCTCGAACTCTCGCGACTCCGCATAGGTCACCGCGGACCGCATGAGGTATTCCTCGAATCATGGTCCCAGACCGCCTGAGGTATACCCCGCATCGAAGGCAGCCAACCCTCGGTATCCGCCTAGGCTCCCGCAGCCCGCATAGTCTCAAAAGACCGCATAGTCTCAACAGACCGCATAGGGAATCCCCCGCATCAGGCTAAACACCCGGAATGATCAATCCTGGAGCTACCGCACTCCGCATAGTCACAAGGACTGCATAGGCCGTAGAGACCCGCATCGAGGTGGCAAGCCCTCGGTATAACAAGTCGAGGGTATGTGATACAATAACGATAACGGGCTTAACGTTTGACAACGTAAGCACCACAAGAGTGACCCCCTTACACAATAATCACAAGATACTAACACACGTAGCATCCTAACATGCTTACTTATCAAATCAACAAGAAAGTATTACGAGGCTACCACAAACCAATACAATCAAGTTATTCACACAAGGTACTTTCTACTAACAAGTTCGGGTACCTATCCCGAAAGTACTTCATACATTAAATCTTTAAAAGATACGTTACTTCACAAAACCACACAATACCGTAGTATATGAAAATAGAGTGATTATCTTTTTAAAGTAAATCAATTACTTCTCTTTGTAAAATCAAGTAGCAACCTTCTTTTCCAATGTTCAAGTTTCTTATTTTAGAAGGGTTTCGTAGTTCATAGTCTTATTCGCTTAAGAATATAATTCTCTTTTAACTATCCGAGAAACATAAGTCTTATATGTGAGTAGGATATTACGGTTTATAACAATCTTATTACAAAGACCATGATCTAGGAAATATCATTTTGTCTCATCTTAGCTTACATGCGGATGGAAGTTTCTCCGGTTTTAATAATACTTAACTAGTCAAAACATTTCCTTTTATTAACGCCGCGATGGTTCGTCGATACACATTCGATTTCAAATCGGTAAAACATTCTTAAGCCGTTATACCTAACTTCCCATAAAGCTAGTATAACTCTTAAGTTTTGCAAAACCAATTATTACTTCTTCTTTCAAAATGATTCAAAAATCTTTTGAAATACTTCAAGTTCTTTACTAACACATAACAAGCGATTATAGTTCAAATCGATTTACCTTTTAAAGACCACAAGTATTTTCTTACCAACATAAAGTCGTTATAACCAACTTCCCATAAAGTGTTATAACACTTTATGTTTTAAACCAATCAAATACATTTAGCACGTATACGTCTACGTACTACATAGTTCACACATATCATGCTAGAAGAGATAGGAAGAGGTTCACATACCTCGCGACGAGTATCGACTAATAGCAAAACGCTCAAGTACTTCCAACCGTGGCTACTTCAAGCCAAGTAGATCGCGCCACACGAGTACTTCAACCTATAAGGCCACAGCGCTTTATTAACATTTAGATCTCATCGTAGAACATTCTACTGAAAATTCGGCACCTCCCCGCAGCGGCGTAAATCTCCTCTATCGGGCGGCTACCAAGCCAACCGGGGTTATATGTCTAACCCTAACGGTACAATTCTACACCACGGTACTCTTACACAAGTCTCATCAGAATACGCCCTATGTAATTCTGATTGGTATTCTTCTTTTAAATTGGGCTTAAGTCGCAAGACATTCTGTAAGTATTATTCAGGCTTAAGTCAAAAGACATTGCCGATAACTACGTTCAGTTCTATATATAGTATACTTCAACTATATATTCTAACAATATGTAATTTCCAATTACAATAGAGGGACAAGATAATTACCTCGATAAGCCCATAATTATCCTAGTTAAAGTCGATCTGGGCAATCGTTTAGCTCAACTCAGCGCTCAACCCGCTCTAAACCACCCTTAGAAGTTCTAACCAACTTCTACACAATACTCAACTGACTATGGAGATTTTCCTAGGGTTTGGTTTTGTATTGACGGGAAGTATAATAGTATTTACGGGCTTCAGATAGGTATAACCTTAGAATACAACAAGGTATCTGACTAAGGTAATTTGGGCATTATAACAATACTTTTGAGAGTATTTCTACACCACAAAGGGGGTATTATCTGAAAGCAACTAGGCTAGGGGTACCCGCCACACTACTAGGAGAGGGGTGTACCCTCGGCCAAGGCCTCTAGAGAGGGAGGAGGCTCTTGGCCGAACTCAACACAGGGAGGAGAGAAGATTTAACACTTAGAAACATTTAGGAATGGATGAATAAGTCTTCAAATGGATGGGTATTTATAGCACAAGCCTTGGCCAACCAATGGCCAAGATCAATCCATGTGTTAGGCAAGTGTAGGGCTAGGATTTACCAAACACAAATATCCTACCTACCCTTGACTTTGTCAAGGCACAAAAAACGTGCCTTACCATGTCCATTTCGTCCAAATGGACGATTTGAAGTCCACCAATGAGAGGGTGCCAAGTGGCGCCCTCTTGTTGGTCCAACACGCTTCGTCTCGGAAAAATCCGCAAAAATTAAAAATGACATAGCGGAAATTCCCTACGAAAGCGTGGAAAACGTTTACGAAAACGACTCTAACCGGGTGTTGTGCACAAAATTAAATCGGCCAAGCCTACTACAAGTTTCAAATTTTCTACGTACGTCCTCACATACATACCCTGCAACTACGGGGTATAACACTATATGACATTATCGACCCAGGAATGGGCCGGGCAGTATACCTTTATGGGCAGACTATATGACATTATCGACCCAGGAATTGGCCGGGAAGTATACCTTTATGGGCAGACTATATGACATTATCGACCCAGGAATGGGCCGGGCAGTATACCTTTATGGGCAGACTATATGACATTATCGACCCAGGAATGGGCCGGGCAGTATACCTTTATGGGCAGACTATATGATATTATCGTCCCAGAAATGGGCCGGGCAGTATACCTGTATGGCACTATGACCTTGATCGCCCCGATTGGGTAGTAGATAAAGCGCCCCTCCTTAAAGGGCCGGATGTACTTATGAAAGATAAGTAAGTTATATAGAAATGAACTTAATGATTTTTCCTAATCATGTGCGTAAGAATGTGGCTATAACCTTTATTGAAAATGGGAAAAGATATTGATGTGAAATTAAGTTCATAAGTGGTAATGACACGGCAAGATCTGGTATGTATTTTATACTTGTCCTGTCATTCTTTGTCTGATTATGATCACATTTCTTGACGTTATTTACATTCCATATTACTTTTTGTTATGCGACCCCGCCTGGGAATTTGCGTTAAATGCCATGAGTTTTAGGTACTCAGTTGGTGATCCTTGCTCTTAAGATCTCGGTTCAGTTTTTGGGAAAAAGCTCCCTTTGCTCCGGAGGCTTATCTCTGGGTACGGTGTTCCCTGAGGTAGGAGATTCATGTATCTTCCTGGGTATGGCGGGGCCTGTCCCATACGATTGTTATGATAAAAACTCTTGAAGTGCAGTAGTCACATATTTGTGGGTCAGTTTGTAAAGAAATGAGGCAACTGCTTCGGTTGTATATATATATGTCCAGGAAGGTAGCCCTATCGGCTAACCTATTGTTTTACTTCTGTTGTTTTATTTTATAAGTTTCATGTATGTTCCGCTGATTATCTCTGATGTATACCTGTAAGGGTGCCCAGGTAGGGCACCGATCGCGGTCCCGGGGTCGGTTCGTGACAATTGGACTCATGTACAGTATAGTGTCTTTTGAGTATGTATATCATGGCAGCCTTGTCGGCTTTGCCCTTGCACGTACGATTGGTTTAAAAAAAAAAGGTGTTATTTAATTTCCGCAGTTTACTTGTGTTGTTAAGGTAGAAGGGTGCCCAGGTAGGGCACCAGTCACGGGCCCGGGGTTCGGGGCGTGACAGAGTGGTATCAGAGCAGTCAGTCCTCGGAATGTCTACAGACCGTGTCTGGTAGAGTCTTGATTATAGGTGTGTTGCGCGCCACACCCATAAACAGGAGGCTACAGGACATTTAGGAGTTGGTTTCTATTCTTCTCACTCTAAGATCGTGCCATAGAGCTGTGTTAGTAAGATAATTCCTCTCTGACGTGATTTTGTGTTACAGTTATGCCTCGAGGGCAGCGGCCTGAAGGGCAAAGGAGTAGCGAGAGCTACTAGTCGAACTCGGAGAGTTGATAGGGCTTATGCCCGTGGTATACCGGATAGTGTCGCAATGGCGAAGTTAACCTGCGCGAGTTTTGAGGCCCAGCACAGCGCCTCGGTTTCGATTAGGAGAAGACTATAGGGTCATGAGGAAGCGATTATGTTATTGACCAAGATAAGCGGTGCTACAGTTTCATCAAGGAAGTTATTCGGCGATGCGGGAAGGTGTACAGAGGTAGAGGCCAACGCTGGAGATCGGTGTAAGAGGCTAGACCGGTTGGTTATCGGTGAGTTTTTGGACGGCGGCCTCGGCGGCCAGTGAGATATTCGTCGACCTACCCGGTACATACCTCCGCGGTTCACGGGTGGGATATTGGACCCACAAGGATTTAGGAGTCGGTCCAAGCTCGGGTCGAGGTTCTCGGAGGCGAGAGGACTTTCGGTCGAGGCCACCTATTCCTCAGTGTATCAGATGTGGTAAGCGTCATTCGGGGAAACGTCGTTATGGCCCAGGAGTTTGTTTTTGTTGTGGCCGTCCGGGCCATATTCGGAGGGGATGTCCTTTTAGAAAGAGCACCGGTGAGGTGGCTCGGCTATGGTCGATGGTTGATTCCCTTTCCTCGCGGTATCGTCCCAGGCGGGGTGTTGGATGTCGACCCGGCCGTGGTAGAGTCGGTGGTGTTTATAGTTCTGGCGGTCCTTGAACCGCATAGTTGACGTGACTCTTGGGCGGGATCGGAGGCAACATCTCATGGGGTTACAGGTTTATGTCGATTCTTTTGAATCATACGTGCGTTGATAGATTCAGATTTTGCCCTAGCGTATATGTTTTACCTTTGTTGCTAGCAGTTGTAAAGTGATAGTACCCAGTAGGGATACCTTGATTAGTAAAGTGAGAAGTTAAGAATGTTGACAAGAATGGTAAGTGAACTGAGACTATAGTTGTGTAGAGTTCACAAGTTGTAATTGCCCCATAACAGTGTAAGACCAATAGGGAAGAATGTACGGTAGAAATACTTCGACCTATGTGACGAACCTCTAGTGATTAGGGGGATAGGGTGAGAAGTACCTTGAGATAGGAGAAAGATTTATTTCAGACTAAGAATGAGAAGTTAAGGGTGACGCTGGGTCGGTTGTGGACTCATTTCGGGTCAGCCGGTAGTATGGAATGGGGTGATGTCAGTTAGAAATGGTCCCGTTATGTGGTAGGGTCCCGAGGATGCCAGGCCCAAGTTTAGTTAATCGTTGTACGAGTTCGTGGATGTGTTCCACCGGAACCAGGCCGTAAGGGTCGAGAAGAGCCTTGACGGGAAAGTAAGTAACAAAATGGCCAAGTTTGGATAGTAACTCCAAGGATTGGAGAATAGAAACAATATTTGAGATTTTGTACGTGTACTAGATGAGTTTGAAAGTACGAGAAAGTATGACAAGTAAGGAAAGAAAGGAACCTCTAAGGATCCCGTGTTTTAGAAGACTGTAACCTTCGAGTTTTGTGAGAAGGGGTCGCGGATGGAAGGTCCATTGTTATGTTTACGTATGTTGTGGTGGTCATGTGTGGCATCGTTGGTCTTGTGGAGTATTGATTGATAGGCTTGGTAAAGAGATTATGCCAGAATTTGTATAGCTTGAAAACCGACTAAGAACATTCGGGGACGAATGTTTCTAAGCAAAAGAATGTTACACCGTAAGTCCGGGACATGTATAAGAGAGAATGTACGTAAGGAATCAAGACTTGAAAATTAGTACGAAAGGAAGAATTGTTTTTCCGAGAAAATCTTGGACGCGTCGGAAAGGAAAAATGTTCGTTGTTGAGAATTGGATTCTCAAAATGCATTATTTGAAGAGTATGGAACCTATTAACATTATGGAAATTTATTTTAACGGATTTGGTCACGTGGGGCCCACCCGAGGACTTTTACGTTTTGTGGGGCCACGAGGGTTCTGAGAATTTTATGAACGAATGAGAGGGCGACACGTGGCACCCTCACATATGGTCTTGGACGAAATTAGAGGAAGGGTAAAATGGTCATTGACCATCTTGGAAGATAAGTCTTGCAAGCTTGATATTGTTGACTTGTCAACTTGTCCACATGGGCTTAATCCTAGTGAAATTCATCCTAGCCTCACATTTGTTGATATCTAAGCCTCCCATTGTGTTATATATACATAACTAGTAGCAAGACAAGGTCTTGAAGACTTAGAAAAATTTTACAACACTTTGAGCTTGTTATGTTGCTCTCGGGTTTAGGCTAGATCCCACACAAAAATTTTGCAATTTTGATCCATTATTCACAAGACTTAAACCCAAGGTTCCTAAGAGTATTATAAGGTTATCTCAATAGAAAAATTGCGGGAAAATGGCGTTTTCGTATTAGTCGCAAGGCGGAAACTTAGGGAGTTCTTCAACTTTGAAGTTGGAACTTGAAGATGAGTTCTTCATAGGCTTCTAAGGAGTGCTTGGAGCGGATTGGAACCTAAGGAAAGGAGCTAAGAATTGCTAAGGCGCGACTTTGAATCTTGGAAATTTTAAGGGCTTATAAAGGTATAAATTTTGTCGTTTTAGTAGTTAAGACTTACTTATTGTTGTAGCTATGGATATTAGCAAGCATGAGTTATATGTTATGACGTTTGATAAGTGTTGTGGTTATTGGAACCCTAATCCGAAAACTAGCATGTTAGCCCTAAGATTTCAATTCAAGTCGATTATTAGTAAAGTCGTCGCATGTTGTAAAAAGAAGGAAATTGTAGTTGTTGAAGTTGTTTATGACTATATAACATGTTAGACCTTAGAACTTGGAATTGGAAAAGGATTGGAAAGGACTTAGTGTTATTATTTATGTTGGCCGAGAATGGCTAGATTATGGAGCTATTTCGTATGAATTGTGGGGCAGAATTTTACACGTATTGTAAGGCGTGTAATCCCCTTTGTTTGGTTGTTGTTTTGAGCCTTAAATGTGGCGTGTTGGTTATTGTATTCGGCCTTGAAAAAGGTGGCAAAGTGAGTAGAAACAAAGGAAGTGCTGCCCGATTTTCCGTAGAATTAGAGACCGTATACTTAGTATTATTCTATGTTAGAGACTAGAAGTTGATAGTCTTGTTGTGGCCATTATAGGTTGACACTTCTACGTACAGCGTATTCGTCTTAGCTTGTGGATTTAGCCGAAAAGGTATGTGAACTATCTCCTCTTCTAGCATGATTCCTTAAGATCAAGAAAGTATGTCCTACTCCTTAAATGATCCATTCCTTGGTTGTATTTGGATTGCCTAAAATAGAATTTGTTCTATGTACTTCCTTGAGTGTACTTTGATGTTTAAATTGTAAGTTGTATAATCCATTTCCTTAGTGAAGTTTGGATTCTTAAAAGTGAAAGTATTTTACTTAAAGTACATAGAGTCTTGAAAAGGAAGTGGTTTCCAAATCTTTTGGCTAGTGCCTTAGTTCCAAAACCTAAAGGTCATTATAATGACTTTAGGGAAGTCAAAGGAGTGATTTACTTAATTGTTTTAAAAGAGGAGAAATGACATGATTTAAGAGAAGTAACTTGTTTTAACGGTGTAAGTTACTTGAGGTTTAAAAGTAGAAGAAACTTGTTTTCTACATATTAAGAGACTCAAAGTATTTTGAAAGTTAAGAACTTGATTTGTAAGTATGTGATACTTGGTTTTAAAAGTATAAGTCTCTTGGTTATAAAAAGAATGAAATTGTCTAAAACCATAAAGGGTTATAACGGCTTTATGGGAAGTTGGTTATAACGGCTTTATGGAAGGTTAAGAAAGTTGTCTATTTTGATTATTGGGCATAAGTTGCCTAGATTATGAAAATTTGAAGTTACTTGATTTCAAGATTTGAAATGAGTTTTCTAAAAGTGTAGTAACTTACTTTGAAAAATAGACACACCTTGATACTACGGGTGTTAGTATCTTGGGATTTTACATAAAAAGGAGTCTTTTGAAAAGAATGTACGTACGTAGTACTTTGTCTTGTTAAATAAGAATTATTCTATTTGTGCCTTGATAAGTACTTTGGCTTGTTAAATGAGAATTATTCTATTGGTGCCTTGATAAGTACTTTGGCTTGTTAAATGAGAATTATTCTATTGGTGCCTTGATAAGTACTTTGGCTTGTTAAATGAGAATTATTCTATTTGTGCCTTGATAAGTACTTTGGCTTGTTAATTGAGAATTATTCCATGTGTGCCTTGATAAGTACTTTGGCTTGATTAATTAAGAATTGCCTATGTGTGCTGGTGATAGCCTTTGAGTGCAAGTATTATGTTTTATTGCGTTGCCGACTCGGTTGGAGGGCACTGTCTTGTTGTAAGTTACTTGGACGTCGCAAGCGGTGATGTGGGATTCCACGGGTATGCTTCGGTTATTTGTAGTACATGGGTTAAATTCTCGGATTTTTATAAAAGACCTGGTAGTGCTTATGTGTTGTTTGACGGCCGGTCGAGATAGGGTAAGAGTATAAGTGAGGGGTAAACCCCCAAGACGCTATACCACCTTCTCGAGTAAGAGTATAAATGAGGGTAAACCCCAAGACATTATACCCCGCTTGTTTTGTTTGATGGTCGCAGAGATAGGGTAAGAGTATAAATGAGGGTAAACCCCAGACATTATACCACGCTTACCACCGCTCGTCTTCTACTTGGCGTCTGCTTTTAGGACACAAGTGGGACTTGGTGTTCAGTATGACTATTGGCGTTATATTATATCATGGATTCAGCGGTGAGGAAGGATTCCACGGGCATGATTGATATTGTGGGCGTGAGACCCATGGTTATATTTTAGAAATGACTTGAGGCACGTCCACGACTTGTTATGAGCTTATGTGTTGTATCTTGTATGTTGGCTATCATACATGTCTCTGTTTGCTTAAGTGTTATGATTTCATTCAGATGCTATTTCACATACTTGGTACATTTTTCGTCTTGACCTCCTTACGAGTGCGTTCACGCGAGTTTAGGTCTTGATTTGGTGATCGGCAGTGTAGGACCGCTCGAGTTTTGGATAGCTCCTACATTCGGAGTTTATCTTTTTGGTATAAGTTCTTTGATGTGAGCTTTTGTACGATTATGGTACGGCGGGGCCTTGTCCGTCATAGTTCAGTATAACTCTTAGAGGTCTGTATTCATATGTGGGATTGGACTCATGTACAGTATAGTGTCTTTTGAGTATGTATATCTGTCGGCCCGAGCCCTCCTCATCTGTGGGGGCAAGAAATGTGCAAGAAATGCCCCTGAGAACTCGTCCCATACAGCTGGAAGCGCATGCTCCCGGGGCAGTTCCCATGAATCAAACGATCATCGCAGATCACGCAGCCGATGCAAACCAATACCACCGACTCGCCTCGAGGCCTTGATCACTCTCATGATCCAGAATCGCTTCGGATAAACTCACGAGGTCATCCTCGCTCTCGATCCATAGAACATGGTGGATCGCAACTTAGAAGTCGAAGTCTCCAACTATCGGCCCGGGTGCCTTCACGGTACCACCGGCTCCGTCGTCCTCAAGCCTCGCCATAAACCTAACTAATCGGGCCATCTCGCGCAACCCATATCCTCTGTTCTCGGCCGTGATCGAGGCTCGAATATCGTGGCCTCGGTAGCTATTGTTCCGCTTTAAACTCTTACGGGTGGCGGCATCGTAGAATCCGCCGTCTATATCACCACCTCGGGTAAAAACTGGGCCTCTGCCCTGGTAACCCTCCGTGCTCTACTCGCAGCTCCCTCTGCTGCCTTGCCCTTCTGGACTCTGGTTGCCTTGCGTGGAGGCATAACTGATATAAAAGAATACGTCAGAGGGAGTCCAACTTACAACACAGCTCTAAGGCACGATCTCAGAGTGAGAAGAATGGAAACAAATTCTAAATGTCCTGCAGCCTCCTGATTATAGATGTGGTGCACTGCATCGATAATCAAGACTCTACTGAACACGCAGTGCGTAGACACTTTCCGAGGATTAACTGCTCTGATACCACTTTTGTCACGACCCGATCCCGGGCCTGTGACTGGTGCCTTACCCCGGGCACCCTAGTGATACAACATCAGAGAAAATCAGCGGAAATAAAAACTTAAACATGAAACAAGAGATATGATAATTAACCAGGCCAACCAAAGCGGTGCCTTTGCATATATAAAGAAATTGAACAGTTACATCCTTTACAACCACGCCACAACAGCGGTACGGACCTAAGAATGTAACCACAACTATGACGGACAGGGCCGCCATACCCCGAATGTACAAGAACCTACAACTCAGGAAACATACTAAAAGATAAGCCTCGAGAAGCGGAGCTTCCTAATCTGAGCGTGATCCTATGGCGAGGATCAACAAGCGATGTACCTCTACTGCGGCATGACGCGGCCGAGGAGTCGATACAGGTACCAAGTATGTGAAACGAAAATCGTAAATGAAATCATAGTAGTCTATATAAAGCAGAGACATATATGATAACCAAACTACGATTACATAATATGTGATCCGCGTCAAGTCGTGGACTCACGCCTCAAAGTCATCACTCAAATATAAATATGGGTCTCACGCCCACATCATTCGTGCGTGGAATACCTTCCTCACCGCCGATCTATGATATAGCAACACCAAGGAGTACACATGAACACGTGTCCCACGTGTCATAACAACCGTCTGGGCAAGTCTGAAGGCTAACTACTGGATACCAAAGCGCGTCCTCAACGATCGGGCAAGTCAAAGCCAACTACGGATACCAAAGCCGTACCAACAAATCTACATAACCGTACCACGGCTGACCAGTCAAGTCAAAGCCAACTACCGGATACCACTGCGCACGTAGTGGCGGGGCAAATCTAAGACTAACTACCGATACTGGCCGGAATCACGAGACCGTCACAAAACCGAACGGGAAAGTACTAAGGCTAACTACGGATACCAAACCAAATCAGCCCACGACCTGGGCAAGTACGAGCCAACTACGGATACCAATCCGAATCGGTAAAACCTCATGGAGCTAGTCCATGGAATAATAATCACGAGCGTGCCGTGGAATGCTCGAATCCGCAGACGCGTCCAAGTAAGATCATAACAAATCAGCCGCCCTCCATCGAGACGCGGTGGTATAGAAATACAATACTAGCACGACAAGGCTATCACACGCAAACATAGGCAAGTTACACACAACTCAAGGTACTTTCATTTTATGCCAAAGTCGTGTTTTAACCCCAAAGTACTACGTCGTTAAATTCTTTTAAAAGATCCATTTCTTTTACAAAGGTCACCCGATGCCCGTATTATCAAAATAGAGTGACTAACATTTTAAGTAAACCAAAACAACTTCCATACTTTCCTTTTTAAACCAAATTAAGACAATGCCATGCCTTCTTTTTAGACCAAAATACTTCTCCTTTTAAAGTCAAGTTACCATTTTAAAACTAATGATAAAACCATTCTTTTGTTTTCATAAAGTCGTTATAACTAACTTCCCATAAAGCTGTTATAACACTTTATCTTTTAAACCAATTTAAGACAAAACCATGTCTTTCTTTTAAACCAAAAACTCTTCAATTCCTCAAGTCTCTTTTCTTTTAGAAATCAAGTTCCTTACTTTGGAAATTTAAGAAAATTAATGCTTGTTTATAATGATTCTTATTAAAGCAGCCATGATCTAGGAAATGTAATACAATTTTGTCTTATCTTAGCTTCTATGCAGATGAAGGTTTCTACTGGTTTTAATAGTAATTAATTTGTCAATACATTTTCCTTTATTAACGCTGCAGTGGTTTGTTCGATACTTATTCTCATTTCTGAAATCAATATAATATTATTCCTTTTAAAACCCGAGTACCCATTTCTCATAAAAGCGGTTTCACAACTGTTTAACACAAACCAAGTCCTTAATATTTCACATCAAGTCATTTATAAGTCAAGTCTCTTATCTTTTAAAAAAACCACAAATCATTTCTTTACCTACATAAAGTTGTTATAGCAAACTTCCCATAAAGCCGTTATAACACTTTATGTTTTAAACCAACCAAATTCATTTAGCACATGTACGTCTACCGTACTACATAGTTCACAACAATCATGCTAGAAAAGATAGGAAGAGGTTCACATACCTCGCGACGGTTATCGACAATTAGCAAAACGCTCCAAGTACTATAACGCGCTAGCCTTTTCCACCTTCAAGTAGAATACGCTACTCGTAGTACTTCAACCTATAATGGCCATAAAACGTCTATCAACTTCTAGATCTCTTCGTTGAATATTTTAAATACAAGATTCCTTATTCTCTGAGAAAATCGCAGCACTCCCCGTAACCACATAAATCTCCTCCTCTACTCAGGCCTGCTACCAGGCCAACAACTCCCAGGGGATTACACGTCTAACCGGACGTGTTCAATTCTACTTCACAGATATACTACACAAGTCTACTGTAAATACAGTCCAATGTAAATACAGTTCAATCCTTTTCAATATTCATTCTACATATAGTATACTCAACTATACATTAGTACAACATGTAATATCCAATTACAATAGGGGGATAAAGATCATTACCTTGATAAGCCCAAAATTATCCAAGATTATATGTCGATCCTGAGCAATGTTTAGCTCCAATTCCTTACGCTCCAACCCGCTCCAAGCAACCCTTAGAAGTTTCTAAACAACTTCTCTTAACACTTCAACTCCAAAAAGTGAAGAACACTTAGGCTTTGATTGTGGCAACTCTCGGCCAAGGGGTACTTTTAGTGGCTAGGGTGTGAAATCTTTTCTAACTTTTGGTTAATAATCTTCCTAATACACTAAGGAAGAACACTTAAAACTTTAAGAATTTTTGGACAACTTTAGCTCACAAAATCACGGCACGGTAGAGAGCTACACTCAGAGGAGGAGTATTTCAAACTTGGAAAACTCTAAGTGTGGATGAATTTTAGTCTTGCACTAAGGGGGTATTTATAGGCCAATCAATGGCCAAGATCAAAGCAAGTGTGTGGTCTAGATTGAGCCATGTGTGTGTGGGTCCCACTTATCTATCTACTACTCAAAATATCTTCAAGACTTTGACCAAATGTTTTAGACATTTTAAAGGCAAAAAACGTGCCAAACATTGACCACCATTTCGTCCAACATTGCCACCTAGGGGTGACACATGTCGCCCTCCTATTGGTCCAAAATATTTTATCTCTCGGAAAAATCCGCAATAAATTAAATTATTGAAACCGTAAAATTTCCTTCACAAGGCTCGGAATATTTTTCCGTCGGAAAAAATCACGTCTTTTCTCCCTTTCTATTTTAATGTCGTATTCTCGTACGTACGTCCT
The DNA here is from genome assembly GCA_029844215.1 of Przewalskia tangutica. Classification (NCBI taxonomy): domain Eukaryota; kingdom Viridiplantae; phylum Streptophyta; class Magnoliopsida; order Solanales; family Solanaceae; genus Przewalskia; species Przewalskia tangutica. Next base: position 64,332,880 of record CM056722.1, on the reverse strand, counting down.
CACATACATACCCTGGAACTACGGGGTGTAACATATTAGGGCAGCCTTGTCGGCTTTGCCCTTGTACGTATGTTGGTCTAAAAAAAATGAAGTGTTATTTAATTTCCGCAGTTTACTTAGTTGTTAAGGTAGAAGGGTGCCCAGGTAGGGCACGATCCACGCCCGAGTTCGGGCGTGAGAGTGGTATCGAGCGATGTCCTCGGAATGTCTACAGACCGTGTATAGTAGAGTCTTGATTATTGGAGTGTTGCGCGCCACACCCATAAACAGGAGGCTACATGACTTTTAGGAGTTGGTTTCTATTCTTCTCACTCTGAGATCGTGCCATAGAGCTGTGTTAGTAAGATAATTCCTCTCTGACGTAATTTTGTGTTCTGCTTATGCCTCAGGCGAACATGATCGCCAGAAGGGCAAAGGAGTAGCAGGAGCTACTAGTCGGACTCAGAGTTGATAGGGCTTATGCCGAGTCTCTACCGGATGTTGTCCGCTATCGGCGAGTTCTTGCGCCCGACTTTGAGACCCAGCACGAGCCTCCGGTTTCTCGGTTAGGAGAAGACTATAGGGTCATGAGGAAGCGATTATGTTATTGACCAAGATAGCGGTGCTACGGTTTCATCGGCAGAGGTTATTCGGCGATCTGACAGTTATGCAGGTAGAGGGCCAACGCGGAGATCGGCGTAAGAGGCTAGACCGATTGGTTATCGGTGAGTTTTTGGACGAGCTGCCTCGATGAGTGAGATATTCGTCCCACCTACCCAATACATACCCCGCACTCACGGTGGGAGATTTGATCCCACAAGGTATTTAGGAGCAGTCCCAAGCTCCGGTCGAGGTTCTCAAAGGCGGAAGGATTTTCTCGATCGAGGCCACATATTCCTCGGTGTTTCCATTGTAGTAAGCGTCATTCGGAAATGTCGTTATGGCACAGTGTTTGTTTTGTTGTGGTGCGTCCGCCATATACGGAGGGTATGTCCTTTTAGAAAGAGCCGTAAGGTGGCTCACCTATGAGGCGATGGTTGGTTACCTTTCCTCCACGGTTGCGTCCCCACGGCGGTGTTGGATGTCGGCCGATCGTGGTAAAGGTCGAGTGGAGTTTATAGTTCGGCGGTCCTTGAACCGCAGAGATAGCGTGACTCAAGGCGGGATCAGGAGGCGACATCGCATGGGGTTACAGGTATATTTCGATTCTTTGGAATCATACGTGCATTGATAGATTCAGATTTTGCCCTAGCATATATGTTTTCCCTTTGTTGCTAGCAGTTGTAAGTGATAGTACCCCCAGAGGTAGGAATACTTTGATTAGTAAAGTGAAAAGTTAAGAATGTTGACAAGAATGGTAAGTGAACTGAGACTATAGTTGTGTAGAGTTCACAAGTTGTAGTTACCCCATAAAAAGTGTAAAGACCGATAGGGAAGGATGTACAGTAGAAATACTTTGGCTTATGTGACGAACCTCTAGTGAATAGGGGGATAGGGTGAGAAGTACCTTGAGATAAGAGAGAGATTTGTTTCAGACTAAGAATGAGAAGTTAAGTGTGACGATGAGTCAGGTTATGGACTCATTTCGGGTCAGCCGATAGTATGGAATGGGGTGATGTCAGTTAGAAATGGTCCCGTTATGTGGTAGGGTCCCGAGGATGCAAGGCCCAAGTTTAGTTAATTGTTGTACGAGTTTGTGGACACGTTCCACTAGAATCAGGTCGTAAGGACCGTGAAGGGCCTTAGCGGAAATTCAAGTAGCATAGTGGCCAAGTTTGGATAGTAACTCCAAGGATTGGAGGACAGAAACAATATTTGAGATTTTGTACGTGTACTAGATAAGTTTGAAAGTACGAGAAAGTATGACAAGTAAGGAAAGAAAGGAACCTCTAAGGATCCCGTGTTTTAGAAGACTGTAACCTTCGAGTTTTGTGAGGAGGGGTCGCGGACGGAAGGTCCATTGATATGTTTACGGATGTTAGGTGGTGGCCATGTGTGGTATCGTTAGTCTTGTGGAGTATTGATTGATAGGCATAGTATAGAGATTGTGCCGGAGTTTGTATAGCCTGACAACCGACTAAGAACATTCGGGGACGAATGTTTCTAAGGGGGGAAGAATGTTACACCCCGTAAGTCCAGGACATGTATAAGAGAATGTACGTAAGGAATCAAGACTTGGAAATTAGTACGAAAGGAAGAATTGTTTTTCCGACAGAAAATCTTCCGAACGTCGGAAAGGAAAAATGTTCGTTGTTGAGAATTGGATTCTCAAAATGTATTATTTGAGGATTATGGAACTTTTAACATTATGGAAATTTATTTTTACGGATTTGGTCATGTGGGGCCCACCCGAGGAATTTTACGTTTTGTGGGGCCCACGAGGGTTACGGAATTTTATGGACGAATAAGAGGGCGACACGTGGCACCCCCACATATGGTCTTGGACGTTTTTAACAAGGATAAAATGGTCATTGACCATGGTAGAAGATAAGTCTTCAAAGCTTGATATAATTGACCAAAGTCAACTTGCCACTTGGGCTTGATCCTAGTGAAACTCATCTTAGCCACCCATTTGTTTAAGTCTTGGCCCTCCAATGTGTTATATAAGCATACTACTAGTGCAATACTAGCTCTTCAACACTTAGAATTTATCACAACATTTCTTGTTCTTCACTAAGCTCTCGGGTTCACTCTCCTCTCCACACAAAAAATTTGTAGTTTTGATCCTTTGTTCACTAGACTTTAAACCAAGGTTCCTAAGAGTGTTGTAAGGTTATCTCAATAGAAAGATTGCGGAAAAACGACGTTTTCACGTTAGTCGCAAGGCGAAAACCTAAGTAGTTTTCCTAGTTTTGGATTGGAAATGGAAGAGAAGTTGGTTGTGAACTTCTAAAGGCTTCAAATAGCGGATTGGAGCGTAAAGGAAAGGAGCTAAGAATTTGCTAAGGAGCGACTTTGAATCTTGGAATTTTTAAGGGCTTATAAAGGTATAAATTTTGTCGTTTTAGTAGTTAAGACTTACTTATTGTTGTAGCTATGGATATTAGCAAGCATGAGTTATATAGTATGAAGTTTGATAAGTATATTGGCTATTGGAACCCTAATCCGAAAACTAGCATGTTTAGCCTTAAGATTACAATTCGAGTTGATTATTAGTTTAAGTCGTCGCATGTTGTATAAAGAAGGAAATTGTAGTTGTTTATGACTATATAACATGTTAGACCTTAGAACTTGGAATTGGAAAAGGATTGGAAAAGACTTTGAATTGTTGGTTATGTAGTTGGCCGAGAATGGCTTTAAATATGGAACTACTTCGTATGAATTGTGGGGCGGAATTTTACACGTATTGTAAGGCGTGTAATCCCCTTTGGTTGGTTGTTGTTTTGAGCCTTAAATGTGGCATGTTTGGTTATTGTATTCGGCCTTGAAAAAGGTGGCAAAGTGAGTAGAAACAAAGGAAGTGCTGCCCGATTTTCCGTAGAATTAGAGACCATTACTTAGTATTATTCTACGTTAGAGACTAGAAGTTGATAGTCATGTTGTGACCATTATAGGTTGACACTTCTACGTGCGGCGTATTCGGCTTAGCTTGTGGATTTAGCCGAAAAGGTATGTGAACTATCTCCTCTTCTAGCATGATTCCTTAAGATAAAGAAAGTACGTCCTACTCCTTAAATGATCCATTCCTTGGTTGTATTTGGATTGCCTAAAATAGAATTTGTTCTATGTACTTCCTTGATTGTACTTTGATGTTTAATTTGTAAGTTGTATAATCCAATTCCTTAGTGAAATTTGGATTCTTAAAAGTGAAGGTATTTTACTTAAAGTACATAGAGTCTTGAAAAGGAAGTGGTGTCCAAACCTTTTGGCTAGTGCCTTAGTTCCAAAACCTAAAGGGTTGTTACAATGACTTTAGGGGAGTCAAAAGGAGTAATTTAGTTAATTGTTTTAAAAGAGGAGAAATGACATGATTTAAGAGAAGTAACTTGTTTTAAAGGTGGGAGTTACTTGAGGTTTAAAAGTAGAAGAAACTTGTTTTCTAAATATTAAGAGACTTGAAGTATTTTGAAAGTTAAGAACTTGATTTGTAAGTATGTGATACTTGGTTTTAAAGTGTAAGTCTCTTGGTTATAAAAGGAATGGATATGTCTAAAACCATAAAGGGTTATAACGGCTTTATGGGAAGTTGGTTATAACGGCTTTATGGAAGGTTAAGAAAGTTGTCTATTTTGATTAATGGGCATAAGTTGCCTAGATTGTGAAAATTTGAAGTTACTTGATTTCAAGCTTTGAAATGAGTTTTCTAAAAGTGTAGTAACTTACTTTGAAAAATAGACATGCCTTGATACTACGGGTGTTAGTATCTTGGGGTTTTACATAAAAAGGAGTCTTTTGAAAAGAATGTACGTACGTAGTACTTGGGCTTGTCTAATTGAGAATTATTCTATGTGTGCCTTGATAAGTACTTGGGCTTGTTTAATTGAGAATTATTCTATGTGTGCCTTGATAAGTACTTTGGCTTGTTTATATGGGAATTATTCTCTAAGTGCCTTGAGTTTATAAAATGAAAGTCTATAGATTTTATGAACTTGCCTGTGTGTGCTGGCGATAGCCTTTGAGTGCAAGTATTATGTTTTATTACGTTGCCGCGACTCTCGGTTGAAGGGTCGGCTGTCTTGTTGTAGGATTACTTGGACGTACCGACAGTGATGTGGGATTCCACGGGTATGCTTCCATTATTTGTATTACCCCTTGGACATGCTTATACGATGTGGGATTCCGGGGCATGTGACCAGGAGGCGGGTTAGATTCCCGGATCTTTATAAAAGACATGTTAGTGCCTTAAGTAAGCTAAAATGAGAGTGTATGTGAACAAGAATAATAAGAAGTTAGGGGATTCTTAACTTGCTTATTTATTGTGTGACGGCCGGTTGAGATGGGGTAAGAGTATAAATGAGGGGTAAACCCCCAAGACGTTATACCACCTTCTCCAGGGTAAGAGTATAAATGGGGGGTAAACCCCCAAGACGTTATACCACCTGGTTTACCACCTTCTCCAGGATAAGAGTATAAATGAGGGGTAAACCCCCAAGACGTTATACCACATTCCTCAGGGTAAGAGTATAAATGAGGGGTAAACCCCCAAGACGTTATACCACCTGTTTCCATGGATTTGCAACCTATGATTTGATCGTGAGTCTCCTATTTTTATGTTATAGGTATACTCTTATTTACTCTCATTGTTAGTAAGGCACTGTGTACTGTTATTTGAGTAGTGACTTTGAGGGCATGCGTCCCTGACTTGATATGACTGCTTATGTATTGTGTACTGTAGATTGGCTATCATACATGTCTCCTGTTTTGTTTAGACTGTTATGATTTCATTACAAGATGCTAACATTTCACATACTTGGTACATTCTTCGTACTGACCTCCTTCGGAGGGCTGCGTTCATGCCGCAGGTTTAGGTATTCTGTTTGGTGATCTGCAGGTGTAGGACCCTACTCAAAGTTTTTGGGATAGCTCCTTCTGTTCGGGAGTTTATCTTTTTGGTATAAGTTCTTTCAGTACAGGCTTTTGTATAGTTATGGGTACGGCGGGGCCTTGTCCCGTCATATTTCAGTATAACTCTTAGAGGTCTGTATTCATATATGGGATTGGACTCATGTACGGGGTAGTGTCTTTTGATCATGTATATTATGGCAGCCTTGTCGGCTTTGCCCTTGTACGTATGTTGGTTTAAAAAAAATGAAGTGTTATTTAATTTCCGCAGTTTACTTAGTTGTTAAGGTAGAAGGGTGCGTGTAGGGCACGATCCGCCCGGGGTTCGGGGCGTGACAGAGTGGTATCAGAGCAGTCAATCCTCGGAATGTCTACAGACCGTGTCTAGTAGAGTCTTGATTATCGGTGTGTTGCGCGCCACACCCATAAACAGGAGGCTACAGGACTTTTAGGAGTTGGTTTCTATTCTTCTCACTCTGAGATCATGCCATAGAGTTGTGTTAGTAAGATAATTCCTCTCTGACGTAATTTTGTGTTACAGCTATGCCTCCAAGGCGGGCTGATCGCCTGAAGGGCAAAACAGTAGTAAGAGCTACCAGTCAGACTCAGAGAGTTGATAAGGCTCATGCCCAGGGTATACTGGATGTTGTGCCGCTGTCGGCGAGTTCTTCTGCGCCAGGTTTTGAGACCAAGCACTGCAACCTCCACTTTCTCAGTTAGGAGAAGACTATAGGGTCATGAGGGAAGCAGTTATGTTATTGACCAAGATAGCGGTGCTACAGTTTCATCAGCAGGAGGTTATTCGGCCAGTACAGACAGTTGTACAGAGGGTAGAGGGCCAACGCGGAGATCAGCGTAAGAGGGCTAGACCGGTTGGTTATCCCGGTGAGTTTTGGACGAGTCACTCAAGAATGAGTGAGATATTCGTCCCAGCCTACCCAGTACATACCCCCGCAGCTCACAGGTGGGAGATTTGATCCCACAAGGTATTTAGGAGCCGGTCCAAGCTCCAGGGGTCGAGGTTCTCAAAGGAGCAGAGGATTTTCTCAGTCGAGGCCACATATTCCTCAGTGTTTCCATTGTAGTAAGCGTCATTCGGTAAAATGTCGTTATGGCACAGGTGTTTGTTTTTGTTGTGGCCGTCTGGGCCATATACGGAGGGTATGTCCTTTTAGAAAGAGCACCGGTAAGGTGGCTCAGCCTATGAGGTCGATGGTTGGTTACCTTTCCTCCACATTCAAGGCCCCTGTAAGGTGTTCGATGTCACCACCGTGGTAGAGGTCAGGGTGGAGTTTATAGTTCTGGCGGTCCTTCGAACCACAGAGATGACGTGACTACTGGGCAGGATCAGGAGGCGACATCGCATGGGGTTACAGGTATATTTCGATTCTTTGGAATCATACGTGCATTGATAGATTCAGATTTCGCCCTAGTATATATGTTTTCCCTTTGTTGCTAGCAGTTGTAAGTGATAGTACCCCCAGAGGTAGGAATACTTTGATTAGTAAAGTGAAAAGTTAAGAATGTTGACAAGAATGGTAAGTGAACTGAGACTATAGTTGTGTAGAGTTCACAAGTTGTAGTTACCCCATAAAAAGTGTAAAGACCGATAGGGAAGGATGTACAGTAGAAATACTTTGGCTTTTGTGACGAACCTCTAGTGAATAGGGGGATAGGGTAAGAAGTACCTTGAGATAAGAGAAAGATTTATTTCAGACTAAGAATGAGAAGTTAAGTGTGACGATGAGTCGGGTTATGGACTCATTTCGGGTCATCCGATAGTATGGAATGGGGTGATGTCAGTTAGAAATGGTCCCGTTATGTGGTAGGGTCCCGAGGATGCAAGGCCCAAGTTTAGTTAATTGTTGTACGAGTTTGTGGACACGCCCACTAGAATCAGGTCGTAAGGACCAAGGGCCTTAGCGGAAATTCAAGTAGCATAGTGGCCAAGTTTGGATAGTAACTCCAAGGATTGGAGGACAGAAACAATATTTGAGATTTTGTACGTGTACTAGATAAGTTTGAAAGTACGAGAAAGTATGACAAGTAAGGAAAGAAAGGAACCTCTAAGGATCCCGTGTTTTAGAAGACTGTAACCTTCGAGTTTTGTGAGAGGGTCGCGGACGGAAGGTCCATTGATATGTTTATGGATGTTAGGTGGTGGCACGTGTGGTATCGTTAGTCTTGTGGAGTATTGATTGATATGCATAGTATAGAGATTGTGCCGGAGTTTGTATAGCCTGACAACCGACTAAGAACATTCGGGGACGAATGTTTCTAAGGGGGGAAGAATGTTACACCCCGTAAGTCCAGGACATGTATAAGAGAATGTACGTAAGGAATCAAGACTTGGAAATTAGTACGAAAGGAAGAATTGTTTTTCCGACAGAAAATCTTCCGAACGTCGGAAAGGAAAATGTTCGTTGTTGAGAATTGATTCTCAAAATGTATTATTTGAGGATTATGGAACTTTTAACATTATGGAAATTTATTTTTACGGATTTGGTCATGTGGGGCCCACCCGAGGAATTTTACGTTTTGTGGGGCCCACGAGGGTTACGGAATTTTATGGACGAATAAGAGGGCGACACGTGGCACCCCACATTTGGTCTTGACGCTTTTAACAAGGATAAAATGGTCATTGACCATGGTAGAAGATAAGTCTTCAAAGCTTGATATAATTGACCAAAGTCAACTTGCCACTGGGCGATCCTAGTGAAACTCATCTTAGCCACCCATTTGTTTAAGTCTTGGCCCTCCAATGTGTTATATAAGCATACTACTAGTGCAAGACTAGCTCTTCAACACTTAGAATTTATCACAACATTTCTTGTTCTTCACTAAGCTCTCGGGTTCACTCTCCTCTCCACACAAAAAATTTGTAGTTTTGATCCTTTGTTCACTAGACTTTAAACCAAGGTTCCTAAGAGTGTTGTAAGGTTATCTCAATAGAAAGATTGCGGAAAAACGACGGTTTCACGGTAGTCGCAAGGCGAAAACCTAAGTAGTTTTCCTAGTTTTGGATTGGAAATGGAAGAGAAGTTGGTTGTGAACTTCTAAAGGCTTCAAATAGCGGATTGGAGCGTAAAGGAAAGGAGCTAAGAATTTGCTAAGGAGCGACTTTGAATCTTAGAATTTTTAAGGGCTTATAAAGGTATAAATTTTGTCGTTTTAGTAGTTAAGACTTACTTATTGTTGTAGCTATGGATATTAGCAAGCATGAGTTATATAGTATGAAGTTTGATAAGTATATCGCTATTGGAACCCTAATCCGAAAACTAGCATGTTTAGCCTTAAGATTACAATTCGAGTTGATTATTAGTTTAAGTCGTCGCATGTTGTATAAAGAAGGAAATTGTAGTTGTTTATGACTATATAACATGTTAGACCTTAGAACTTGGAATTGGAAAAGACTTTGAATTGTTGGTTATGTAGTTGGCCGAGAATGGCTTTAAATATGGAACTACTTCGTATGAATTGTGGGGCGGAATTTTACACGTATTGTAAGGCGTGTAATCCCCTTTGGTTGGTTGCTGTTTTGAGCCTTAAATGTGGAATGTTTGGTTATTGTATTCGGCCTTGAAAAAGGTGGCAAAGTGAGTAGAAACAAAGGAAGTGCTGCCCGATTTTCCGTAGAATTAGAGACCATTACTTAGTATTATTCTACGTTAGAGACTAGAAGTTGATAGTCATGTTGTGACCATTATAGGTTGACACTTCTACGTGCGGCGTATTCGGCTTAGCTTGTGGATTTAGCCGAAAAGGTATGTGAACTATCTCCTCTTCTAGCATGATTCCTTAAGATAAAGAAAGTACGTCCTACTCCTTAAATGATCCATTCCTTGGTTGTATTTGGATTGCCTAAAATAGAATTTGTTCTATGTACTTCCTTGATTGTACTTTGATGTTTAATTTGTAAGTTGTATAATCCAATTCCTTAGTGAAGTTTGGATTCTTAAAAGTGAAGGTATTTTACTTAAAGTACATAGAGTCTTGAAAAGGAAGTGGTGTCCAAACCTTTTGGCTAGTGCCTTAGTTCCAAAACCTAAAGGGTTGTTATAATGACTTTAGGGGAGTCAAAAGGAGTAATTTACTTAATTGTTTTAAAAGAGGAGAAATGACATGATTTAAGAGAAGTAACTTGTTTTAAAGGTGGGAGTTACTTGAGGTTTAAAAGTAGAAGAAACTTGTTTTCTAAATATTAAGAGACTTGAAGTATTTTGAAAGTTAAGAACTTGATTTGTAAGTATGTGATACTTGGTTTTAAAGTGTAAGTCTCTTGGTGTTATACCCCGTATTTCCAGAGTATGTATGTGAGGACGTACATCCGATTATTCAAGCTCTAAGTAGATTTAGGATGTAAGATTTGTTTTTTTTCGACGGAAAATTTTCCGAACCTTGTAGGGGAATTTTACGTGTTCAATAATTTATTTAATTTGGATTTTTCCGAGAGATGAAATATTTTGGACCAATAGGAGGGCGACATGTGTCACCCCTAGGTGGCAATGTTGGACGATTTTGTGGGCAAAAGGGTTGGCACGTTTTTTCCATTTTAAAGGCCATAAACATTTGGTCAAAAGTCTTGCAAGATATTTGTGTAGTAGATAGATAAGTGGGGCCCACACAACACATGTCCAAATCTTCACCCTCCACTTGCTTGAATCTTGACCATTGACTTCCCTATAAATACCCCTTGTGTGCAAGACTTATTCTTCATCCACTTAAACATTTTCCAAGTCTCAAAACTCCCTCCCCCTTTGAGAAAGCTCTCGTCCAAAGCTTCCCCCCCTCTTGATAGTTCTCGTCCGAAACACCCCCCCCCCCCTTGGTAGAAAATGTCTTCAAGTATTGTTACTATTCCAAAATACCTTAGCCCAAATCCCTTGTAGTATTCCCAAGTTACCTCTATACTAAGAGCCCCGAAATACTACTTTATTTCCTTTAGTCACAAAAAGAAACCCTAGGAAAATCTTCATAGTTGGTTGAAGTATTAAGTAGAAGTTGTGTAGAAACTTCTAAGGGTTTCTTGGAGCGGATTGAGCGCATGCAATAGGAGCTAAACGTTGCTCAGGATCGACTTATAATCTTGGATAATTTTGGGCTTATCGAGGTAATGATCTTTGTCCCCCTATTGTAATTGGATATTACATGTTGCAGTAATGTATAGTTGAGTATACTATATGTAGAATGATTATGGATAAGAATTGAACTGTATTTACGTTCAACTGTATTTACAGTAGACTTGTAGTATTATTGTGGAGTAGAATTGTATACGTCCGGTTAGACGTGTAACCCCCCCCCCCCCTGGAATTGTTGGCTTGGTAGCAGGCCTCATTAGAGGAGGAGATTTATGTGGTTGCGGTGGGGGGGATGGGAGGTGCTGCCGAATTTTCCGTAGAATATGAAACCGTGTACTTAGAAATATTCTACGAAGGGGATCTAGAAGTTAATAGACGTTTTATGGCCATTATAGGTTGAAGTTCTACGAGTAGCGTGTTCTACTGGGGTGGACAAGTGCTAGCGGGTTATAGTACGGTGGAGCGTTTTTCTAATTGTCGATAATCGTCGCGAGGTATGTGAACCTCTTCCTATCCTTTCTAGCATGATGTTTGTAAACTATGTAGAACGGTAGACGTACGTGTGCTAAATGAATTTGGTTGGTTTAAAACATAAAGTGTTATAACGGCTTTATGGGAAGTTTGTTATAACAACTTTATGTAGGTAAAGAAATGGGTTGTTGATTTTAAAAGATAAGGGACTTGACTTATATTTGACTTGATATGATCTGTGAAGAACTTGAATTGTGTAGAAAGTTGTGAAACCTCATTCGTGAGTAATGAGTACTTGGTTTTTAAATAATAATTTATATTGATTTCGAAAATGAGAATAAGTATCGAACAAACCACTACAGCGCTAATAAAGGAAAATGTATTGACTAATTAATTATTATTAAAACCAGTAGAAACCTCCATCTGCATAGAAGCTAAGATAAGACAAAATTGTATTACATTTTCTAGATCATGGCTGCTTTAATAAGATTATTAATAACAAGTATTGATTTTTCTTAAATTCCAAAGTAAGGAACTTGTTTTCTAAAAAGAGAAAGACTTGAAAATTTGAAGTGTTTTCGTAAAAAGAAGGCATGCTTTTGTCTTAAGTTGGTTTAAAAAGACGGTATGGAAATTGTTTTGGTTTACGTAAAAAGATAGTTGCTCTATTTTGATACTACGGGTATCGTGTGACTTTTGTGAAAGAAATGGATCTTTTTAAAAGAATTAAAGTATGTAGTACTTTATGGTTAAAAACCCGGAATTGTTGACATGAAATAAAAGTACTTTGTGTGAGTAACTTGCCTATGTTTTGCCTGTGAAAGCCTTGTAATGATTTCTAGAAAGTGGTAAGTTGGTTTGATAAAGTGAACATGTTATGATGCTACGTGTGTTGGTATCTTGTGATGTTTGTGTGCGGAGTTATTCTTGTTGTGCTTACGTTATTTAACGATAAGCGTCAGATCGTATTATATCACATACCCCGACTTGTTATGATGCAGAGGATTTGCCACCGACGAGGAATACCTCACGCAGTCCACGTGGCCTATGCGAGTCGCGGAGTTCCAGACAGATGATCACTCGGTGTGTTACGCCACGCGAGGTTTTATACCTTATGCGGTCCATAGGACTATGCGGACTTCGGGAGTCCAGGAGGATGTCGCGGGTTAGCTACCCCCGATGCGAGGAATACCTCATGCGGGCCTATGTGGCGCGAGTCGCGGTAAGTTCCAGGATTAGACGCGCATTAATACCGAGGGCGAATGGCGCCGATCGTGGCGATGCTTAGAAAGACCTCGTGATACAGTCTTATAGCATTGTTGGTACGGTGGGTTTTAGTAGTCGGTTATGCCTTCGTACTCAACCCGTACGGTTTTATTATGACACAGGTGGGACCTGGTGTTCAGGTGTATTCCTTAGTGCTTTTATATCATGGATGGCGGTGAGAAGGAATTCCACGCATGATTGATATCATGGGCATGAGACCCATGGTTATATTTGAGTGATGACTTTAAGGCGTGAGTCACGACTTGACATGACTTCTTACATGTGTATCGTAAATTGGTTATCATATATGTCTTCCGCTTTATATAGACTATTATGATTTCATTTACTGATTTTCGATTCCACATACTTGGTACCTATCAGATCGACCTCCTTCTGGGCCGCGTTCACGCCGCAGTAGAGGTACACGCTTGTTGATCCTCGCTCATAGGATCACAACAGCGTTTTGGGAAGCTCCGTTTCTCGAGGCTTATCTCGTATAGTCCGTCGTTGTAGGTACTTACATTCGTGGTATGGCGGCCCCGTCCGTCGTTGTTATAACACTCTTGAGTCAGAAGTACCGTTGTGGCGTGGTTTGTAAAAGCGGATGTAAATCGTCACTCTTTATGATATATATACACGCCGAAAGGCAATCTTTTCGATAACTGCTTTCATTTCATATTGTTTCATGTCTTGTTTTTTTTATATTCCGCTGGTTACTCTGATGTATGCCTACTTAGGTGCCCGGGTAAGGCACCAGTCACGGGCCCGGGTTCGGGTCGTGACACTTGGTTATAAAAGGAATGGATATGTCTAAAACCATAAAGGGTTATAACGGCTTTATGGGAAGTTGGTTATAACGGCTTTATGGAAGGTTAAGAAAGTTGTCTATTTTGATTAATGGGCATAAGTTGCCTAGATTGTGAAAATTTGAAGTTACTTGATTTCAAGCTTTGAAATGAGTTTTCTAAAAGTGTAGTAACTTACTTTGAAAAATAGACATGCCTTGATACTACGTGTTAGTATCTCGGGTTTTACATAAAAAGGAGTATTTTGAAAAGAATGTACGTACGTAGTACTTGGGCTTGTCTAATTGAGAATTATTCTATGTGTGCCTTGATAAGTACTTGGGCTTGTTTAATTGAGAATTATTCTATGTGTGCCTTGATAAGTACTTTGGCTTGTTTATATGGGAATTATTCTCTAAGTGCCTTGAGTTTATAAAATGAAAGTCTATAGATTTTATGAACTTGCTGTGTACGGCGATAGCCTTTGAGTGCAAGTATTATGTTTTATTACGTTGCGACTCTGGTTGAAGGGTGGTGTCTTGTTGTAGGATTACTTGGACGTACCGACAGTGATGTGGGATTCCACGGGTACGCTTCCATTATTTGTATTACCCCTTGGACATGCTTATACGATGTGGGATTCCGGGGCATGTGACCAGGAGGCGGGTTAGATTCCCGGATCTTTATAAAAGACATGTTAGTGCCTTAAGTAAGCTAAAATGAGAGTGTATGTGAACAAGAATAATAAGAAGTTAGGGGATTCTTAAGTTGCTTATTTATTGTGTGACGGCCGGTTGAGATGAGGTAAGAGTATAAATGAGGGGTAAACCCCCAAGACGTTATACCACCTTCTCCAGGGTAAGAGTATAAATGAGGGGTAAACCCCCAAGACGTTATACCACCTGCTTTACCACCTTCTCCAGGATAAGAGTATAAATGAGGGGTAAACCCCCAAGACGTTATACCATCTGCCTAGGGTAAGAGTATAAATGAGGGGTAAACCCCCAAGACGTTATACCACTGCTTCCATGGATTTGCTACCCATGATTTGATCGTGAGTCTCTATTTTTATGTTGTAGGTATACTCTTATTTACTCTCATTGTTAGTAAGGCACTGTGTACTGTTATTTGAGTAGTGACTTTGAGGCACGCGCCCCGACTTGATATGATCGCTTATGTATCGTGATCGTAGATCGCTATCATACATGTCTCTGCTTTGTTTAGATCAAGTATGATTTCATTACGATTTCATCGCTTCACATACTTGGTACATTCTTCAGCATCGACCTCCTTCGGGGGGCTGCGTTCATACCGCAGGTTTAGGTACGCCGTTTGGTGATCTGCAGGTGTAGGACCCTGCTCAGAGTTTTTGGGATAGCTCCTTCTGTTCGGGAGTTTATCTTTTTGGTATAAGTTCTTTCAAGATGTGCTTTGTACGATTGGGTATGCAATGGGGCCTTGTCCGCCATATTTCAAGATAACTCTTGAGGTCCGTATTCATATGTGGATTGGACTCGTATACGGGTAGTGTCTTTTGATCATGTATATTATGGCGGCATTTCGGCTTTGCCCTTGTACGTATTTTGGTTTAAAAAAAAATGAAGTGTTATTTAATTTCCGCAGTTTACTTAATTGTTAAGGTAGAAGGGTGCCTGGTAGGCACCACCACGCCCGGTTCGGGCGTGACAGTGGTATCGAGCGGTGGCCTCTGAATGTCTATGACCGTGTCTAGTAGAGTCTTGATTATCGGTGTGTTGCGCGCCACACCCATAAACAGTGAGGCTACAGGACTTTTAGAGTTGGTTTCTATTCTTCTCACTCGAGATCGTGCCATGAGCCGTGTTAGTAAGATAATTCCTCTCTTACGTAATTTTGTGTTACTATGCCTCCAAGGCAACAATGCGCCTGAAGGGCAAAGGAGTAAAGAGAGCTACTAATCGACTCAGAGAGTTGATAGGGCTTATTCCTGTGGTATACCGGATGTTGTCAGGCCACTGAAGTTCTTCTGCCAGTTTTGAGACCCCAAAGACTAGAGCCTCCAGTTTCTCGATTAGAAAACTATAGTGGTCGCGAGGAAGCGATTATGTTATTGACCAAGATAGCGATACGATTTCATCACAGGAGGTTATTCGGCCAAGATAGACAGTTGTACAAAGCGGCAGAGGCCAACGCGAGATCGGCGTAAGAGGCTAGGACCGTTGGTTATCCCTGAGTTTTGGACGAGCCGCCAAAGAAATGAGTGAGATATTCGTCGGCCTACCCAAGACATACCCCGCAGCTCACGGATGGGAGATTTGATCCCACAAGGTATTTAGAGCAGTCAAGCTCCAGGGTCGAGGTTCTCAAACGAAAGAGGATTTTCTCGATCGAGGCCACATATTCCTCGTTGTTTCCATCAGTAAGCGCCATTCGGTAAAATGTCGTTATGGCACAGTGTTTGTTTTGTTGTCAGGCCGTCTGGGCCATATACGGAGGTATGTCCTTTTAGAAAGAGCACCTGGAAGCGTGGCTCAACCTATGAGGTCGATGGTTGGTTACCTTTCCTCCACAGCTGTGCGCCCCAAGGCAGGTGTTGGATGTCACCCGCGTGGTAGAGGCAGTGGAGTTTATAGTTCGCGGTCCTTCGGACCGCAGAGATGACGTGACTACTGGGCAGGATCAGGAGGCGACATCGCACGGGGTTACAGGTATATTTCGATTCTTTTGAATCATATGTGCATTGATAGATTCAGATTTCGCCCTAGCATATATGTTTTCCTTTGTTGCTAGCGTTGTAAGTGATAGTACCCCAGGTAGGAATACTTTGATTAGTAAAGTGAAAAGTTAAGAATGTTGACAAGAATGGTAAGTGAATCGAGACTATAGTTGTGTAGAGTTCACAAGTCAGAGTTACCATAAAAAGTGTAAAGACCGATAGGGAAGGATGTCTGATGAAAATACTTTGGCTTATGAGACGAACCTCTAGTGAATAGGGGGATAGGGTGAGAAGTACCTTGAGATAAGAGAGAGATTTATTTCAGACTAAGAATGAGAAGTTAAGTGTGACGATGAGTCGGGTTATGGACTCATTTCGGGTCAGCCGATAGTATGGAATGGGGTGATGTCAGTTATAAATGGTCCCGTTATGTGGTAGGGTCCCGAGGATGCAAGGCCCAAGTTTAGTTAATTGTTGTACGAGTTTGTGGACACGTTCCACTAGAATCAGGTCGTAAGGACCGTGAAGGGCCTTAGAGGAAATTCAAGTAGCATAGTGGCCAAGTTTGTATAGTAACTTCAAGGATTGGAGGACAGAAACAATATTTGAGATTTTGTACGTGTACTAGATAAGTTTGAAAGTACGAGAAAGTATGACAAGTAAGGAAAGAAAGGAACCTCTAAGGATCCCGTGTTTTAGAAGACTGTAACCTTCGAGTTTTGTGAGGAGGGGTCGCAGACGGAAGGTCCATTGATATGTTTACAGATGTTAGGTGGTGGTCATGTGTGGTATCGTTAGTCTTGTGGAGTATTGATTGATAGGCATAGTATAGAGATTGTGCCGGAGTTTGTATAGCCTGACAACCGACTAAGAACATTCGGGGACGAATGTTTCTAAGGGGGGAAGAATGTTACACCCCGTAAGTCCAGGACATGTATAAGAGAATGTACGTAAGGAATCAAGACTTGGAAATTGGTACGAAAGGAAGAATTGTTTTTCCGACAGAAAATCTTCCGAACGTCGGAAAGGAAAAATGTTCGTTGTTGAGAATTGGATTCTCAAAATGTATTATTTGAGGATTATGGAACTTTTAACATTATGGAAATTTATTTTTACGGATTTGGTCATGTGGGGCCCACCCGAGGAATTTTACGTTTTGTGGGGCCCACGAGGGTTACGGAATTTTATGGACGAATAAGAGGGCGACACGTGGCACCCCCACATATGGTCTTGGACGTTTTTAACAAGGATAAAATGGTCATTGACCATGGTAGAAGATAAGTCTTCAAAGCTTGATATAATTGACCAAAGTCAACTTGCCACTTGGGCTTGATCCTAGTGAAACTCATCTTAGCCACCCATTTGTTTAAGTCTTGGCCCTCCAATGTATTATATAAGCATACTACTAGTGCAAGACTAGCTCTTTAACACTTAGAATTTATCACAACATTTCTTGTTCTTCACTAAGCTCTCGGGTTCACTCTCCTCTCCACACAAAAAATTTGTAGTTTTGATCCTTTGTTCACTAGACTTTAAACCAAGGTTCCTAAGAGTGTTGTAAGGTTATCTCAATAGAAAGATTGCGGAAAAACGACGTTTTCACGTTAGTCGCAAGGCGAAAACCTAAGTAGTTTTCCAAGTTTTGGATTGGAAATGGAAGAGAAGTTGGTTGTGAACTTCTAAAGGCTTCAAATAGCGGATTGGAGCGTAAAGGAAAGGAGCTAAGAATTTGCTAAGGAGCGACTTTGAATCTTGGAATTTTTAAGGGCTTATAAAGGTATAAATTTTGTCGTTTTAGTAGTTAAGACTTACTTATTGTTGTAGCTATGGATATTAGCAAGCATGAGTTATATAGTATGAAGTTTGATAAGTATATTGGCTATTGGAACCCTAATCCGAAAACTAGCATGTTTAGCCTTAAGATTACAATTCGAGTTGATTATTAGTTTAAGTCGTCGCATGTTGTATAAAGAAGGAAATTGTAGTTGTTTATGACTATATAACATGTTAGACCTTAGAACTTAGAATTGGAAAAGGATTGGAAAAGACTTTGAATTGTTGGTTATGTAGTTGGCCGAGAATGGCTTTAAATATGGAACTACTTCGTATGAATTGTGGGGCGGAATTTTACACGTATTATAAGGCGTGTAATCCCCTTTGGTTGGTTGTTTTTTTGAGCCTTAAATGTGGCATGTTTGGTTATTGTATTCGGCCTTGAAAAAGGTGGCAAAGTGAGTAGAAACAAAGGAAGTGCTGCCCGATTTTCCGTAGAATTAGAGACCATTACTTAGTATTATTCTACGTTAGAGACTAGAAGTTGATAGTCATGTTGTGACCATTATAGGTTGACACTTCTACGTACGGCGTATTCGGCTTAGCTTGTGGATTTAGCCGAAAAGGTATGTGAACTATCTCCTCTTCTAGCATGATTCCTTAAGATAAAGAAAGTACGTCCTACTCCTTAAATGATCCATTCCTTGGTTGTATTTGGATTGCCTAAAATAGAATTTGTTCTATGTACTTCCTTGATTGTACTTTGATGTTTAATTTGTAAGTTGTATAATCCAATTCCTTAGTGAAGTTTGGATTCTTAAAAGTGAAGGTATTTTACTTAAAGTACATAGAGTCTTGAAAAGGAAGTGGTGTCCAAACCTTTTGGCTAGTGCCTTAGTTCCAAAACCTAAAGGGTTGTTATAATGACTTTAGGGGAGTCAAAAGGAGTAATTTACTTAATTGTTTTAAAAGAGGAGAAATGACATGATTTAAGAGAAGTAACTTGTTTTAAAGGTGGGAGTTACTTGAGGTTTAAAAGTAGAAGAAACTTGTTTTCTAAATATTAAGAGACTTGAAGTATTTTGAAAGTTAAGAACTTGATTTGTAAGTATGTGATACTTGGTTTTAAAGTGTAAGTCTCTTGGTTATAAAAGGAATGGATATGTCTAAAACCATAAAGGGTTATAACGGCTTTATGGGAAGTTGGTTATAACGGCTTTATGGAAGGTTAAGAAAGTTGTCTATTTTGATTAATGGGCATAAGTTGCCTAGATTGTGAAAATTTGAAGTTACTTGATTTCAAGCTTTGAAATGAGTTTTCTAAAAGTGTAGTAACTTACTTTGAAAAATAGACATGTCTTGATACTACGGGTGTTAGTATCTTGGGGTTTTACATAAAAAGGAGTCTTTTGAAAAGAATGTACGTACGTAGTACTTGGGCTTGTCTAATTGAGAATTATTCTATGTGTGCCTTGATAAGTACTTGGGCTTGTTTAATTGAGAATTATTCTATGTGTGCCTTGATAAGTACTTTGGCTTGTTTATATGGGAATTATTCTCTAAGTGCCTTGAGTTTATAAAATGAAAGTCTATAGATTTTATGAACTTGCCTGTGTGTGCTGGCGATAGCCTTTGAGTGCAAGTATTATGTTTTATTACGTTGCCGCGACTCTCGGTTGAAGGGTCGGCTGTCTTGTTGTAGGATTACTTGGACGTACCGACAGTGATGTGGGATTCCACGGGTATGCTTCCATTATTTGTATTACCCCTTGGACATGCTTATACGATGTGGGATTCCGGGGCATGTGACTAGGAGGCGGGTTAGATTCCCGGATCTTTATAAAAGACATGTTAGTGCCTTAAGTAAGCTAAAATGAGAGTGTATGTGAACAAGAATAATAAGAAGTTAGGGGATTCTTAACTTGCTTATTTATTGTGTGCGACGGTTGAGATGGGTAAGAGTATAAATGAGGGGTAAACCCCCAAGACGTTATACCACCTTCTCCAGGGTAAGAGTATAAATGAGGGGTAAACCCCCAAGACGTTATACCACCTGCTTTACCACCTTCTCCAGGATAAGAGTATAAATGAGGTAAACCCCAAGACGTTATACCACCGCCTCGGGTAAGAGTATAAATGAGGGTAAACCCCAAGACGTTATACCACTGCTTTCCATGGATTTGCTACCCATGATTTGATCGCGAGTCTCCTATTTTTATGTTGTAGGTATACTCTATTTACTCATTGTTAGTAAGGCCTTCGTATCGTTATTTGAGGCACGCGTCACGACTTGATATGATCGCTTATGTATTATGATCGTAGATCGCTATCATACATGTCTCTGTTTGTTTAGATCATTATGATTTCATTACTGAATTATCGCTTTCACATACTTGGTACATTCTTCGCATCGACCTCTTCGGGGCTGCGTCACGCCGCAGGTTAGGTACGCTGTTTGGTGATCTGCAGTGTAGGACCACCTTTCGAGTTTTAGGATAGCTCCTTCTGTCGGAGTTTATCTTTTGGTATAAGTTCTTTCGATGTGCTTTTATGATTATGGGTACGGCGGGGCCTTGTCCCGTCATATTTCAGTATAACTCTTAGAGGTCTGTATTCATATGTGGGATTGGACTCATGTACGGGGTAGTGTCTTTTGATCATGTATATTATGGCACTTGCTCGCTTTGCCCTCAGACGGATGTTGGTTTAAAAAAAAATGAAGTGTTATTTAATTTCCGCAGTTTACTTAGTTGTTAAGGTAGAAGGGTGCCCAGGTAGGGCACCAGTCACGGGCCCGGGGTTCGGGGCGTGACACGTATCCTCGACGACGTTATCCTTTGCCTTGCCTTTGGCCTTCTGACTCTGCTCCAACTTGAACTTACGGCAGTCCTTGATCATGTGACCAGCTTTGCCACAGTGGTGACAGTTTCCCTTGAACTTCACCGTTGTCTGGGTCTTGCCATCTTTCTGGAAATTGCGATTTTTGCTTGGAATCCCTTTGGCATCAACAAGATTGCCTTGGCCTCAGCAGTTTTTTTCCCTTAGGCAAGGACTTTTTATTATTTTCCTGGATTTAGAGTTTGATAATAAGCTCTTCACATGTCATTTCCTTTGTCTTGAATTTTAAGTAACTCATAAACTCACTCCACGAGGGAGGCAACTTCTCAATCAATGATACAACCAAAAACTGCTCATTTGGTTCCATACCCTCAAAATCTAGGCGATGTAGAATCATTTGGAATTCCTGGACTTGAGACATCACTATCTTGCTATCCACCATTTGAAATTTCAAGAATTTTCCAATGATAAACTTCTTCGTACCTACATCTTGTGCGTTGTACTTCTTCTGAAGCTTCTCCCACAACTCTTTGGTGAAGCCTGCGGTGCAATATACAGTGTAGAGCGGGTCTAACAAGCAGTTCAGGATGTAGTTCTTACACATGAAATCATTATGACTTCATGCATCAAGAGTTATTTCCAGGCGAGCCTGAAAATCTTGGCCCCCTTCAGTCATATCACTAGGCTAAGGGTATGCACCAATTCTATGGTTTAGGAGGGTCTTCTGTAACACAGTGTGCCACTCCCATCACAGTTAGGAAAAACAACATATTCTGTTGCCATCTTTTGAAATGAATTCTCATGAACTTTTCAGGGCGTTCATGGTGAAACCCGACAGGTGGAGGAATTCTGACATTCCCTTGAGTAGCAGGAAAGCCAGTGGTTGTTCCTTGGGCAGCGGTGGGGAAGGCTGAAGGATTGCCTTAAGTAGCAGCAGCAGATTCAGAAACAAATTATTCTTGTCCAATCATATTTACTAATTACTAATACAATCTTGTCTTAAAATTGTTAGCAAAAATGAATACAACAAACGAAAAATAGTAAACACCTATTACAAGAACTAGGAAAACCGAAGAACAAAAAATTACAACAAAATAAATAACCTTAACAAACAACTGGAAACAAGAACCAACACTTAATCTGACTCTGCTGAGTCGAGTGATGGTACTCCGTCTTTAAGATAAGATTGTCCCGTATATATCCTTTTACGTTTATAGGCAATAGTCTCCCAAGATAAAACAACTACTAACACTTGATCAAAGAAAACTCAAGTGTTTCTCTTGAAGAACTTTGAGTATTGAAATATGCTAGAGAGGAAGAAGATTTTCTGAAAAACACAAGTGTTGCAAGTGTCTAACAATTGAGTCAAAGGCCACAATTTATAATGTAAGATTTTGTTTCTTCAAGTGTCAAGTAATGACATTGAATCACCCATGTAATGGCAATGAATTGCCCAAATAATGGCAGCCAGCCAAGTAATGGTTGAGTAATGCTAGACTGAATGTCATTGAGGGCAGCCCAAAAGTCTCCAAACAACAGATTTTCTATTTCAAACTTTCTGTCAGGCGAAATCGAATTAGAGTCGCGGTTGAGCCTTGGAGACGCCGCGGCACCGCGGCTCCAGTGACTTCCGGTCGAATTAGCGTCGCGGCGCTGCGGCCCTTCTCGGCTCCACGACCCTTTCTGACCCGTTCCAATCCTTACGCTATGCATATTTCTTCCTTCATTCACTAACGTGGAACACTTGTCTTTTGACTAACGACCGTTCATCATTCTATGTCTCAAATATGTTACTTACGTAACCATATCTCTTTCACTATTGAAATTTACGACTTGGAACAACGTGTGCACATGTGTGGAAATGACGTTTCCGACATGCGGGGCCCCAATTGTTCAAGTCATAAATAATAGGATAAACTTTATTCCACTTTAATAAATTTCAAAACAATACTCTCATGTATATTCACTGTATCTTCTAACCAAAGACATAACAAACAGATCGGTTATTCAAGGTGTTGAGAGCTTTTGGTTTCAGGCACTTCCTATTCCTTCTTCAGTTCTCAACAAGGTACGGTCAGCATGTATTCAGTTCTTATGGGGTGGTAAGCCACCAAGATTCGCTTGGGATGTCATTTGTGTGCCTCAATCCGAAGGAGGCTTGGGTCTTATGAACATCAAAGAATGGAACCATGCCTTACTCTCCCGGAACATCTGGCAAACTCACACTAAGGCGGATACCTTATGGGTCCAATGGATTAATAGCTACTACTTGAGAGGCCAAACCTTTTGGGATTATGAGGTACGGGCTAGGGACTCCCCCTTATTCAAAAAAAATTTGTGGCATTCGCGACACATTCACTTCCATCTTTGGTAGTCAAGGAAACGCAATTGCCGGCTTGGAAAAGTGTTGCACCAATGGAAGATTTGATTCTAGTCTTGTGTATGAGGTTTTGCGCAGACCGCGGGAAAAAAGGCTTTGGATGTCTCAAATTTGGAAAGGCTTCATTCCTCCTAAATTCTCATTCACAGTTTGGCTCGCTTGTAGAAAGCGTCTAGCTACCAAAGACACTCTCTCCTACCTAAACTTGGAAGATATGACTTGCGGGTTCTGCAAGAGGGCTAATGAGACAAGGGTACACCTCTTCTTTTCTTGCGCCTACACCCGCATGATTTGGAAGCACACAAAGGAATGGTTGGGTATTAGAAGAGAAATGACAACTATTGAAAGCGCACTCAAGTGGATCAAGAAAGAGCATCGCGGGACAGGCATCCGATCCAAAGTCATCTTACTTGCCTTTTACATAGTGGTATATGAGATTTGGAGAACAAGAAATGAATTGCTATTCGAGGGCATAAGTATAACGACGGATGAGGTTGTTGCAAAAGTCAAAACAACAACTTATAAAGTTCTTTATGACTTAATCCTCTATTGTACCGTCACCCAAGAGTGAACGCCCCACTCCCCCTCTCTTTCATTTCTTGTTTATGCTTACGTTGAGGATTGAGAACCCTCAATGACTGATTGTAGCTCCCAGTTCTTCCTTTCCTAATAATAATATTTTCATTTACCCGGGAAAAAAAAAACAACTGAAGGCAAGTAGGATATATAGGCATACACACGCAAACCATACCAGGTTCATACTCTCCATTTTTTACATTTCATAACTCTAATCTAAACCTACTTAAACAAATCAGTTTGCAGTTTGTGGATTATAAGGTTCAAATTGACACTTTAATATAAATGAAGATCTTGGACTGTCATGAAGGCATAGAAACAAAACAACAGCAACACCTAATTCACACAGTTTCAACACTTCAAACAAAGAACATGATAGAACCTGATGGATCATTCAAAGGGTATACATATGCTGCTTATGGTGTTGTCTATAGTAATGAGGAAGATAATGAACACACTTATAGTAGCAGCACCAGTGTGCTTCTCCTAGATTTTCAGATCAACCAAACATAAGATATGTAAGGTATAGAAGTAATAAGCTACACAGATGACTCCCCCTATCCTAACTTATCATACTGACTCATATAGATCCTAGCAAGACTTAATCTTCCTTTTTAAAACAGGTAGCAAGTAAAGCAAACTAAAGCAGATATTTAAAATTAGATAGACCAAATTAGGACTTCTTAGATTAGCATGATTTTACACAGAACTAAAGATTTAATGATAGCCTTCTACAATGCATAGACATATTTCAAGACACAGGACATTTCTCATGACAAAGAGGAAGAGAAGATATGTTGATTCTAATTGCATATGCACTTAGTCAAAATCTGACAATCTAATTCCTAGCTTTTATCACATACTTTTATATCCAAAGGGTGATACATTACAGACCTTTAGATCATTTCTAATGAAGATTCATGCAAATATCCAGCTAGAACTTTACCAGATTCATGATTTAAACTACATAGTACACCAAGCAATATGATAGATCCTAGTTCATTTCAAATAGAAATCTAATGTATTTTAGTGATTCTTAACATTTTGAGACAGAGGCAGACTTCATAAGAGGTCATGAACTCTTGCAGGTTGACCAAACTAAACATAAAAGATTATTTTTAGGTCACTGAATAGGCATTATAACACTTGGCACAAAGGGATGTCACAGAATGGGGATGACTAAAACAAAGTCATAGGGACATATTCTAAACATATCAAAAATAGGTTGACATGATTTACTCAGACAACCTAAGGAAGCCCTGCTAATTCTTATATTTAAAATAGATTCAACATTTAAGTGACCATCACTTTTAACATCTTAAACAAATGAGATGGATAGACTGAACAAGGTTGTTATCAGACTAAATCATCAACTAGGGCTGGTTCATTAACAACATTTAGGGATAACAAAAACATTTAGACTGACCACCTTACTTCATATATCCTTTAAGTCAATTGGACATGTGATTAAACCCCAACAGTATCAAACTTAGACAGATATTTGGCCAAAACAAATCACCACAGTACTTAGACATGCACACAATGAACAAACATGTCATCTAAGACTAACATGAAAGTCACCTAAACTGATGTTAAACTGGACCTAAACACAAAAATACTACATGATGTCATAACACTTTATACATTCAGATTTCAAGTTCCATATCAACAAGTAGGTATTTAAACTAGGTGATTCGACTCAAACTAACTGTTTCACCTAAACTCATAGAAGACATGAACTTCAGAATGGTATGCTAGCTAAGACTAAACATCATTTCAAGTTCCCAAAGTCTACATATATTAACCTAGACTAAGGTGCAAGTATTCTATCTAATAGAATCCAAATCACAAAATAGAGGCATTGTATGAACACAGGCTAACATCAAGAAAATGTGTATATATGAACATGAAAGGGAAACCAACATGACATGCAAATTAATTATCTGGTCTAAACCAACAACAAAGGATCATAAAGCATGTATGAATAGCATACACAGAAATACAAGTTATCTTAGACAATCCAAACCAACACACATATATATTTAGGAACACAAAGAGGTGCTAAATGAGTACACATACCATCATTAGTAATAACATGACCATATACAAGGCTAAACGTGTATCTAAGTCCATATCAAACCTAAATTAGCTAAAGTAAACACAGGATATACATAAAATGAATTGAACAGATTAATCATCATATAAGAACACATAGACTTGTTAGAATTCATATTATTTATGAATCCTTGTACGGAAATAACAAGAGTAAATAAAATAGATTAAGACTATTATTGATAGTGAATTGGTAAGTAAAAGAAAAGCAACTACATCCCTTTATATAAGGGGGAAATAACAAAACAAAAAGAAGAAGCAGCGATGTGGGACTGAATGTTGACACAGCAGCGATGTGGGACTGAATGTTGACACAACATATGTTGACATCCCCTCTCAAGCTCGCGATGGTGTAGAGAGAAACATCGAGAGTTTGCCAAGAAAAAATCGGTGACGCTGTAAGGTATGTGCCTTTGTAAAGAAATCTGCAAGTTGCATCGAAGATAAGACAAATGGCAAGGATAGAGTGCCTTGTTGAAGATGATATCTAATAATATGACAATCAATCTCAATATGTTTGGTACATTCATGAAAGACTGTGTTGTGTGTAATCTGAATAGAACTCTTATTATCACAGTATATCGGTGTTGGTGAGGAAATAGAGACACCCATATCAGTCAATAACCAACGTAACCATACAACCTTACACGTAGTAGAAGTCATAGCACGATACTCTGCCTCGGTTGAAGAGCAAGAAAAAACATCTTATTTCTTACTTTTCCATGAAATGAGTGAATCTCCTAAAAATGCACAATAACCAGTAGTGGATTTCCGATCAGTCGGGTTACTAGCCCAATCTGCATCAGAAAATGCACAAAGCTCTAATGATGAGGTTGATGGAAACAAGAGACTTTGATAAATCGTTCCTCAGAGATAGCGAAGAATACGCATAACCGCAGCCCAATGTACAGATGTAGGAGACCAAACAAACTAATTGACAATGTGAACAGCATATGCAATGTCAGGGCGAGTAATGGTAAGGTACACTAGGCTACCCACAACTGAATGATATAAAGTGGGATCAGGAAGAGGATCTCCGTCAGTAGGGGTATATAGAACATTAACCTCAAGAGGAGAGTCAACTATACGAGTATATGTGAGACGGGCCCGCTCAAGAATATATGTAGTGTACTTAGACTGAGAAAGAAGATATCCCTTCTCAGAATAAGCTACCTCAATGCCTAAAAAGTAATGTAGATGACCTAAATCTTTCATCTCAAAATGGCGAGACAAGATAGATTTTAGGTTTGCAATATCATCACCTGTAATGATCATGTCATCAACGTATAACAAAAGCAAAATACAACCTGCAGGGGATGTTAACAAATAACGTTGAATCATGAAAGCTGGAAATAAACCCAAGAGATGATACTACAGTGGAGAACTTGTCGAACCTAGCTCTTGGAGCTTGTTTGAGACTATAAAAAGCTTTCTTAAGCCTGCACACTTGTCCTGGACTATGTGAAACTCCAGGTGGAGGGACCATGTAAACTTCTTCTTGAAGATCCCCATTCAAAAAGGAATTTTTAACATCCATTTGTGAAATATGCCAATGACGAACAGAGGCCACTGCAATAAGAACCCGAACATATGTCATTTTTGCAACAGGTGCAAAAGTGTTACACCCCGGAATTCCAGGATATGTTTATAAGAACGTACGTAAGAACTCAAAATTGTTAAGATAACTTCTGTGAAGATCTTGTGGCGAAATAGGAATGTGGAAGAGATGACGACGGAGATTAATAATAGTAGTAGTATATCCCCAAATGAGGTGATGGACTAGTGTCATATTACAAGAATTATGACATAGAGTATACGAAGGTCTTATGAGTTTTTAAAATATTAAATGAAGTGAGATCTATAATTAATTATGTGTATAATTGATAAATTATACGGAGGCAAGTCACTTTATTAATTAATGAGACAAGTGTCACGTTGGGGTGAAAGTGGTGTTGGTTGATAGTGCTCTACCGCCAAAGAATTGGCTGAGTGGGAGACACAATCATGATATGCATTTAATGGTCTTAAAGTGAGTGGAGTATAAATCTTTGTTGATAATTCATTCTTGAAAACGAACAGCAACGTCCAGCAACCTTTAATACCCCATTTAATAAGCATATCATCTTAAGTAGTAAAGGGATAGCATTTCATTACTTTGGAAAAGCAATACAAAAAAAAAAGAGGAAACAGAACCAGTTAAGTGCACAAGGTGAATAGTAAAATATTTTTTTCTGTATTGAAAAGAGGGAACAACGTCCACACCTAATTGAAGAAGCAAAGCAAAAACGTACCAACAATCCAAATACGGAATCGTTGAAAGGATAATATTCGAGGTTGATATTGTACGTGAGACGTATTCAACCTAGCGTGTGGATTAAGCTGGAAAGGTATGTGGAACTTTCTTATCTCTTGAGCATGAATAAGTTGTAAATGTATAGTACGGTAGACGTACGAGATTTTGACGAATTTAGTTACTTTGATATCCTTGGTTTATTATAAGAATGTCCAAGTTGGTTGAGTTAGGGAATTAACTCACTTGTTTAAAATATTAAGGATATCTTACTTTCTAAAAGTTAAGAGACTTAAAGTATTTTTGAAAGTATTTTGACGCTTGTTTTGTTTGGAAAGTTTAAGTCTCTCGGTTATAAAGAAGAATGTAAGTTTCTAAAGTATAAAGCTAGTATAACGGCTTTATGGGAAGTTGGTTATAATAGCTTTTTGGAAAGTTAAAAAGAGTGGTTTACTCTAAGTAATTTAAGTATGATAAATGACTTGAAATAATGAAAGACAAATTGATTTATAAGCATCAATTGCTTAAAGTTTTAAAAGAAAGAAGTCACTTGATTTAGAAGCCTAAATGTATTTCACTTGATTACCGGTTCATCCGGGAATGTATTTCACTTGATTACCGGTTCATCCGGGAATGTATTTCACTTGATTACCGGTTCATCCGGGAATGTATTTCACTTGATTACCGGTTCATCCGGGAATGTATTTCACTCGACTACCGGTTCATCCGGGAATGTATTTCACTTGACTCCGGCTCATCCGGAATGTATTTCATCGACTAGGTTCATCCGGAATGTATTCCACACGTTTCTATATTGGGTCCATAAGATGGGCCGAGACCTGTTATACGTATCACATGATTTGTACCTAGACTGCCGGCAGTGAGGAAAGAGCTCCACGGGCATGAGGGATGACTTTGAGGCGTGAGTCACGACTTGACATATTTGTTTATTTATTGTGAATCGTAGTTTGGTTATCATACAGTCTCCCGCTTTATATAGACTACTATGATTTCATTTCTGATTTATTTGATTTCACATACTTGCACTTTTATGTGCGACCTCCTTGGGGCCGCGTTCATGCCGCAGTAAAGTTACATCAGTAGTGATCCTCGCTCTTAGTGTCACTGTTCAGCATTTGGGAAAGCTCCGTTTCTCCGGAGGCTTATCTTGGTATAGTCCCCTGTTGATTGTAGGTGCTTACATTCAGGGGTATGACGGGGCCCTGTCCCGTCGTTGTTGTCATATTATTCGTAGAGGTCTGTAGTACTGTTGTGGGCAGAATTTGTAAGAGGGTTGTAACTGTTCAAATTGCTATTTATATATATCCGAAGGTAACCGCTTTTTAGTTAGCTTTGTCTTCTTATTTCACCGTCATATTACATTGGTTTCATGTATTGTCTTTATGTTCGATTACTCGATGTTGTGTCACTAGGGTGCCCGGGTAAGGCACGATCGCGGGCTTGATTCGGGTCGTGACAAAAGTGGTATCAGAGCAGTTAGTCCTCGGAAAGTGTCTACAGACCGTGTCTAGTAGAGTCTTTGTTATCGGTGTGTTGTGCACCACATCTATAACCAGGAGGCTGCAGGACTTGTCAGCAGGTTTTAGGGGAGGCACGCATTGCTTATTGCTCAAATTGTTCGGGGTCGACTAAATTATGTCGTGACCTCAGATGTATGTATTGGTAAGATGGCCTGAAAAGGGACGTAGCAGAGTTGTTACTTAATGTCCGAATTTGTACCAGGTCAAGATTGAAACCCAGAAGCCCAGTGGGCTATTGCAGGCGATTTAGATCCCGACTTAGTTATGGGAGATAATTAATATGGATCTTGTTATAGTGTGGCATCGTACTCAGAGGAAATGCGACTCCCTGGGGGTCATGGTGAATAAATCGCGAAACCGATCGTGTTCTTCGGATTGGGACCACTTACTCGGCTGAGGTTTATGCTAACTTATATAGCAGGGAGATTGTGAGACTGCACGGGGTTCCTACGTTTATGATGTCAGACATATGAGCTCGGTTACAGATAACTTCTGGAGATTTTTTTCAAAAGGGATTAGGGACACATGTGGGTCTCAGTGTTGCATTACACCCTCAGACCGACGGGCAGACAGGACGTACTATCCCGACACTTGAGGATAGGTTGCGGGCCGATGTTGTTGATTTCAGAGTTAGCTGGGAGAATTATTTGCCTCTTGTTGAGTTACGTACGATAACAGATACTCTTCCAGTATTCGGATGGCCCTGTATGAGGCCTAGTATGTAAGAAAGTGTAGATCGCAGTTGGTTGGTTCGACGTAGGCGAGGTTCAGCTATTTAGTCGGACTTGATTCGTGGATCGTGGATAAGGCGAAGCTTATCCGGGAAAGATTATTAGTAAACTCAGAGTCAGCAGAAGCTTTATGCAGATAACCGACGTTGACACATGGGGTTCAGGTTGACATTTTAGTATGAGTATTGTTATGTGGCCTCGTGTGGTATTATTGGTATGTAGGGGTTGTAAAAGAAGATTATGTCACTATTTTTAAATTTGACTTCAAAAGAACATTCGGACGAATGTTTCTAAGGAAGAATGTTACACCCGGAATTCGGGATATGTTTATAAGAACGTACGTAAGAACTCAAAATTGTTAAGATAACTTCTGTGAAGATCTTGTGGCGAAATAGGAATGTGGAAGAGATGACGACGGAGATTAATAATAGTAGTAGTATATCCCCAAATGAGGTGATGGACTAGTGTCATATTACAAGAATTATGACATAGAGTATACGAAGGTCTTATGAGTTTTTAAAATATTAAATGAAGTGAGATCTATAATTAATTATGTGTATAA
The DNA here is from genome assembly GCA_029844215.1 of Przewalskia tangutica. Classification (NCBI taxonomy): domain Eukaryota; kingdom Viridiplantae; phylum Streptophyta; class Magnoliopsida; order Solanales; family Solanaceae; genus Przewalskia; species Przewalskia tangutica. Next base: position 64,302,301 of record CM056722.1, on the reverse strand, counting down.
TTGATAAATTATACGGAGGCAAGTCACTTTATTAATTAATGAGACAAGTGTCACGTTGGGGTGAAAGTGGTGTTGGTTGATAGTGCTCTACCGCCAAAGAATTGGCTGAGTGGGAGACACAATCATGATATGCATTTAATGGTCTTAAAGTGAGTGGAGTATAAATCTTTGTTGATAATTCATTCTTGAAAACGAACAGCAACGTCCAGCAACCTTTAATACCCCATTTAATAAGCATATCAACTTAAGAAGTAAAGATATAGCATTTCATTACTTTGGAAAAGCAATACAAAAAAAGAGGAAGCGGAACGATTAAGTGCCGCAGGTGAATAGTAAAATATTTTTTTGTATTGAAAAGAGGGAACAACGTCCACACCTAATTGAAGAAGCAAAGCAAAAACGTACCAACAATCCAAATACGGAATCGTTGAAAGGATAATATTCGAGGTTGATATTGTACGTGAGACGTATTCAACCTAGCGTGTGGATTAAGCTGGAAAGGTATGTGGAACTTTCTTATCTCTTGAGCATGAATAAGTTGTAAATGTATAGTACGGTAGACGTACGAGATTTTGACGAATTTAGTTACTTTGATATCCTTGGTTTATTATAAGAATGTCCAAGTTGGTTGAGTTAGGGAATTAACTCACTTGTTTAAAATATTAAGGATATCTTACTTTCTAAAAGTTAAGAGACTTAAAGTATTTTTGAAAGTATTTTGACGCTTGTTTTGTTTGGAAAGTTTAAGTCTCTCGGTTATAAAGAAGAATGTAAGTTTCTAAAGTATAAAGCTAGTATAACGGCTTTATGGGAAGTTGGTTATAATAGCTTTTTGGAAAGTTAAAAAGAGTGGTTTACTCTAAGTAATTTAAGTATGATAAATGACTTGAAATAATGAAAGACAAATTGATTTATAAGCATCAATTGCTTAAAGTTTTAAAAGAAAGAAGTCACTTGATTTAGAAGCCTAAATGTATTTCACTTGATTACCGGTTCATCCGGGAATGTATTTCACTTGATTACCGGTTCATCCGGGAATGTATTTCACTTGATTACCGGTTCATCCGGGAATGTATTTCACTCGACTACCGGTTCATCCGGGAATGTATTTCACTTGACTACCGGTTCATCCGGGAATGTATTTCACTGACTACCGGTTCATCCGGGAATGTATTCCACACGTTTCTATATTGGGTCCATAAGATGGGCCGAGACCTGTTATACGTATCACATGATTTGTACCTAGACTGCCGGCAGTGAGGAAGGAGCTCCACGGGCATGAGGGATGACTTTGAGGCGTCGCCCACGACTTGACATGGCTTATTTATTGTGAATCGTAGTTTGGTTATCATACTGGTCTCCGCTTTATATAGACTACTATGATTTCATTCTGATATTTATTTGATTTCACATACTCGTACTGTTATCTTGACCTCCTTCGGGGCTGCGTTCATGCCGCAGTAAAGTTACATCGATCGTGATCCTCGCTCTTAGGGTCACGATTCAAGATTTGGGAAAGCTCCGTTTCTCGGAGGCTTATCTCGTATAGTCCCCGCTGATTGTAGGTGCTTACATTCAGGGTATGACGGGCCTGTCCGTCGTTGTTGTCATATTATTCGTAGAGTGCATGAGTAATCTTTGTGGGCAGAATTTGTAAGAGGGTTGTAACTGTTCAAATTGCTATTTATATATATACTGAAGGTAACCGTTTTTGGTTAGCCTGTCTTCTTATTTCACTGTCATATTACATTGGTTTCATGTATTGTCTTTATGTTCCGCTGATTACTCTGATGTTGTGTCACTAGGGTGCCCGGGGTAAGGCACCAGTCGCGGGCCCGGATTCGGGTCGTGACAAAAAGTCTCTTCATAATCTATACCATATTCTTGAGCAAAACCCTTTGCAACCAAACGAGCTTTATATCGCTCAATAGAACCATCAGACTTGGTCTTAATCTTGTATACCCATAGAGAACCAATAGTTTTCTTACCAGTCGATAGAGAAATCAAATCTCATGTACCAGTTTTGTTCAAAGCAGTCAGTTCCTCATTCATAGCCTCTTGCCAAAGAGGATCATGAGCTGCCTCAGAGTAGGAAGTAGGCTCACAGAGAGAATTAATAGAAACTAGAAAGGAAGAGAATGATGGAGCATAGCAAGAATAATCAAAAAAATCGGATACCTGAGTAGATCGTAGAGTGCGTTTAGGATAGCGAGGTAGATCTGGATCAGCAACCACAAGAGGTTTTGAAATAGGCGTAGGAGGGGGCCGAGTATCAATGTCATGGGACCTTCTAGAAGACTGAGAAGGAACAGATGATATAAATGTAGAATCAGATGAGCAATCAACATCAAATGGATCAATATCAATAAGGTCAGATTTTGTCATGCCATGTGAGGTAGGTGGGATGGAAAAGAAAGGAACATGTTCAATAAAGGAAACATTACGAGACACATACAATTTTTCGTGAGTTATGAAAGCGATAACGCTACATAACCGCCCACGATTGATTAAAAAAACGATAATACTACGTCGACCCATATCCAAGAAAAACACAAATGGCGACACGAGAAGATAACTTAATGTTATACCCCGTATTTTTTCAGAGTATGTACGTGAGGGCGTACGTACGAAAGTTTAGCCTTAAAGTTTAGGCCTAGGACGTTTGTTTGGGCACAACTCACAAAACGAATGGTTTTCCGACGAAACGTTTAACAAGACTCGCGTAGGGTAAATTCCGGCTATGTCATTTCTAATTTTTGCGGATTTTTCCGAGAGACGAAACATTTTGGACCAACAAGAGGGCGACACTTGTCACCCTCTAGTTGGTGGGCGTTGGGGCGGCAATGGGGGACGAAAGTGTGGCTTTTTGTCAAGGAGTTGGTAGGATATTTTTTTGTGTAGTAGATAGAATGGACACTTGCCTAAATCCTCACCCTACACTTGCATAGCACTTGGCTTCATCTTGTCCATTGGTTGGCCATTGCTTGACCTATAAATACCCCCCTTTAGATGAAGAGTTCTTCATCCACAAAATCATTCTCCAAGTCTTGAAATTCCCTCCCCTCTCTTGTAGTATTTTCGTCCAACACCCTCTCCCCCTCTAGCCTTAGTGGCTTGGCCGAGAGCCCCCCCCCCCCCTCTAAAGCAAGCCCTAGCCGAAACACCACCCCCCCACCCTTGGTAGAAATGTTGTCTTCCAAGTATAGTTACTATTCCTAAATACCCTAGCCCAATCCCTTATAGTATTTAAGTAGAAGTTGTGAAGAACTTCTAAGGGTTTCGTGGAGCTATCGGAGCGTGCATTTAGGAGCTAAACCTCGCTCAGGATCGACGTTTATACTTGGATAATATTGGGCTTATCGAGGTAAATAATCTTATCCTCCTTTTGTAATTAGAATATACTTACTGTAGAAGTATAGGAATAAGTATAAAATACTTAGAAGGATATTACAGAATAGAATTGAATTGTTATCACTGTAGAAGGGTATAAAAGATGAATAATTGAACTGTACTTACATAGGACTGTATTTACAGTAGACTGTATAGTTTACCGGGTAGGGAAGTGCTGCCCAAATTTCCATAGAATAGAGAACCCTACGCTAGAGCTTTATACTGATCTTCTAGAGCGTTGATAGGCGATTTGGTATTATTGGTCGATTCTCTACGCAAGACATATTCGACTTGGCAGGTGGACTTCGCCGAGAAGGTATGTGATTCTTCCTATACTCTTGAGCATGATATTTTAAAGGAAATATATATAGTACGGTAGACGTACGTGTGTTAACTGAACGAAGTTTATTGGCAATGTCTTTCGACTTAAGCCTGAATAATAAAGAATCTTGAAGTATTTCAAAAGAGATAAGAAACCTTTTTGAAAGAAGAGTAATGCTTGGTTTTAAAAAGTTATACTGACTTTATGGGAAGTTAGGTATAACGACGTAAGAAAGATAAAAAGAATGGTTATTGATTTTAGAAGTTAAGAGACTTGATCTCATAAGACAATAGACTTGACTTAATTGAATTAACATGAAGTTTGTTAAAAAGTGTGATACCTCATTCGTGAGTAATGAGTACTTGATTTTTAAAAGGAATAATCTTTTACTGATTTCGGAAATCAGAATAAGTATCGAACAAACCACTGCAGTGCTAATAAAAGGAAATGTACTGAATAATGAAGTATTATTAAAACCAGTAGAAACCTCCATCTGCATAGAAGCTAAGATGAGACAAAATGATATTTCCTAGATCATGGCTGCTTTAATAAGATTGTTATAAATAAGAATAACCTACTCACATTAAGGCATATGTTTCTCAAATCTTTTTAAAGGAGAATTATATCATTATGTGATTAAAACTATGAACTACGAAACCTTTCGAAAATGAGAAACTTGAGCATCTGAAATTAGGCAAACTTGAACGTTTAGAAAAGATGTTGTTACTTGATTTATAAAAGGAAAGTATTCGTTTACTTAAAAATGTTAGTCACTCTATTACTACGTATCGGGTGACCTTTATAAAAGAAATGGATCTCTTAAAGAATTAATGTATGTAGTACTTTGGAGTTAGAACTTGGTTTTGTTAACGTAAACATTAAAGTACCTTGTGTGGTTAGCTTGTCTATGTTTTTGCTGGTAATAGCCTTGTGATACCTTCCTGCTGGTTTGATAAGTACCCATGTTATGATACTACGTGTGTTAGTGTCTTGTGATGTTATTCTTGTTGTGCTTACGTTGTTAAGCGTTAAGCGTTATCGTTATTATATCACATACCCCCGACTTATTAATACCGAGGGCTTGCCACCCTTGATGCGGGTCTCTACGGCCTATGCGGTCTGTGTGACTATGCGGAGCAGCGGTATGCTCCAGGATTGATCATTCCGGGTGTATTAGCCCGATGCGGGATGCCTATGCGCGTGTGACTACGCGGCCTATTGAGACTATGCGGTGCGGGGAGTCGAGGAGAATCGGGGTTGGGTACCCCAACGCGAGGAATACCTCATGCGGTCTATGTGTGACCCATGCTGCGGGAGTCGAGGTTAGGCATGCATAATGATACTATGGGCGATTGGTCTTGCCGATCATTCGCGGCCTAGGAAAGACACATTCTGATTACCTATTATTGCTCTTGTTTGTGATATGGCACTATGTGCAAATTGAACTAATTGTATTTACAAATGGTTTTAAATACTTTGTTTTCATTTAAAGTACTTTACAGTTTCACATACTTGGTACCTGTTGTACTGACCTCCTTCGGGGGGCTGCGTTCATACCGCAGGTAGAGGTACTCCTACTGTTGATCCCCGTTCCTAGGATCACCGTTTGGCGTTGGAAAAGCTCCGTTTCTCGAGGCTTAGCATTTGTACGGTCCTGTCGTTGTAGGTATTTGCATTCGGGGTATGGCGGGGCCCATGTCCGCCATTGTTGTTTTAAACTCTTAGGTCGTAGTCTGTTGTAAAGTTGGGATGTAATCGTCATTTTGGGTATTTATATATATATATGCCGAAAGGCAACTTTTCCCAGACCGTGTCTTATTGATCTTATTTCATATCTTGGTTGTTTTATATTCGATTACTCGATGTATAGCTACTTGGGTGCGGATAAGGCACGACCACGGCCCGAACGGGTCGTGACAAAAGTGGTATCGAGCGATTAATCCTCGGAAAGTGTCTACAAACCGTATCCAAGAGTCTTGATTATCGGTGTGTTGCACCACACCAATAATCGTGAGGCTATAGGATATTTAGGATTGGTTTCCATTCTTCTCACTCGAGATCGTGCTTTAGAGTCGTGTTGTAAGTTGGACCCTCTAACGTATTCCTTTCCTTTACGATTATGCCTCCGCGCCAGCAACTCGGGCCCGAGAAGGCAAAGCGTAGGAGGCTGCGAGTAGATCTGAGAGAGTTAGAAGTGGCACAGCCCAATCATCACCTTGGGTGATGCTTCATTCGAGGAGTTACGAGACGTCGCGGCCCAAGCAGAGTTTGGCACGGCGCAGCTCCTCTGCGGCCATGACATCCGGACCTTCGCCCACGACTAGGAGCGAAAATATGGATTGCAGGAGGCGGCCATTACTAGCAAGGATTTGGCAACCATAGAGTATTTTATGTACCGATATATCAAGGGTATTGATGATTATCTAAAGAAAGGTTGTGAAGAAGTAGCTCTTGATCAGAATGAGTGGGCTTGCTCAGCTTATGTGCGGCGGTGAGAGATGTAGAGATCGACAGATCAACCAAGATCAGCAGAAGAGGGCCCGATTGGCAGGATCATTTGGTAACTCTCGAGGCGAACCGCCTCTGCAGCAGATTAGACATGCGCCTCCGCCAGTACAGAGTGTTCCTCCGCGTGGTTAGCTAGTCGGGTTGATTTTCCTCGGTGTTCACGGTGTAGCGGCGTCATCCCGGAATGTCGTCTTTTTGGCACTTGTTTCTCCGCGGCCGTCGTGGCCGTGACAAGGGAATGTTCTATGGCGAAAGGATGCAGGAGGACTCGCTTATCACATCGATTCGCGATTGATGGTTCGGAGAGGAAGGGTGTTAGCTGAGAGGCCACCCCACCTCGGCGCCGTTGTGGTCGATATCATTTTGGGGAGTGTCGTGCTTCTTCGACAGCTTGTTATGCTTGCGGCCAGCAGGGCCATTTTGCGAGAATTTGTCCAACCAGAGGTGGCGCGGATGTAGAGACTCAGCCTTCAGGATCAGTGGATAGTTCATCACCTTCTCAATATGCGCCAACAGTATGATTGATTAGAACGACCTAGGGGAAGTGCAGCGTAGACACAGGTATATCCTTAACCCTCTAGAGATTTGTATATATAGTAAGATGTGAATATCTTAAGTATTATTTTCGGATAGCATTGTGTTAATTGTGATTAGAAATCATGGTTAGTAACCGGGAAAGATTGGGGGATAGGAAAAGTGTGAGCCTTAGAGCGTTATACGTAGAGGCCTTAGAGGCGAGGCCATCTTTGGTAAAAGAATTATTTCATGTTTGACCCTTATCGAAGTGCATAGTTTACGTGAGATATATTTGTGGGATAAGTCCCTGAGTAGTGGGAAATGAAAGAGGGTAGTTGAGCTAAGAAGACCACTAGGTTTTCGTAACGTGATTAGTGAGATTGTTCCGGATCGGGGAGCTAGTGTTTTGCGCGTTGCAGGGTCGGGTTGAGGCCATGTTGCGGGTCGACCCGCGGCCTGAATGGTGGTGGGGTCAGTTTGTGGTGGTCCCGCTTTGTGTTAAGGTCACGAGGGTGTTAGGCCCAAATTTAGTTAACCATCGTACGAGTTTGTGGATGCGTTCGACCAGTAGTCGGGCCGATGGGGTCAGCCCGTCTTATCTTTTAATCAAACCGTGTACTCGGTAGTAAGTTGCGAGATGATTATTTCAGGAAGGTTGTAAGGCTGCACGAGGTGCCTACCTTCACCTTATGACAGACAGTGGAGCCCAAGTTACGGCCGTTTCTTTTCTGGAGGTTTTGCCAGGCAAGGTTAGGAACTCAGGTGAGTCTCAGTATCGCATTCACCCTCGGGCCAGTGTTTGGATTTCAGGGGTAGCTGGAAGGACTATTCGCCTCTTGTTGAGTATGTATTATAATAGCTACCGTTTCAGTATTCGGATGTCGCCGTATGAAGCCTTTTTATAAGCGCTAGTGTAAGATTGTCGATCGATTGATTCGATGTAAGCAAGGTTAAGATAGTTGGTTCATACTTGTTCAGCAGGGCGTGGATAGGGTGAAGCTTATCCAGAAGAGGTTATTGGCTGCTCAGAGTCAGCGGGAAGCAGTACCAGAAACATGGTAAGTTATGAGAAAGAGTTCTAGTGTACGAGAAGGGTACGACGAGTAAGGGAAGAGGCGAGCATGTGTAAGGACATAAATGTGATTATTTCGTTTGTACAGAGTAGGTGCAAAGGGAGTATCTTTTAGACCCCGGGTGGGAGCTTTTGTGATGTTAGAGGTGGTTCCTCGTGGACTTGGATGTAAGTATTTGCGCAGGTGTTTCTGTGGCCAGGTGTGGCAGGATTGTTCTCGTAAGTATAGTAGTGAAGACTATAATGGCGCATGTTTGTTTTGAGACTTAGAAGGAACATTCGGGACGAATGTTTCTAAGGAGGGGAGAATGTTATACCCCGTATTTTTTCAAAGTATGTACGTGAGGGCGTACGTACGAAAGTTTAGCCTTAAAGTTTAGGCCTAGGACGTTTGTTTGGGCACAACTCACAAAACGAATGGTTTTCCGACGAAACGTTTAACAAGACTCGCGTAGGGTAAATTCCGGCTATGTCATTTCTAATTTTTGCGGATTTTTCCGAGAGACGAAACATTTTGGACCAACAAGAGGGCGACACTTGTCACCCTCTAGTTGGTGGGCGTTGGGGCGGCAATGGGGGACGAAAGTGTGGCTTTTTGTCAAGGAGTTGGTAGGATATTTTTTGTGTAGTAGATAGAATGGACACTTGCCTAAATCCTCACCCTACACTTGCATAGCACTTGGCTTCATCTTGGCCATTGGTTGGCCATTGCTTGACCTATAAATACCCCCCTTTAGATGAAGAGTTCTTCATCCACAAAATCATTCTCCAAGTCTTGAAATTCCCTCCCCTCTCTTGTAGTATTTTCGTCCAACACCCTCTCCCCCTCTAGCCTTCGTGGCTTGGCGAGCCCCCTCTAAAGCAAACCCTAGCCAAACACCACCCCCCACCCTTGGTAGACATGTTGTCTTCCAAGTATAGTTACTATTCCTAAATACCCTAGTCCAATCCCTTATAGTAGTTAAGTAGAAGTTGTGAAGAACTTCTCAGGGTTTCGTGGAGCTATCGGAGCGCAGATTTAGAGCTAAACCTCGCTCAGGATCGACGTTTATACTTGGATAATATTGGGCTTATCGAGGTAAATAATCTTATCCTCCTTTTGTAATTAGAATATACTTACTGTAGAAGTATAGGAATAAGTATAAAATACTTAGAAGGATATTACAGAATAGAATTGAATTGTTATCACTGTAGAAGGGTATAAAAGGTGAATAATTGAACTGCATTTACATACGATTGTATTCTGAGATTGTATAGTTTACCGTAGGGAAGTCTGCCCAAATTTCCATAGAATAGAACCCTCCGCTAGAGCTTTATACGATCATACTAGACGTTGATAGACGATTTGATATTATAGTCGATTCTCTGCGCACGACATATTCGACTTGGCAGGTGGACTTCGCCGAGAAGGTATGTGATTCTTCCTATACTCTTGAGCATGATATTTTAAAGGAAATATATATAGTACGGTAGACGTACGTGTGTTAACTGAACGAAGTTTATTGGCAATGTCTTTCGACTTAAGCCCAATAATAAAGAATCTTGAAGTATTTCAAAGAGATAAGAAACCTTTTGTTAAGAGTAATGCTTGGTTTTAAAAGTTATACTGACTTTATGGGAAGTTAGGTATAACGACGTAAGAAAGATAAAAAGAATGGTTATTGATTTTAGAAGTTAAGAGACTTGATCTCATAAGACAATAGACTTGACTTAATTGAATTAACATGAAGTTTGTTAAAAAGTGTGATACCTCATTCGTGAGTAATGAGTACTTGATTTTTAAAAGGAATAATCTTTTCTCGATTTGAAATCGAATAAGTATCGAACAAACCATCGCGGCTAATAAAAGGAAATGTCTTGAATAATGAAGTATTATTAAAACCAAGAGAAACCTCCATCCGCATAAGCTAAGATGAGACAAAATGATATTTCCTAGATCATGACTGCTTTAATAAGATTGTTATAAATAAGAATAACCTACTCACATATAAGGCATATGTTTCTCAAATCTTTTTAAAGGAGAATTATATCATTATGTGATTAAAACTACGAATCTAAACCTTTGAAAATGAGAAACTTGAGCATCTGAAATTAGGCAAACTTGAAAGTTTAGAAAATAATGTTGTTACTTGATTTATAAAAAGGAAAGTATTCTGGTTTACTTAAAAATGTTAGTCACTCTATTACTACGGGTATCGGGTGACCTTTATAAAAGAAATGGATCTCTTAAAGAATTAATGTATGTAGTACTTTGGAGTTAGAACTTGGTTTTGTTAACGTAAACATTAAAGTGCCTTGTGTGGTTAGCTTGTCTATGTTTTGCTGGTAATAGCCTTATGATACCTTCCCCGGGTTTGATAAGTGTCCATGTTATGATACTACGTGTGTTAGTGTCTTGTGATGTTATTCTTGTCAGGCTTACGTTGTTAAACGTTAAGCCCAGATCTTGTTATTATATCACATACCCTCGACTTATTATACCGGTGGCTTGCACCCGCGATGCGGTCTCTATGGCCTATGCGGTCCGCGTGACTACGCGAGCAGCGGTATGCTCGGATTGATCATTCGGTGTATTAGCCCGACACGGGGATGCCTATGCGATCCGCGGTGACTACGCGGTCTATCGAGACTATGCGGATCGCGGAGTCCGTGAGAATACCGGTTGCTACCCCGACGCGAGGAATACCTCACGCGGTCTATGTGTGACTATGCGACTGCGGAGTCCGTGGTTAGGCATGCATAATGATACTATGGGCGATTGGCCTTGCTTCGATCATTCGCGCCTAGAAAGACACACGCTTACATACGTTATTGCTCTTGTTTGTGATATGGCACTATGTGCAAATTGCACTAATTGTATTTGCAAATGGTTTTAAATACTTTGATTTCATTTAAAGTACTTTACGATTCATACTTGGTACTGTATTGACCTCCTTCTGGCCTGCTCACGCCGCAGTAGGTACTCTACCGTTGATCCCGTTCTTAGGATCACCGTTTCAGCGTTGGAAAAGCTCCGTTTCTCCGGAGGCTTAGCATGTTGGTATGGTCCCCGGTCGTTGTGGGTATTTGCATTCAGGTATGGCGGCCCCGTCCCGCCATTGTTGTTTTAAACTCTTGAGGTCATGTAGTCCTTGTAAAGTTGGGATGTAACTGTTCATTTTGGGTATTTATATATATATATGCCGAAAGGCAACTTTTCCCCAGAAACTGTGTCTTATTTATACTATTTCATATCTTGGTTGTTTTATATTCCGCTGATTACTCTGATGTATGGCTACTTGGGTGCCCGGGTAAGGCACTACCACGCCCCGGGCGTCGTGACACTTAGTACACTCTGCGTGTGTAGAACAAAACATGTAGAACCAAAACTTTCAAATGGGAATATATCAAGTGCGACCAAATAGTCTAGCATACGGAGAAATTTGAATTATGAGAGGTGCGGATCCTATTAATAAGATAAGCGGATGTAAGGACAAATTTCTCCCAAAATTCACTAGGTACACTAGCGGACAAAAGCATAGATCTAGCGGTCTCAACAATATGCCTATGCTTTCTCTCTGCTACCCCATTTTTTTGTGGTGTATCAGTACAAGAAGATTGATGTATTGTACCATCAACTTTGAAAATAGCAGAAAGATCTCCACTAGTATATTCACCCCGTAAATCAGCTCGAAAATATTTAATAGTGGCAGAATGTTGAGTTTTGACATATGCTTGAAACTCAGTATAAATAAGAACAAGATCAGAACGTCGTTTTAGTAAATAAATCCAACAATAACGAGTATAATCATCAATAAAAGAAACATAATATCTGGAGCCCCCCTTACTAGGGACAGGTGCTGGCCCCCAAACATCAGAATAAACTAGATCAAATGGTGCAGAGGAAGTAGAAGTACTGAGTTTAAAAGGCAAAGCGGAAAATTTTCCAAGTTTACATCCACTACAGTCAGAAATATCATCGGATTGTAAATCACCAAGAATACGTAAGTACATAAAATTTAGGCGAGAGCCTGATATATGATCGAGTCTAGAGTGCCACAAATAAAATTTTGAAGAAGAAGGTGTCAAATGGAAAGAAGACAAATTAACAGGCATAACAGCTACATGAGTAGGAAGATGCAGCTCATCCAAAACATATAGACCTTTCCCCTTCCTACGCCCTGTCCCAATCACTCTCTTGGATTTAGATCCTGCACATAACACGAATTGGGGGGAAAGACCAATAAAACAGCCAGAGTCACATATTTGACCAGTAGACGCAAGATTCATATGTAATTTGGGAATGCAATAAACATCAGGTAAATATATAGTGGATGTATGAATGGTACCAATGTCACAACGGGCATAAGTGCCGTCGCCACAAATAAGTCGATGGAGGGTCACAAGACATAGATATAAAAGTAGAAGAATCAGGAGACATATGATTTCCGGCTCCAGAATCCAATCAAAGAAGACGAATTGATAACTGAACCAATAGATGGTGATGAACCGGAAGGAGCAGAAAGAGCATAAGACTGTGGATTACTTTGAAACTGCTGGAAGACAAGAAACTTCTTAAATTGGTAATCACCTCCAGCCATTGAAAATAATTTAAACAGAAAAATTCCAAATAACAAGCAACAATCTCAATCTCAATCTCACCAATCAAAAATGCGGAAGTGGTGGAACCAATCAGGACAAGAACCCAAATTTAACAAGAACGAACACAAATAACGAAAACAAGATAGGCGGTGCAACCGACCAATATTATAATGCAATAATTTATATAATAGGCGGTAGAACCGACCAATATCATAATGCGAGAATTTATATAATAGGTGGTAGAATCGGCCAATAATTTAATTATTCTCTCTGATATCATGTTAGAATTCATATTATTTATGAATCACTGTACGACAATAACAAGAGTAAAGAAAATAGATTAAGACTATTATTGATAGTGAATTGGTAAGTAAAAGAAAAACAACTACATCCCTTTATATAAGGGGGAAATAACAAAACAAAAAAGAAGAAGCAGCGATGTGGGACTGAATATTGACACATCAGTGACACAGCATATGTTGACAAGACTAACCATAAAAATGAAAAAACATGCTTGTGAGGCAGCCTAGGGTGGAGTTATGGGGTTTGAGCACCATGAACACATAGAAAATAGATTTAAGTCCCAAATAAACCTAAAATCGGTCAAGTGTTTATCGAAAATGGCTCTTAGAATTTTGACAATGAGGAATTTGGGGTCTCGGCGTGGGATGATGCAAATTGGGGGAAACTTCCCTCCCAATCAAATAAGAGCAAAAAGGAGGGGCCTTGCCATTCTCGACCATACACTCCCAACCTACTCCTGCACATTGCCTTTTTTTGGCAACTGCAGAAGATAGAGCGTACGTCACCATGTGCGAAAGGGGGGCAATCATTATTTTTAAATGAAGGTGTTGAATAAGTGGTCACATTATGCAAATATCGCTATTTGTTCATTTCTTAATAAAATGAAAATTTAATGTGGCTTTCAATTAAGTTTAAAGGAACCACATTTCTTTCAATTGTAATCACAATCAAAGACTAAATTGACATTTCTTAAAAAATAAACCATTTTCACGAAATTGAGATATAATTTTAATATCTTATTTAATTAAGAAAATTTCCTTTTTTTGACGGAGTAAAATATTTATCAGTTCAATCGTGAATAATTTTGAACAATCACTTGCATAATTATTTTTCTTCACTATTTTGCTTTTAAAATTGATAATTTTATTTCAAAATCCTAAAAATATATGAGAATGAGCTATGATATACAATAAATATGTTGGATGATATTTCATCAAATACAATTACAAAATATTTCGGAGATAATTTTGTAAAATGATTTTTGCATTATAAAAAATATTTTTCACTCCGTCTATGACTCAAAAAGCTTGAATAATTAAATAAAATTATTGGAGAGCAAAAATTAGGTGTCTATAACTGCACCTTCATTGTTCGGGGATTGCAGGACAATCCATTTATGGTCGAACCTTGGTCTCTAGATTTCCTACATATCGCAGACTATATCTGTTATACCCCGTATTTTTCAGAGTATGTACGTGAGGGCGTACGTACGAAAGTTTAGCCTTAAAGTTTAGGCCTAGGACGTTTTTTTTGTGCACAAGTACCGAAAAGAATCATTTTCCGACGAAACGTTTTACAAAACTCGCGTAGGGTAAATTACGGCTATGTCATTTCTAATTTTTGCGGATTTTTCCGAGGCGAAACATTTTGGACCAACGAGAGGGCGACACTTGTCACCCCGATTGGTGGGCGTATGGGCGGAAATGGGACGAATTGGATGGCCTTTTTGTCAAGGAGTTGGTAGGATATTTTTGTGTAGTAGATAGAATGGACACTTGCCTAAATCCTCACCCTACACTTGCCTTGCACTTGGCTTCATCTTGGCCATTGGTTGGCCATTGCTTGACCTATAAATACCCCCTTTAGATGAAGAGTTCTTCATCCACAACATCATTCTCCAAGTCTTGAAATTCCCTCCCCTCTCTTGTAATATTTTCGTACAACACCCTCTCCCCTCTAGCCTTAGTGCTTGGCCGAGAGCCCTCTAAAGCAAGCCCTAGCCTAAACACCACCCCCACTTGGTAGAAATGTTGTCTTCCAAGTATAGTTACTATTCCTAAATACCCTAGCCCAATCCCTTATAGTATTTAAGTAAGTGAAGAACTTCTAAGGGTTTCATGGAGCTATCGGAGCGCATTTAGGAGCTAAACCTCGCTCGGGATCGACGTTTATACTTGGATAATATTGGGCTTATCGAGGTAAATAATCTTATCCTCGTTTGTAATTAGAATATACATCTGTAGAAGTATAGAAATAAGTATAAAATACTTAGAAGGATATTCTGAATAGAATTGAATTGTTATCACTGTAGGGGTATAAAAGATGAATAATTGAATGCACTTTCATAGATGTATTCTGAGATTGTATAGTTTACTGCAGGAGGTCGCCCAAATTTCCATAGAATAGAGAACCTCTCGCTAGAGCTTTATACGATGCCTGACGCGTTGATAGACGATTTGATCGTTATAGTCGATTCTCTGCATGACATATTCGACTTGGCGGTGGATTTCGAGAAGGTATGTGATTCTTCCTATACTCTTGAGCATGATATTTTAAAGGAAATATATATAGTACGGTGAGCGTCGTGTTAATCGAACGTAGTTTATTGGCAATGTCTTTCGACTTAAGCGAATAATAAAGAATCTTGAAGTATTTCAAAAGAGATAAGAAACCTTTTGAAAGAAGAGTAATGCTTGGTTTTAAAAAGTTATCACGACTTTATGGGAAGTTAGGTATAACGACGTAAGAAAGATAAAAAGAATGGTTATTGATTTTAGAAGTTAAGAGACTTGATCTCATAAGATAATAGACTTGACTTAATTGAATTAACATGAAGTTTGTTAAAAGTGTGATACCTCATTCGTGAGTAATGAGTACTTGATTTTAAAAGGAATAATCTTTTACCGATTTGGAAATCGAATAAGTATCGAACAAACCATCATGCTAATAAAAGAAAATGTCTTGAATAATGAAGTATTATTAAAACCAAGAGAAACCTCCATCCGCATAGAAGCTAAGATGAGACAAAATGATATTTCTAGATCATGGTGCTTTAATGAGATTGTTATAAATAAGAATAACCTACTCACATATAAGGCATATGTTTCTCAAATCTTTTAAAGGAGAATTATATCATTATGTGATTAAAACTATGAACTACTAAACCTTTCAAAATGAGAAACTTGAGCATCCGAAATTAGGCAAACTTGAACGTTTAGAAAAGATGTTGTTACTTGATTTATAAAAAGGAAAGTATTATGGTTTACTTAAAAATGTTAGTCACTCTATTACTACGTTTATCGGGTGACCTTTATAAAAGAAATGGATCTCTTAAAGAATTAATGTATGTAGTACTTTGGAGTTAGAACTTGGTTTTGTTAACGTAAACATTAAAGTACCTTGTGTGGTTAGCTTGTCTATGTTTCTTTGGTAATAGCCTTGTGATACCTTCCTTGGTTTGATAAGTGCCCATGTTATGATACTACGTGTGTTAGTGTCTTGTGATGTTATTCTTGTTGTGCTTACGTTGTTAAACGTTAAGCCCGCAGATCTTTATTATATCACATACCGCGACTTATTAATACCGAGGGCTCACGCTCGACGCGGTCTCTACGGCCTATGCGGTCTGTGTGACTATGCGGAGCAGCGGTATGCTCCAGGATTGATCATTCCGGGTGTATTAGCCCGATGCGGGGGATGCACTATGCGGTCTGTGTGACTATGCGGCCTATTGAGACTATGCGATGCGGAGTCCGAGAGGTACCGGGGTTGGGTACCCCACGAGAATACCTCACGCGGTCTATGTGACCTATGCGATCTGCGGAGTCGAGGTTAGGCATGCATAATGATACTATGGGCGATTGGTCTTGCTTCGATCATTCGCGCCTAGGAAAGACACATTCTTTACCTATTATTGCTCTTGTTTGTGATATGGCACTATGTGCAAATTGAACTAATTGTATTTACAAATGGTTTTAAATACTTTGTTTTCATTTAAAGTACTTTACAGTTTCACATACTTGGTTGCCAGATCGACCTCCTTCGGGGCCGCTCATACCGCAGTAGAGGTACTCCTACCGTTGATCCGTTCTTAGGATCACCGCTTCGTTGGAAAAGCTCCGCTTTCTCGAGGCTTAGCATTTCGTACGGTCCCCGTCGTTGTAGGTATTTGCATTCAGGGTATGGCGGGCCTGTCCCGCCATTGTTGTTTTAAACTCTTGAGGTGCTGTAGTCTGTTGTAAAGTTGGGATGTAATCGCTCATTTTGGGTATTTATATATATATATGCCGAAGGCAACTTTTCCCGCAGATCGTGTCTTATTGATCTCGTTTCATATCTTGGTTGTTTTATATTCCACGATTACTACGATGTATGGCTACTGGGTGCGGATAGCACTACCACGCCCCCGAACGGGTCGTGACAAAAGTGGTATCGTGAGCGATTAATCCTCGGAAAGTGTCTACAAACCGTATCCAGAGTCTTGATTATCGCGCGCACCACACCAATAATCGCGAGGCTATAGGATATTTAGGATTGGTTTCATTCTTCTCACTCGAGATCGTGCTTTAGAGCGTGTTGTAAGTTTGACCCTCTAACGTATTCCTTTCCTTTACGATTATGCCTGCGCCAGCTACTCGGGCCCGTAAGGCAAGGCGGAGCCGCGAGTAGAGTACAGAGAGTTAGAAGCGGCACAGCCCAATCATCACCCGGGTGATGCTTCATTCGGGAGTTACGAGGCCGCCACCTAGCGAGTTTGGCACGGCGCAGCTTCTCTGCGACCATGACATCCGAACCTTCGCCCACGACTAGGAGCAAAATATGGATTGCAAGGAGACGGCCTGTTACTAGCAAGGTATTTGGCAACGAGAGTATTTTATGTACCGATATATTAAGGGTATTGATGATTATCTAAAGAGGGTTTGTGAAAAGTAGCTCTTGATCGAGAATGAAATGGGCTTGCGTTCAGCTTATGTGCGGCAGTGAGAGATGTAGAGATCGCAGATCAACGAAGATCGAAGAGGGCCCGATTGGCGTGATCGTTTGGTAACTCGAGGCGAACCGCCGGCAGATTAGACATGCGCCTCCGCCCGGTGCAGTGTTCCTCCACGTGGGTTCGGACGTTCGAGGTATGCGAGTTGGTCGAACTCCGTGGCTTACAGTTTCTGACTATATCGTAGGTTCTAGCCACCGGTTTGATTTTCCTCGGTGTTCACGCGTGAAGCGCCATCCCGGGAATGTCGTCTTTTGTTGGCACTTGTTTCTCCCGCCGTATCGTGGCCACGTGACGGGAATGTTCTATGACGAAGGATGCAAGTAGGAGGACTCACCTATCGATCGGGCCATGATTGATGGTTGAAGGAAGGGTGTTAGCCGAGAGGCCACCCCACCTCGGTGCCGTTGTGGTCGATATCATTTTGGGAGTGTCGTGCTTCTTCGACACTTGTTATGCTATGACAGCGAGGCCATTTTGCGAGAATTTGTCCAACTGCAGGTGGCGCGGATGTAGAGACTCACCTTCGGGATCGGTGGATAGTTCATCACCTTCCCATTATCGCCCAGCGGGATTGATTAGAAACGACCTAGGGAAGTGCGTGACACGGTATATCCTTAACCTCTAAAGATTTGTATGTATAGTAAGATGTGAATATCTTAAGTATTATTTTGGATAGCATTGTGTTAATTGTGATTAGAAATCATGGTTAGTAACAGGAAAGATTGGGGATAGGAAAAGTGTGAGCCTTAGAGCGTTATACGTAGAGACCTTAGAGGCGAGGCCATCTTTGGTAAAAGAATTATTTCATGTTTGACCCTTATCGAAGTGCATAGTTTACGTGAGATATATTTGTGGGATAAGTCCCTGAGTAGTGGGAAATTGAAAGAGGGTAGTTGAGCTAAGAAGACCGCTAGGTTTTCGTAACGTGATTAGTGAGATTGTTCCGGATCGGGGAGCTAGTGTTTTGCGCGTTGCCGGGTCGGGTTGAGGCCATGTTGCGGGTCGACCCGCGGCCTGAATGGTGGTGGGGTCAGTTTGTGGTGGTCCCGCTTTGTGTTAAGGTCACGAGGGTGTTAGGCCCAAGTTTAGTTAACCATCGTACGAGTTCGTGGATACGTTCGACGAAGAGGTCGGGCCGATGGGGTCAGCCCGTCTTATCTTTTAATCAAACCGTGTACTCGGTAGTAAGTTGCGAGATGATTATTTCAGGAAGGTTGTAAGGCTACACGAGGTGCCTACCTTCACCTTATGACAGTGATGGAGCCCAGTTACGCCGCTTTTCCTGGAGGTTTTACCAGCAAGGTTAGGAACTCGGTGAGTCTCGAGATCGCATTCACCTCGCCGGTGTTTGGATTTGTGGTAGTGGAAGGACTATTCGCCTCTTGTTGAGTATGTATTATAATAGCTACCGTTTCAGTATTCGGATGTCGCCGTATGAAGCCTTTTTATAAACGCTAGTGTAAGATTGCCGATCGATTGATTCGATGTAAGCAAGGTTCAGATAGTTGGTTCATACTTGTTCAGCAGGGCGTGGATAGGGTGAAGCTTATCCAGAAGAGGTTGTTGGCAGCTCAGAGTCAGCGGGAAGCAGTACCAAAAACATGGTAAGTTATGAGAAAGAGTTCGAGTGTACGAGAAGGGTACGACGGGTAAGGGAAGAAGCGAGCACGTGTAAGGATATAGATGTGATCATTTCGTTTGTAAAGAGTAGGTGCGAAGGGAGTATCTTTTAGACCCTGGGTGGGAGCTTTTGTGATGTTAGAGGTGGTTCCTCGTGGACTTGGATGTAAGTATTTGCGCAGGTGTTTCTGTGGCCAGGTGTGGCAGGATTGTTCTCGTAAGTATAGTAGTGAAGACTATACTGGCGCATGTTTGTTTTGAGACTTAGAAGGAACATTCAGGACGAATGTTTCTAAGGAGGGGAGAATGTTATACCCCGTATTTTTCAGAGTATGTACGTGAGGGCGTACGTACGAAAGTTTAGCCTTAAAGTTTAGGCCTAGGACGTTTTTTTTGTGCACAAGTACCGAAAAGAATCGTTTTCCGACGAAACGTTTTACAAAACTCGCGTAGGGTAAATTACGGCTATGTCATTTCTAATTTTTGCGGATTTTTCCGAGAGACGAAACATTTTGGACCAACGAGAGGGCGACATTTGTCACCCCCCAATTGGTGGACGTATGGGGCGGAAATGGGACGAATTGGATGGCCTTTTTGTCAAGGAGTTGGTAGGATATTTTTGTGTAGTAGATAGAATGGACACTTGCCTAAATCCTCACCCTACACTTGCCTTGCACTTGGCTTCATCTTGGCCATTGGTTGACCATTGCTTGACCTATAAATACCCCCTTTAGATGAAGAGTTCTTCATCCACAAAATCATTCTCCAAGTCTTGAAATTCCCTCCCCTCTCTTGTAATATTTTCGTCCAACACCCTCTCCCCCTCTAGCCTTAGTGGCTTGGCCGAGAGCCCCCTCTCTAAAGCAAGCCCTAGCCTAAACACCACCCCCACCCTTGGTAGAAATGTTGTCTTCCAAGTATAGTTACTATTCCTAAATACCCTAGCCCAATCCCTTATAGTATTTAAGTAGAAGTTGTGAAGTACTTCTAAGGGTTTCGTGGAGCTATCGGAGCATGCATTTAGAGCTAAACGTCGTCAGATCGACGTTTATACTTGGATAATATTGGGCTTATCGAGGTAAATAATCTTATCCTCCTTTTGTAATTAGAATATACATACTGTAGAAGTATAGGAATAAGTATAAAATACTTAGAAGGATATTACAGAATAGAATTGAATTGTTATCACTGTAGAAGGGTATAAAAGATGAATAATTGAACTGTACTTACATAGATCAGATTTATGAAGATGGTATAGTTTCTGGGTAGGGAGGTGCTGCCCAAATTTCCATAGAATAGAGAACCCTCTGCTTAGAGCTTTATACAGTACAGTCTAGACGTTGATAGACGTATTTGACTGTTATAGGTCGATTCTCTGCGCGCGACATATTCGACTTGGCAGGTGGATTTCGCCGAGAAGGTATGTGATTCTTCCTATACTCTTGAGCATGATATTTTAAAGGAAATATATATAGTACCAGACGACGTCGTGTGTTAACGAACGTAGTTTATTGGCAATGTCTTTCGACTTAAGCCTGAATAATAAAGAATCTTGAAGTATTTCAAAAGAGATAAGAAACCTTTTTGAAAGAAGAGTAATGCTTGGTTTTAAAAAGTTATACTGACTTTATGGGAAGTTAGGTATAACGACGTAAGAAAGATAAAAAGAATGGTTATTGATTTTAGAAGTTAAGAGACTTGATCTCATAAGACAATAGACTTGACTTAATTGAATTAACATGAAGTTTGTTAAAAAGTGTGATACCTCATTCGTGAGTAATGAGTACTTGATTTTTAAAAGGAATAATCTTTTACTGATTTCGGAAATCAGAATAAGTATCGAACAAACCACTGCAGCGCTAATAAAAGGAAATGTACTGAATAATGAAGTATTATTAAAACCAGTAGAAACCTCCATCTGCATAGAAGCTAAGATGAGACAAAATGATATTTCCTAGATCATGGCTGCTTTAATGAGATTGTTATAAATAAGAATAACCTACTCACATATAAGGCATATGTTTCTCAAATCTTTTTAAAGGAGAATTATATCATTATGTGATTAAAACTATGAACTACGAAACCTTTCGAAAATGAGAAACTTGAGCATCTGAAATTAGGCAAACTTGAACGTTTAGAAAAGAATATTGTTACTTGATTTATAAAAAGGAAAGTATTCTGGTTTACTTAAAAATGTTAGTCACTCTATCACATACCCCCTTGACTTATTATACCGAGGGCTTGCCACCGTTGATGCGGGTCTCTACGGCCTATGCGGTCTGTGTGACTATGCGGAGCAGCGGTATGCTCCAGGATTGATCATTCCGGGTGTATTAGCCCGATGCGGGGGATGCCCTATGCGATCTGTGTGACTATGCGGCCTATTGAGACTATGCGGACTGCGGGAGTCCAGGAGGGTACCGGGGTTGGGTACCCCCAATGCGAGGAATACCTCATGCGGGTCTATGTGTGACCTATGCGGACTGCGGGAGTCCAGGGTTAGGCATGCATAATGATACTATGGGCGATTGGCCTTGCTTCGATTATTCGCGGCCTAGGAAAGACCTGTTACAGTTTACCTATTATTGTTCTTGTTTGTGATATGGCACTATGTGCAAATTGAACTAATTGTATTTACAAATGGTTTTAAATACTTTGTTTTCATTTAAAGTGCTTTACAGTTTCACATACTTGGTACATGTTGTATTGACCTCCTTCGGGGGGCTGCGTTCATGCCGCAGGTAGAGGTACTCCTACTGTTGATCCCCGTTCTTAGGATCACCGTTTCAGCGTTGGAAAAGCTCCGTTTCTCCGGAGGCTTAGCATTTTGGTATGGTCCCCTGTCGTTGTATGTATTTGCATTCAGGGGTATGGCGGGGCCCTGTCCCGCCATTGTTGTTTTAAACTCTTAGAGGTCTGTAGTCCTGTTGTAAAGTTGGGATGTAACTGTTCATTTTGGGTATTTATATATATATATGCCGAAAGGCAACTTTTCCCCAGAGACTGTGTCTTATTGATACTGTTTCATATCTTGGTTGTTTTATATTCCGCTGATTACTCTGATGTATGGCTACTTGGGTGCCCGGATAAGGCACCAGTCACGGGCCCCGGAACGGGTCGTGACATGGTGCCCTACCTGGGCACCCTGTTCAGGTATACATCAGAGAATAGCAGCGGAACATACACAACATAAACACATGTGTAAAATAATATAACAACACAGGCTAACCGATAAGGTCGCCTTCCATGATATAAACAAAGTCAAAAGTACATCTTCACAACTTAGTTCTTACAAATTTCAACCACGTATGTGAATACGCACTTAGGAATAATAACCGTGGCGGACGGGTTCGCCATACCACGAATGTACATATATCTACAACATCAGGGAAAGACTGTACCAAAAGAAAGACAAGCCTCCGGAGAATGGAGCTTCCGACGTCTGATAAGTGATCCTAAGAATGTGGATCTGCCACCTGCTTACCCTTTCCTGCGGCATGAACGCAGCCCCCGAGGAAGGGGGTCAGTACACAATATGTACTAAGTATGTAAAACTGGAAAGTACTGTAATTACAACATAAGTTTAATAGAAAGCCGGAGACATGTATGATAACAAAATTACAGTACCCAGTGCCTTACTAACAATGAGAGTAGAAAATAGGTGTATACTTACAGTATAAAGTAGGAAGCTCACGATCAAAACAGGACCACCTGTCCGCAGTATCATTAAGCAATCCTATTCCTGGGACTATTTCACCCGCATAGATCGCGTGGACCCGCATGAGGTATTCCTCGCATGGGACTATTTCACCCGCATAAGCCCTTACGGACTCGCATGAGGTATTCCTCGCATAGGCTGGACCCGCCCGCATAAGCCCTACGGACTTGCATAAGGTATTCCTCGCATCGTGGGTAGCAAATCCACGGGAATATGCAATGCCACAAACCCGGGGAATGACCCCGCAATTATTACTGAACTACTAGCACAAATCCGGCTATCACACATAACATAAGCACTACCGGCTTATCATACAATATATAAGCAAGTTAAGCAATCCCCTAACTTCTTATTATTCTGTTTCATATACACTCTCATTTTAGTTTACTTA
Organism: Przewalskia tangutica; assembly: GCA_029844215.1. Lineage (NCBI taxonomy): Eukaryota > Viridiplantae > Streptophyta > Magnoliopsida > Solanales > Solanaceae > Przewalskia > Przewalskia tangutica. The sequence goes on along the minus strand of CM056722.1, from coordinate 64,279,166 downwards.
AGGCACTAACATGTTCTTTATAAAAATCCGGGAATTTAACCCAAAGTACTACGTACTTCTACTCTTTAAAACAATGACTCTTTTTAGTAGAAAACTTCCAAGACACTATTAACCATAGTATCAAGTCCAAAGTACATTTCAAGGCAAGTCACAATACCTTTAGAATTAAAGTAGGTTTCTAAATCAAGTGACTCCTTTTCTTATTAAACCTTGGGCAATTGATACCTTAAAATCAATTTGCCTTTTATTAACACAAGCCATTTACCTTTGCATAAAGTCAATATAACCAACTCCCCATAAAGTCGTTATATTCACTTTATACCTTAGTCAAGTACATTTTTCCTATCCAAGGGACTTATACGATTAAAACGACACAAGTATCACATACTTTAAATCTCTTCAAGTCCCTTAACTTTACTAAGACTTAAGACATCCTTAATATTTCAAAGAAGTGAGTTAACTTCCTAACTCACCCGACTTGGCATTTCATAAAACAAGTAAAGAATGTCATAGTCTTCAGACGCCCACCGCATTTATATACGTGAAACTAGTCATGCTCAAAGGATAGGGAAAAGTTCTACATACCTCGTCGGGTCAAACCACTTGCCAAGTACAAAGTCCCGCCCGTAGTATATCAACCTATAATATTCACAATACGTCTATTAACGCCTTACTTCAATCGTAGAATATAATAAGTGTAAAGTCTCTATTTTCTACGAAAAATCGGACAGCACCTCCTTTGTTTCTACTCACTTGCCACCTTTTTCAAGGCCGAAAATACAATAACAAAACAGCCCCAATTGGCTCACAATTATATAGAAGGTAGTCCAATACAATGACTAACTAAACAGCCCCAATTGGCTCACAATTATATAGAAGGTAGTCCAATACAATGACTAACTAAACAGCCCCAATTGGCTCACAATTATATAGAAGGTAGTCCAATACAAATTTATAACAAACTAATACGACTACAAGTCCACAATCGGCTACCTTGAGTTCATCAATACCAACTGTTGTCCAATTTCCATTTCAATCCAAATTTGTAGCATAACATGATATCAAGTCGCATTTGATTATAATAACCATAATCCTTAAGTCAATGACATGCGACGGTTCTAACAACGATTAAATTGTAATTCAATTTAGTCATGGCTTACATTACATTTCGGATTTCCAAGGCTATAATCAATCCATAATCCTTATAACCTCAAGATAACAACTCCATGCTTGCAACATACAAAGCTAACAACAACAAAATAAATAATCTTGTAATACTTTCAAAGAACAAGATTATACCTCAATGATTCTTAATCCAACTCCAATCCGAAGTCGCTCCTTAGTAGTTTATAGCCTCTTCAAGATACTTCAATCCGCTTGTTGAGACCCTTAGAACAACACCAACAATTATCCTTCACAATGTCACGACCGAACTGGGCGTGGATCGGTGCCTACCGGGCACCCTAGTGATACAACATCAGAGTAATCAGCGGAACATAAAACAATACAAGACATATTATGAAATATGAAACAACGCAAAGGAAACACATGTTTCTGAAGAAAAGTTGCCTTTCGGCATATATATAAATAACAACTCTTTCAAAATGAACAGTTACATCCCTTTCTACAACTCTGCCCACAACAAGACATTACTGCACTTAAGAATGATAAGACAACAATGGCGGACGGGGCCCGCCAAACCTGAATGTAAACAACTACTACGACAGGGGACTATACCACTGATAAGCCTCCGGAGGAACGGAGCTTCCCAAACGATGAACTGTGACCCTGAGAGCTAGGATCAACGACTGGTGTACCTCAACCTGCGGCATGAACGCAGCTTCGGAGGTCGAGACAACAGTACCAAGTACGTGAAATCAAAATATCGTAAATGAAATCATAATAGTCTATAAAGCAGAGACATGTATGATAACCAAACTACGATTACAATAAACAAGCGATATGTCAAGTCGGGACTCACGCCTCAAAGTCATCACTCAAATATAACTATGGGTCTCAAGCCCATAACATCAATCATGCCTGAAATACCTTCCTCATCGCATAGCTTTATGATATAAAATCACCAAGAAATACACGTGAACACCGTGTCCCACTGTGTTCTAATAAAACAAGACAGGTAAGTGCGAAGGCATAACCGACTACTAACACCTACAAGATTAACAGTGGTCATAAATCAGATCATGATATCTTTCTGCCGGCCACATGATCAAAACCGGGTCACTCGCCTGCAGATCGGATGTGCGCGTCTAGCCCCGAACTCCGCACTCGCGATAGGCCAACCTCGTAGGCCCGCATGAGGTATTCTCGATCGAGGGTAGCTACTCCCGCATCGCCCCGACTCGCGATCCGCGTGGCCACAAAGACCGCATGACCACGCGGCCGCAAACTAACACGGAACTCCGTAGTTCCGCATGGATCCTCGACCCGCATGAGGTATTCTCGAATCATGGTCCTGCATCACCGAAGTCTACCCCGCATCGGAGGCGCAACCTCCGAAACAAGTCAAGGTGAGTGGTACAATACCAACATAACTACCGAGAGTCAAACAACTTTAAGCGCGATCGGAAACCCCTTTACACTAACATCACAAGATACTATCACACGTAGCATCCTAGCATGTTTACTTAACAAATCAACAAGAAAGTATTACAAGGCAATCACAAACCAACATAATCAAGTTATATACACAAGATACTTTCTACTATATGATTAACAAGATCGGGTTTTCATCCCCAAAGTACTTCATACATTAACTCTTTTAAAAGATACGTTACTTTCACAAAACCACACAATACCGTAGTATATGAAAATAGAGTGATTATCTTTTGAAGTAAATCAAAACACTTACCTTTGTAAAATCAAGTAACAACATTATTTTCCAAACGCCCAAGTTTGCCTAATTTCAAATGTTCACGTTTCTTATTTTAGAAAGGTTTCGTAGTTCATAGTCTTATTCATTTAAGAATATAATTCTCTTTAAACCATCCGAGAAACATAAGCCTTATATGTGAGTAGGATATTCTTGTTTATAACAATCTTATTACTGACCATGATCTAGGAAATATCATTTTGTCTCATCTTAGCTTCTATGCAGATGGAAGTTTCATCGGTTTTAATAATACTTAATCACAAAACATTTCCTTTTATTAACGCCGCAGCGGGTTTGTCGATACACATTCTGATTTCGAACTCAAGAAACATTCTTAAGCCGTTATACCTAACTTCCCATAAAGCTAGTATAACTCTTTAAGTTTTCAAAACCAAGTATTACTCTTCTTTCAAAATGATTCAAAAATCTTTTGAAATACTTCAAGTTCTTTATTATCACATAACCAGATTATAGTTCAAATCCATTACCTTTAAAACCACAAGTATTTTCTTACATACATAAAGTCGTTATAACCAACTTCCCATAAAGCCGTTATAACACTTTATGTTTTAGACCAATCAAATACATTTAACACGTATACGCTCACCGCATTACATAGTTACACACATATCATGCTAGAAGAGATAGGAAGAGGTTCACATACCTCGCGACGAGTATCGACTAATAGCAAAACGCCCAAGTACTTCAACCCGCTACTCCTTAAGCCAAGTAGATCGCGCCACGCATAGTACTTCCACCTATAAGGCCACAAGGCGCTTATTAACATTTAGGTCTCTTCGTAGAACATTCTACGTAAAATTCGCAAAGATCTCTCCCGCAACAGCGTAAATCTCCTCCTCTATCTGGGCCGACTACCAAGCCAACGGGGGTTATACGCCTAATCGGACGCACAATTCTACCTCGCGAAAAAGCTACATAAGTCACTGTAATACCCTATGTAATTATTCGATTCTTCTTTCGAAAAGGTTTCTTATTATTCAGGATTAAGTCAAAAGACATTGCCGATAACTACGCTCAGTTCTATATATAGTATACTTCAACTATATATTCTAAAAACATGTAATTTCCAATTACAATAGGGGGACAAGATAATTACCTAGATAAGCCCATAATTATCCAAGTATAAAGTCGATCCTGGGCAACGTTTAGCTCCAACTCCGTGCGCTCCAACCCGCTCCAAACCACTCTTAGAAGTTCTAACCAACTTCTACTTAATACTCCAACTAACTATGGAGATTTTCCTGTGGTTTCGGTTTTGTGGTGAAGGGAAGTATAATAGTATTTCTGGGCTTTACGTATAGGTATAACCTTAGAATACTACAAGGTATAAGGCTAAGGTATTTTGGGCATTATAACAATACTTGGAGAGTATTTCTACACCACAAAGGGGGGTATTATACGAAAGCAACTAGGCTAGGGGGGTACCCCACGGCTAGCACCACAAGGAGGGGGGGAGGGCTCTCGGCCAAGGGGGCCTCACAAAGGGGGGGAGGACGAGAACAACTCTTCAAGGGAGGGAGGATTTCAAAGACTTAGAAAAATATTTGGATGAAGAAGTCTTCACAAAGGGGGGGTATTTATAGGTCAAGCCAAGGCCAACCAATGGCCAAGATCATGCCAAGTGCAAGGCAAGTGTAGGGCCATGATCAAGCCAAGTGCACCTTATCCAACTACCACAAAAATATCCTACCAACCCCTTGACCAAACAAGGCCATTTCGTCCACCCTATTGCCGCCCAACGTGCTCCAATGAGAGGGTGCCAAGTGGCGCCCTCTTGTTGGTCCAAAATGTTACGTCTCTCGGAAAAATCCGCAAAAATTAAAAATGACATAGCCGGAATTTTCCCTACGAAAGCTGTGAAAACGTTTCGTCGAAAAACGACTCTAACCGGGGGTTGTGCACAAAAATAATTCGGCCAAGCCTAATCTCAAGTTCAAATTTTCTACGTACGTCCTTACGTACATACTCTGGAAATACGGGGTATAACACACAACTCCAAACAAAACCTAGAAAGACCCTTAGGTTCTCGTTTTGCGACTAACCCGTAAACTACCTTTTTCCAAGACTTTTCTATTGAGATGTGTTTACAATACACCTAAGAACCTTGGTTTAAAGTGTGGGATCAAATGGACAAGAAACGAAAATCATTCCCTTTCTTTCCATGGTGAACCCGAGACCCCCCTCTTAGTGCTCTTCAAATTTGTGAAAAAAAATTCTAAGTGTTAACTCCTCTCTTGCTACTAGTATTATAAAGAGAATTGGATGGTCAAGATAAACACAAATGTGAGGCTTGAATGTGGTCTTACAAAAGATCAAGACTTATTGACCAAGACTTAGTCAACCTTCTCAAGCTACACAAGTTGCAAGACTTGTCTTGCAACAAAGGTCCAATAACCCTCTTGCCCTTGCACATTTCGACCAAGGCATCACATAAGGGGGGTGACACGTGTCGCCCTCCCATTCGTTACAATAATACATTTTCCGACAATTCCATAATTTCCGATAACTTTTTACAAGTCTCAAATCTTAACATTTGCGAGTTCTTACTTACGTTCTTAAAACATATCCTGAAATTCCGGGGTGTAACATTCTTCCCCCCTTAGAAACATTCGTCCCCGAATGTTCTCTCGGGAGTCAAACTTAAGATAGCGACATAGTCTCCTTACAACCCCTACGTACCAATAATGCCACACTTGGCCGCATAACAATACTCATACCAAAATATCAACTGAACCCCACGTGTCAACATCAGTTATCTGCATAAAGCTTCGGACTCTAAGCTTATTACAATCTTCCCGGATAAGCCTCGCTTATCCATAGCCCGCTGAGTCAAGTCTGGACCAAATAACTGAACCTCGCCTATGTCGAACCAGCCGACCGGCGATCTCCACTTTCTTACACACAAGGCCTCGTGACCGCCACCAAAATCTGCGGTATCTGTTATCGTTACGTAACAAGACAAGAGGAAATTAACCTTCCCGACTATTCCTGAGATCAAAAACACAGGCCCGCAACCTATCCTCAAGTTCCTGGATAGTACGCTCTGCCTGACCGTCGGTCTGAGGGTGTAGTGCAACACTGAGACTCACCTGTGTCCCTAATCCTTTCTGAAAAACCTCCAGAAGTTATCCGCAACTGAGCTCATCTATCTGTAATCATAAGCGTAAGAACCTCGTGCAGTCTCACTATCTCTCTGGTATACAAGCTAGTATAAACCTCAGCCGAGTAAGTGGTCCCAATCCGAAAGAACACAGCTGGTTTCGCCAGCCTAATTACCATGACCCCTGTGAGTCGCACTTCCTCCGAGTACGATGCCACCGTAATAAGATCCATAATAATTACCTCTCATATCTAGGTTGGGATTTGTCACGACCCATTCCGGGGCGTGATCGTGCCTACCGGCACCCAAGTAGTCATACATCGAGTAATCGGAAATATAAAACAAGACATGAAACGCTTTATAAAATAAGACGCTTTATGTGAGAAAACGCCTTTTCGGCATATATATATAAACATGGTTTAGCGATTACATCCGACATCGCATAACATGACTACAGCACTCTAAGGAAAGATACAACTATGGCGACGGGGCCCCGCCATACCTCGATCAGCATAAAACTATCTACAACAGGGAGATCATACCCAAAAGTAGAGCCTCCGGAAAAGATGGAGCTCCTGACACCAACGTGGAGATCCTAAGGATGTGGATCTAGCACTGCCGCTTCACCGCGGCATGAACGCAGCCTCAAGGAGGTCGATAACAGTACTAAGTATATGAAATTGTAAAGTACTTAAATGAAAACATATCATTTTAAAAATCAGTTTTGCAAGTATGTATGAAACAACCAAGGGGACCACACATAGTGCCACATCATAAACAAGAGCAACAATAGGTAAACTGTAACAGGTCTTTTCTAGGCTGCAAACGATCAAAGCAGGGCCACTCGCCCATATTATCATTCTGCAAGCCTAATCTCGACTCGAGTCCGTGCAGGCCACTCACATAGGCCCGCACGGTATAACCCGCATCGAGGGTAGCTACTCTCGCAACGCCCCGACTCGTTGTCCGCACGGCCACATGCATCGCATGAGGCATAACCCCGCATACTAACCTCGAACTCTCGTAGCTCGCATAGGCCCTCGGACCCGCATGAGGTATTCTCGAATCATGGTCCCAGACCGCCTGAGTCTACCCCGCATCGGAGGGCAGCTTAACCCCCGGTATCATCTCAAGAGGTGAGTGATATAATACTAACACAACAACTTATAGTTCAAAACAACATAAGCATAAGTAAGACTGACCTCTTTACACAAACGTTACAAGACACTAACACACATAGCATCATATCATGTCTACTTATCAAACCATCTTATTATTCTTTCACAATTCAATATAAGTGCATTATAAACACATAGGCAAATCGTTTCTTTTATCCATCTTAAGTGGTTATACTTAACTTCCCATAAAGCTAGTATAACTCTTAAGCTTCGCTTTAAAACCAATTAGTTCTCTTCTCATAAAAATGATTCAAGATTCTTTGAAATACTTTCGCTTTATTATTCAGGCTTAAGCCGAGGCATTGCCGTAAGTATTATTCAGCTTAAGCCGAGGCATTGCCGTAGTTATTATTCGATTAACACATGTACGCTCACCGTACATATATATTGTAAAATATCATGCTTTAGGAAGAATCACATACCTTCTCAGCGAAAACCACCTGCCAAGTTGAATATGTCGTGCGCAGAGAATCAGCCTATAATAGTCAGACACGTCTATCAACGTTCAGACTACTTTGAAACCAGTTCTAAACAGAGGGTTCTATATCCTACGGAAAATTGGGCAGTACTTCCCTACCCGGTGAGCTACTCAAGTTCATTGTGAAAACAAATTCTATGTAAGTACAATTTGATTATTCTTTTAAACCCTTCTACTGTGATAACAGTTCAATTCTATTCTATGATATTCTTCTAAGTATTTAATACTTATTCTTATACTACTACAGTATGTATTCTCTAATTCAAAAGAGGGTTAGGATTAGTTACCTCGGTAAGCCCAATAATATCCTAGATAAAGTCGCGCCTGAGCAAGGTTTAGCTCCTAAGTCAGACGCTCAGAGTCTAAGAAACCTTAGAAGTTCTTCAAAACTTCTACTAAGGACTAAGGGATTTGGGCTAGGGTATTTTGGGAATTATAACAATGCAAGAAGGCAACTTTTATACCAAGGGAGGGGGGGTAGATTTCGGCTAGGCTGGGAGGGGCCTCGCCAAACTACTCAAAAGGGGGAGGTGTTGGACGAAAGGCATAAGGGAGAGGAGAGGATTTCAAGACTTGGAAGGCTTGTTTGTGGATGAAGAACTCTTCATCTAAAGGGGGTATTTATAGGTCAAGGATGGACGGCCAACCAATGGCCAAGATTATGCCATGTGCAAGGCAAGTGTAGGGTGAGGATTTAGGCAAGTGTCCTTGGCCAACTTGCACACAAAATATCCTACCAACTCCAAGACAAAATAAGCCAACCCAATCGGCCCTATTGCCGTGTCAAGTCCATCAATTGGAGGGTGACAAGTGTCGCCCTCCCGTTGGTCCAAAATGTTTCGTCTCTCGGAAAAATCCGCAAAAATTAGAAATGGCATAGCCGGAAATTACTCTACGAAAGTCGTGGAAAACGTTTCGTCGGAAAACTATTCGCTTTTGAGAGTTGTGCCCAAAAACGCCCAAGCCTACTTTAAGGCCAAACTTTTTGTACGTATTCCCTTACGTACATACTCTGGAAATACGGGGTATAACATTCTCCCCTCCTTAGAAACATTCGTCCCGAATGTTCCTTCCCAAGACCGATAACGATAAGGTTCTTCGTAACTTAAACCGTTTGCAAATGCCACACACGGCCACAAAACAACACTTAGGCATAAATGATAATGAAAAATTTACAAGTTGGAAAGTGAATTACACGAGGTGTGGGGAATAGAGGATACTCGCCTCATGTCCTCTCGCACTTCCCACGTCATCTCCTCGAGCTCGTTCCGCCACAAGACTTTGACGGAAGCCACATCCTTCGTCCGCAGACGCCTAACTCCGACGATCGACTATCGCATGGAATCTCCTCATACGATAACCCGATCACACTGGACATCGTCCGGGTGTACCTAGATGGATCCGATACATCTCCTCGATAGATCGTGAAACACGGATGCACCGCCTCCAAATCGGACGGCAGATTCAACTCGTAGGCAACCTTGCCTACCTGCGACAATCTGAACGCCCGATGTACTGGCCGAAGCTTCTTCTTCCCGAAGCTCATCACACCCGTCATGGGAGACACCTGTAGGAAAACCCAATCATCAATGCGAACTCTGATGTCGACGACGATGATCTGCATCGACTTCGGCCGACTCAGTCAATAGCCGCCTCGGATAAGCTTCACCTTATCCACCGCTCACGCACCAACCGTCCCACTAGCCGCACTCGCCCACATCGAACCAACCTATAGGCGATCTGCACTTCCTCCCATACAAGGCCTCATAAGGCGCCATCCGAATACCGGAGTGGTAGCTATTATTGTACGCGAACTCAACCAGAGGCAAATGATCCTCGCCTACCCCGGTCGATAACACAGGCTCGCAGATATCCTCGAGTGCGATAAGGCGCTCGCCCGTCTGCTGCGTGGATGGAATGCAAGATCAGCTCACTCGCCCCTAAACCTCTGCGAAAGACCTCGAAGTTGGCCGTAAACGGGCTCTCGTATGATATGATCAAGTAGGGACTCCATGCGATCGACGATCTCTGATGTAAAGTCCGCATAATCCTCAGCCGAAAAAGTCGTCCTGACGGGAAGAAAGTGGGCTGATTTCGTCAGCCTGTCGACGATAACCCATATAGAATCATGTCTCCTCTGAGTGCGAGGTAATCCTGTGATGAAGTCCATGTTGATTACCTCCCACTTCCAGGTCGGGATCTCTATCGCCTGTAACAAACCACCAGGCCTCTGGTGCTCTACCTTCACTGGACAACACGCATCGAGCTACGAACTCGCAACGCCCTCTTCAAGCCATCCTACCAATACACGGATCTAAGGTCGTGGTACATCTTGGTCGACCACGGATGGATAGAGTAACGCGCTACCGTGTGCTTCCCAAGAACTGCTGCCAAGTCTGAAACATCTGGAACACACAACTCGCCTCAAACCTTAGCACCCCATCGTGCTACCAAAAGCGACCTTGCGCCTCACGAAGAGTCAGATCACGATATCGAATCAAAGCCGGATCTCGAATCGTTGCCTCTTCACCTCCTCGACGATGGAAGACTGCAACCTCACGAACTCTAACCCCATCGCTATCGTAATCAATCAAACGGACACGAAGGCTCGCTAATCGTGCAAATCACGAACCATGTCCCTTCTCTCTAGCCGCACATCCGATAGGCTCCCATCGACCTACGACTAAGAGCATCGCCACAACATCGCCTTCCCGTGGTACAGGATATCAACATCGTAATCCTTAAGCAACTCTAACCACCGTCTCGTCGTAAGTTCGGCTCCTACGTCAAGATATCTTGAGGCTCTTGTGGTGCAGTAAAAATATCCACGTGAACCCCATACAAATAGTGCCTCCAGATCTTCAAAGCGTGAATCACACGCTAACTCCAAATCATGGGGGTAGTTCCTCCGTGTTTCTTCACCGCCGATGATATGCTATAACCCCGCCATGCTGCATCAACACACATCCCAACCCGATGCCCGACGCATCACAATACACGACATAACCATCCGACCTGCGGAAGAGTAAGAACGGGAGGTCGTGCCTCTCTTTCAAGAATCGAAACCTCGCCACAAGCATCACCCATCAAAACTTGGCCGCTTACGAATCAGCCTAGTCAATGGTGCAGATAGAAGCAAACTTCTCCACGAACCGATAATATCTCGCAAGGCCCGTAAAATCGCGAACCTCTGCGGAGTAGTTCAGGCCAAGTCCCGATCGCCTCGATCTTGCCGTATCACTCGAATGCCATCACCCACAATATGCCCAAGAAATGCCATGAAGTCAACCAAAACTCACATTTGGAAAACTTGGCGCATAAATCACGTCTCGAGAATCACAAGACGGTGCTCAAATGCCCGCATGCTCGCCTGAGCGAGAATAAACCAAGATATCATCAATGAACACTATCACAAACGTGTCCAAAATGGTTTGAACACTCGGTCATCAAATCCATGAATACCACGGAGCATTGTCAACCCAAAAGACATGACCACGAACTCATAATGCCCGCACGTCGGAACGATCTGGGACATCCACCTCTCGACTCGCACTGATGATAGCCCGACCGTAGATCAATCTTGAGAAACACCTCGCGCTCGCAACCGGGTCGAACAAATCATCAATCCCGGGAAGGGGGTATTCGTTTAATGGTCACCTTGTTCACCGCTCGTAATCAACACACACGCTGCAGCCGCCCGCCCTTCTTCTTCACGAACAATACCGCACTCCGGGGAGAAACACTAGGCCTGATGAAGCCCTTTTCCAAAGAAATCCTGCCGATCCTTCAACTCTCTCAACTCGCGGTGCCATTCGTATGGCGGAATGGAAATAAAGCCGAGTGTCGACAATATGTCTATACAAACTCAATCTCCTCTCGGGAGGATACCCGGAGGTCGTGCGGAAACACGTCGGGAACTCTTCGACCATCGAATCGACGGAAAATCTGGTACCGCAGCCTTCAAGATCAAACACCCGAACGAGATGGTAGATATACCCTTCCGCACTATCTTCCTAGCCTCGAGGTAGAAATAAACCTACCCTCTACGATACCGTGCTCCTCCCACTCAACAACCGGCTCCTCAGAAACTGGAACCGCACTACTCTCTCTGCGGTCTACATTGGCGTAAAGAAGCCAGCCAATCCATCCCATGATCACGCCGAAGTCAATCATCTCCAACTCTATCAAGTCGGCCAGTGGTCCGACGATCAGAACGTCACAGGACAAGCTCTATATACCCGCCGAGCTACCACCGAATCTGTTATACCCCGTATTCTCAGGGTATGTATGCGAGGACGTACGTACGAGAGCACGACAGAAAAATTTGGAAAGAAAGAAAGATGTGAGTTTCACTTTAAAAGTTTCCTGCTTTTTTTGAAGAAAAGGTTCGTTAATGAGAATTGGCTTCCGATTTGGTATATGGGCTTCTTAAATTATATTAGAATTTTGAGATTTTATTTTCTAAATGGTCACGCTGGGCCCACGGAGAAATTCTGATTTTGTGGCCCGCTTTGTTTTTGAGATTTCGGTATTTTGGATATTTTCGAAGACGAAATATTCGAATCGGGGCGACACGTGTCACCCCATGGCACCCTTGGCCGAATTTACCTTGTGCACAACACGGTTAGTCGTTGACGAAACGCTTTCAGAACTTGCGAGGAAAATTCGGCTATGTCTTTTCTTATTTTGCGGATTTTTCCGAGAGACGAAACATTTTGGACCAACGGGAGGGTGATACGTGTCACCCTCACAATGGAAAGTGGGCGTGACTTGGCCGATTGGGGCAAGTTGTTGGTTGATATTTGTGTAGATATTTGAGGGTTTTAAGGAGTAGGGCTAGGTGCACTTGTCTTGATCTTGGCCTTACACTTGCCTTGCACATGGCTTGATCTTGGCCATTGGTTGGCCTTTGGTTTTCCTATAAATACCCCTCTAAGCTCAAGACTTCTTCATCCAAAAATCTTCCAAGTCTTGAGTCCCTCTCCCTCCCTTTGTGTGTTCTCGCCCTAAGCCTTCCCCTCCCCTTGAGTGGCCTTGTGGCCGAGAGCTTCCTCCCCTTTGTGGTGCTACATGGTACCCCTAGCCTAGTTGTTTCGTGATAATACCCTCCTCAGTGGTATCAAATACTTCTCAAGTATTGTTATAATGCCCAAAATACCTTAGCCTTCACTGCTATACCCGTAGTTGCGGTATGTATGTGAGGACGACGCAGCAGTACTGTAAATTTTGAAAAGAAAGAAAGATGTGAGTTTTCGACGGAAAAGTTTCCGTTATTTGTGAAGAAAAAGGTTCGTTAATGGAATTGGATTCCCAGATTTGGTATTTGGACTTCATAGATTATATTAGAATTTTGAGATTTTATTTTCTGAAATGGTCACGTGGGCCCACTGAGAAATTTACTGCTTTTGTGGGGCCCGCTTTGTTTTTGAGATTTCGTATTTTGGATATTTTCTAAGACGAAATATTCGGCGAATCGGGGCGACACGTGTCACCCCACGTGCACCCTTTGGCCGAATTTACCTTTGTGCACAACACCCGACAGAGTCGTTTTCGACGAAACGTTTTGCATAACTTGCGAGGGAAAATTCGACTATGTCGCTTTGTATTTTTATGATTTTTCCGAGCGATTTAACATCTGGCCAACGAGAGGGTGACACTTGTCACCTCAAGTGACGGTTTGGCAGTAAGCGGGGACGTCTTCCTCCTTGCTTTCAGGCCTTGTTTTGGCCTTGTTTGGTGCATTGTTTTGTGGAGTGTTTTGTGGAGTAGGGTTTAGGTGCACTTGGCTTGATCTTGCCTTACACTTGCCTTGCACATGGCTTGATTCGCCATTGGTTGGCCTTTGGTTTTGCTATAAATACCCTTATGTTGATGAACTCTTCATCCACAAATGAAACCTTCCAAGCCTAAAATCCCTCCTCCTCTAGTGTTGAGTTCGTCCAACTCATCCCCTCTTTTGAGAGTCTTGCCGAGGCCTCCTCCTCCCTTTGTGGTGCCTTCGCCGTGGGTACCCCTAGCCTAGTTGTTTTCAGATAATACCCTTTGTGGTATAGAAATACTCCCTAGTATTGTTATAATGCCCAAAATACCTTAGCCTTGTACCTTGTAGTATTCCAAAGATACCTCTATACGTAGAGCAGGAAATACTACCTTTTGTCCTTTTTAGTCTCAAACCGAAACCCTAAGGAAATCTTCATAGTTGGTTGAAGTATTTGAGTAGAAGTTAGTTAGAACTTCTAAGGGTTGTTTGGAGCGCACGGAGTAGAGCTAAACCTTGCTCAGATCGACATTATAACTTGGATAATTATGGGCTTATCGAGGTAATTATCTTGTCCTCTATTGTAATTGGAAATTACATGTTTGTTAGAATATATAGTTGAAGTATACTATATATGGAACTATACTTAGTATTCTGCAATGTCTTTGACTTAAGCTCAAGAATAAAGAATCGAATCGAATCAGATTTACATGGATCGTATCATGAGACTTGTGTAGTATTATCGAGTAGAATTGTACACGTCAGGTTAGGCGTAAACCCCTGGTTGGCTTGGTAGCCTCGATAGAGGAGAGATTTACGCCATGGCGTGGATGCCGCCAATTTTCTCAGAAAGATAAACTTGTGTTTTGGGGTTAATAGACGTTTGTGACCTTTATAGGTGAAAGACTAAGAGTAGCGATTCTACTCGAGGAGTGGAAAGGGCTAGTGCGTTGTAGTACTTGGAGCATTTTGCTTATCGTCGATAAATCGTCGCGAGGTATGTGAACCTCTTCCTATCTTTTCTAGCATGATTGTTGTGAACTATGTAGTACGGTGACGCATACGCTAAGTGATTTGGTTGGTTTAAAACATAGGTGTTATAATAGCTTTATGGGAAGTTAGTTATAACGACCTTATGTAGTGAAAATGGTTTATCGATGTTAGAAGTTAAGAGACTTGATCTTATAAGATAAGAGACTTAACTTATTTGTTTTAATGTGGATGTTTGTGAAACCTCATTCGTGAGTAATGAGTACTTGGTTTTTAAAGGGATAATGTTTCCGATTTCGAAATCGAATGTGTATCGATGCACCACCGCGGCGTTAATAAAGGAAAATGTATTGAATAATGATGTGTTGTATTAAAACCAAGAGAAACCTCCATCCGCATGTAAGCTAAGATGAGACAAAATGATATTACATTTTCTAGATCATGGTCGCTATAATAAGATCGTTATAAACAAGAATAAACTACTCACATATATGACATATGTTACTCAATTGTTTTAAAAGATATTAAGACTATGAGTTATGAAACCTTTCTAAAATAAGTGACTCGAGCATTTGAAAATGAGAAGCTTCGAGTAATCGAACTAGGCAAACCGAACTTAGGAAAAGAATGTTGTTACTTGATTTTGAAAAGGAATGTGGGTTGGTCATTCTAATACTACTGTATCGGTGACTTTATAAAAGTAATGGATCTCTTTTAAAAAACTTAACGATGTAGTACTTTGGGGTTAAAACCCGACTTTGGCATAAAATGAAAGTACTTTGAGTTGTGTGAAACTTGCCTATGCTTGTTGTTGAAACTCTTGCCTATGCGTGTTGTTGTGAAACTTGCCTATGCTTGTGATGATAGCCTTTGTTGTGCAAGTGTGGTATTTGGTTACCGCCTCTCGACAGAGGTCACGACTTGTCGAGAACTTACTTGGACGACGGCCGGTGATGGAGAATTCCACGCATGTTTCCATTTTGATTCATGTCTTGTTGTTGATGTCATACGGACATGTCTACACCGGTAGAATTCCGGGCACGCGTTACGCGGTCGGGTTGATTACCCGATGTATTGTTATTGTGGTTACATGGACATGTCTACACCGAGGTAGAATTAGGGCACGTGGGTTACGCGCAGGTTGATCACCCAAGATATTATTGTTGATGTCACATGGACGTGTCACACCGAGGTAGAATTCGGGCACGTGGCGTGGGCATTGGTATTATTGTTGCATCATGGACATGTCTACACCGATGCATTCCGGTACGCGCCACGACGCGAACATGATTGATGTTGTGGGCGTGAGACCCATAGTTATATTTGAGTGATGACTTGAGGCGTGAGTCCCCGATCGACATGATCGCTTTTATGTTGTGAATCGTAGTTTGGTTATCATACATGTCTCCCGCTTTATATAGACTAGTATGATTTCATTCTGATATTTACGCTTCACATACTTGGTACTGTTAGATCGACCTCCTTCGGGCCGCTCATGCCGCAGTAGAGGTACATCGGCCGTGGATCCTCGCTCTTAGGATCTCGCCAAGCGTTTGGGAAGCTCCGCTTTCTCGAGGCTTATCTTTTGCATGTGTTCCCGAGTTGTAGGTTCTTGTACATTCTGTGGTACGGGCGGGCCCCATCCCGTCATAGTTGTTGTAAATCTTAAGGTCTGTAGTACCGCAAGGTGGCGTGCTTTGAAAAAAGGATTAAACTGCTCGCTTTGAAAGAGTTGTATTTATATATGTTATTGGAAGGTAACCGCTGGTTGGCCTGCTTTATGATCATATATCTTGTTTCTTGTTTAAAGTTTTATTTTCCGCTGTTTTCTCGATGTTGTGTCACTAGGGTGCCCGGATAAGGCACGAAGAACTGCCCGACGGTCGTTACAAAAGTGGTATCGAGCGCTTAATCCTCTGAAAGTGTCTACGCACTGCGGTTCAGTAGTAGTCTTGATTATCGATGTGTTGTGCACCACATCTATAATCGTGAGGTCGCAGACATTTAGGATTGGTTTCCATTCTTCTCATTCCGAGATCGTGCCTTAGAGTCGTGTTGTAAGTTGGACCCTCCGACGTATCTCGCTTTTTACCGCTTATGCCTCCGCAAGGCAACCAGAGCCTGAAGGGCAAGGCAGCCGAGGGTGCCGCTAGTGAGATACAGAGGAGTACGAGGCGCAGTCCCGACAAAGACTGAGGTTGTGCTTCAGACGACGGTTTTGCGGACGCCGCCAAATTTCAAAGAGTTTAGAGCCAGCAGCGGGCTGCCGAGACCACAGCACTGAGCCTCCACCCCCACACCGGGGCAGAGGAGACGGGGTTACGGAGATGGCCCAGCTTGGCCGCCGTGGTCGTGGGCCGATATGAGGATAGGCCGGATGCAGCAGCCTGGCCCAAAGAAGACCAGCCGTTCACCCCGAGCAGATAGTTTGAGGCTACGGACTTTCCGAGTTGTAGCCCGCCAGAGTTTTATGGGTCGAGGCTCGAGGATGATCCGCAAGAGTTCATCCCAGCCATAAATGATCACGCGGGTGATCAAGGCTTCGAGACCGAGTCTGCGGACCTTTGGTTCGTGATCGGCCGCGTGATACCGCAATCGATTGGTTTGATTCACGGAGCTTTCCGGGAGAGCACGCACTCCAGCAGATGGGATGAGTTTTCGGGGCTTTCTCACGCACTTCTTGCCTCCGCAGATGGCGAGGGCACGCCGACAGATTTTTGATGCTTAGATGCAGCGCGACGGTTCGGGAGTACAATGGAGTTCGACTCATCGCCCTGCAGACGCCCCGCGTTAGTAGCTAGTATGGAGGATCGAGTGCACCGATATGTTACAGGTGGCTCGATGATTACACGTCGAGGCATGTTCGAGTAGCTCTTCACCGGGCATGGACATTGCCCGCACGCAGCCGATGCGACCGACGCGAGGCACGGAGAGGTCGACGAATGACCAAGATCGCCAGAAGAGGCCGTAACAACGTGGTCCTTGGTGACTTTCGAGGCGGACCGCCTCAAAGAAGATACTAGTTTTGTACCTCCGCCAGCAGAGTGGTCCTCCACAACCTTCAGAGTATTCGGAGCGTCGTGGCTCCAGGTTCGTGTTTCTGGAAGTAGCGGTGTTGTCAGACGCGTCACCTACCTCGGTGGTCGATGTGGTAGACCGCATTTCGGGAGTGTCGTGGTGCCAGGAGCTTGTTATTTTGCGACAGCAGGCCATTTTGCGAGGAACTGTCCGACCAAGGGTAGCACGGATGTTACGACTCACCACCGGATCGATGGTGGTTCATCGCTTTCATAGCATACACTGCAGGCAGCCTATGATTAGAGTGAGCGGTAGCTTGTATATCCTTAACCCTCTAGAGTTTTGGTATGCTTGTTATGATGGTCTCATTATTACGTGCTATGTACGAATAGCGTTGTGTTAATTATGAGTTAGAAAACATGCTTAGTTGGGAGGATACGATGTGGGCATGGTAAGTAACCTTAGACTATGTCACGATCGAGACCTTAGGGTAAGGTCGTCTTGAGTTAAAGATTTATTTTTGACCACTTATCGAGTAGTAGTATACGTGGGATTTATTTGTGTGATAAGTCCGTGGGTAGTGTGAGATGGAAGTGGTAGCTTTCATGACGTGAATTAGTAAGATTGTTCCGGACGGGGAACAAGAGTTTGCACGGGAAGTCGGGTTGAGGACCATTTGCGGGTCAACCCGTAACCCGGTTTGGGGTGGGGTCGGGTGGTCCCGCCAGGTGGTAGGGTCACGAGGATGCTAGGCCCAAGTTTGTATGATCATCGTATGAGTTCGTGGACGCGCTCACCGAAGCGGTTCGTAAAGGCCGGAATGGCCTTGGAAGTTTGAGGTTAGTAAGATGACCAAGTTTGGAGGTAGTGACTCCAGAGATTTTCGGAACTAAGTAATGACCAAGTACGGTACGCATCGGAGAGTTCAAGTGTTCGAGAAGCGGCACGACGAGTAAGGAAAGAAGAGGGCGTGTGTTATTTCGTGGCTGCCGTGGCGTTGCAACTTGTTAGAGGAACTTTATCGTTATTCGACTTGAGAAGGAACATTCGACGAATGTTTCTGGCGAGGGGAGAATGTTATACCCCGTAGTTGCAGTGGTATGTATGTGAGGACGCACGCATTTAGAGTACGGTAAATTTTGAAAAGAAAGAAAGATGTGAGTTTTCACTGAAAAGTTTCCTGCTATTTGTGAAGAAAAAGGTTCGTTAATGGGAATTGATTCCCAGATTTGGTATTTGGACTTCATAGATTATATTAGAATTTTGAGATTTTATTTTCTGAATGGTCACGTGGGCCCACGGAGAAATTTACTGCTTTGTGGGGCCCGCTTTGTTTTTGAGATTTCCATTTTGGATATTTTCTAAGACGAAATATTCGGGCGAATCGGGGCGACACGTGTCACCCCACGTGGCACCCTTGGCCGAATTTACCTTTGTGCACAACACCCGACAGAGTCGCTTTTTCGACTAAACGCTTGCATAACTTGAGGGGAAAATTCGACTATGTCGCTTTGTATTTTTATGGATTTTTCCAGCGATTTAACATCTTTGGGTTAACGAGAGGGTGACACTTGTCACCCTCAAGTGACGGTTTGGCAGTGGGGACGCCTTCCTCCCTTGTTTTGTGCCTTGTTTTGGCCTTGTTTGGTGCATTGTTTTGTGGCATGTTTTGTGGAGTAGGGTTTAGGGTGCACTTGGCTTGATCTTGGCCTTACACTTGCCTTGCACATGGCTTGATCTTCGCCATTGGTTGGCCTTTGGTTTTGCTATAAATACCCTTATGTTGATGAACTCTTCATCCACAAATGAAACCTTCCAAGCCTAAAATCCTCCTCCTCTAGTGTTGAGTTCGCCCAACTCATCCCCTCTTTGAGAGTCTTGCCGAGGCCTCCTCCTCCCCTTGTGGTGCCTCGCCGTGGTACCCCAGCCTAGTTGTTTTCGTGATAATACCCTCTTGTGTGGTATAGAAATACTCCTAGTATTGTTATAATGCCCAAAATACCTTAGCCTTGTACCTTGTAGTATTCCAAAGATACCTCTATACGTAGAGCCTTAAATACTACCTTTTGTCCTTTTAGTCTCAAACCGAAACCCTAAGGAAATCTTCATAGTTGGTCAAGATTTGAGCAGAAGTTAGTTAGAACTTCTAAGGGTTGTTTGGAGCGCACGCAGTAGAGAGCTAAACCTTGCTCAGATCGACATTATAACTTGGATAATTATGGGCTTATCGAGGTAATTATCTTCCTCTATTGTAATTGGAAATTACATGTTTGTTAGAATATATAGTCAAGTATACTATATATGGAACTATACTTAGTATTCTGCAAATGTCTTTTGACTTAAGCTCAAGAATAAAGAATCGAATCGAATCAGATTTACATGGGATCAGACAAGAGACTTGTGTAGTACATCGAGTAGAATTGTACACGCCGGTTAGACGTAAACCCCTGGTTGGCTTGGTAGCCGCCTCGATAGAGGAGATTTACGCTCATGTGCGGGAGTGCCAATTTTCAGTAGAAAGATAGAAACTTGTGTTTTGGGGTTAATAGACGCCGTGACCTTTATAGTGAAAGTACTAAGAGTAGCGATTCTACTCGAGGAGTGGAAAGGGCTAGTGCGTTGTAGTACTTGAGCATTTTGCTTATTGTCGATAAATCGTCGCGAGGTATGTGAACCTCTTCCTATCTTTTCTAGCATGATTGTTGTGGAACTATGTAGTACGGTAGACGCATACGTGCTAAGTGATTTGGTTGGTTTAAAACATAGGGTGTTATAATAGCTTTATGGGAAGTTAGTTATAACGACCTTACGTAGTGAAAATGGTTTATCGATGTTAGAAGTTAAGAGACTTGATCTTATAAGATAAGAGACTTAACTTATTTGTTTTAATGTGGATGTTTGTGTGAAACCTCATTCGTGAGTAATGCGTACTTGGTTTTTAAAGTGGATAATGTTTTACCGATTTCGAAATCGTAATGTATCGGCTGCACCACCGCAGCTAAGCTAATAAAGGAAAATGTATTGAATAATGTGTTGTATTAAAACCGCAGAAACCTCCATCCGCATGAAGCTAAGATGAGACAAAATGATATTACATTTTCTAGATCATGGTCAGTAATAAGATCGTTATAAACAAGAATAAACTACTCACATATATGACATATGTTACTCAATTGTTTTAAAAGAGATTAAGACTATGAGTTATGAAACCTTTCTAAAATAAGTGACTTGAGCATTTGAAAATGAGAAGCTTGAGTAATCGGAACTAGGCAACCGGAACTTAGGAAAAGAATGTTGTTACTTGATTTTGAAAAGGAATGTGGTTGGTCATTCTAATACTACTGTATCGGGTGACTTTATAAAAGTAATGGATCTCTTTAAAAAACTTAACGTATGTAGTACTTTGGGGTTAAAACCCGACTTTGACATAAAATGAAAGTACTTTGAGTTGTGAAACTTGCCTATGCTTGTTGTTGAGAAACTTGCCTGCGTGTTGTCGTGGAAACTTGCCAATGCTTGTGATGATAGCCTTTGTGTGCAAGTGTGGTATTTACGTATTACCGCCTCTCTCGATAGGCCTGAATTTGTCGAGAACTTACTCGACGCGGCCGGGCGTGATGGAGAATTCCACGTATGTTTCCATTTTGATTATCGTCTTGTTGTTGATGTCATGGACATGTCTACACCGAGGTAGAATTCCGGCACGCACGCGGCCGGGTTGATTACCCGATGTATTGTTATTGTGGTTACATGGACATGTCTACACCGAGGTAGAATTCAGGCACGTGGCTACGCGCAGGTTGATCACCCAAAGATATTATTGTTGATGTCATACGGACGCGTCTACACCGAGGTAGAATTCGGGCACGCCTGGCATTGGTATTATTGTTGCATCACGGACATGTCTACACCGGCGCAGACTCCGGCACGCGCCACGACGCGAACATGATTGATGTTGTGGCGTGAGACCCATAGTTATATTCGAGTGATGACTTGAGGCGTGAGTCCCCGATCGACATGATCGCTTATGTTGTGAATCGTAGTTTGGTTATCATACATGTCTCGCTTTATATAGACTAGTATGATTTCATTACGATTTTACATTTCACATACTTGGTACCTGTTATCGACCTCCTTCGGCCGCTCACGCCACGTGCAGAGGTACATCGGCCGTGATCCTCGCCTTAGATCTCGCCGTTATTTTGGGAAGCTCCGCTTTCTCGAGGCTTATCTTTTGCATGTGTTCCGAGTCAGAGGTTTTGTACATCTGGTATGGCGAGGCCCCGTCCCGCCATAGTTGTTGTAAATCTTAGGTCCGTAGTAATGCCAAGTGTGGTTTGAAAAAAGGATTAAACTGCTCGCTTTGAAAGAGTTGTATTTATATATGTTATTGGAAGCGTAACCGCTGGGCCTGCTTTTATGATCATATATCTTGTTTCTTGTTTAAAGTTTTATTTTCCTGGTTTTCTCGATGTCAGGTCACTAGGGTGCCCGGATAAGGCACGATGAACGCCCCGACGGGTCGTTACATTTACCTTGTTGTATTCCAAAAGTTACCTCTTTACGTAGAGCCCGGAAATACTACCTTTTGTCCTTTTTGTCTCAAACCGAAACCCTAAGGAAATCTTCATTGTTGGTTGAAGTATTTGAGTAGAAGTTGGTTAAGAACTTCTAAGGGTTGTTTGGAGCGGATCGAGCGCACGAGTAGAGCTAAACCTTGCTCAGGATCGACATTATAACTTGATAATTTTGGGCTTGTCGAGGTAAATATTCTTGTCCCTTATTGTAATTGGAGATTACATGTGGTAGAATATATAGTTGAGGTATACTATATATAGAATCAACATTATTGTGGCAATGTCTTTTGACTTAAGCACAAGAATAAAGAATCAATGATTTACATAGGTGTATTGCGAAGAGACTTGTAGTATTGCTGTGTAGAATTGTACACGTCGTTAGATAAACCCCTCGGTTGGCTTGGTAGCCTCGATAGAGGAGAGATTTACGCTGTATGGCGGGGAGGCCGCAATTTTCTCAGAAAGATGGGAACTTGTGTTTAAGAGTTAATAGACGTCAGGGCCTTTATAGGTGAAAGTACTAAGAGTAGCGTATTCTACTCGAGGAGTGGAAAGGGCTAGTGCGTTGTAGTACTTGGAGCTTTTGCTTATTGTCGATAGTCGCCGCGAGGTATGTGAACCTCTTCCTATCTCTTCTAGCATGATATGTGTGAACTATGTAGATCAGACGCATACGTGTTAATTGTATTTGATTGTTGTAAAACATAAAAGTGTTATAACGCTTTATGGAAAGTTGGTTATAATGACTTTATGAGGTAAGAAATGGGTTGTGGCTTTTAAAGGATAATCGATTTGATTTATAATCGCTTGCGTTATAATAAAATCAAGTATTTCAAAAGATTTATGAATCGCTTTTGAAAGAAGTGTAATCTTGTTTTGAAAACTTAAGAGTTATGCTAGCTTTATGGGAAGTTAGGTATAACGGCTTAAGAATGTTTTATCGATTTCGAAATCGTAATGTATCGACAAACCACCGCAGCGATATAAAAAGAAAATGTATCGACTAATGAATTGTATTATTAAAACCAAGTAGAAACCTCCATCCGCATAAACTAAGATAAGACAAAATGATATTACATTTTCTAGATCATGGTCTTTGTAATAAGAATGTTGTAAACAAGAATAACCTACTCTCACGTGAGACATATATTACTCAATTGTTCTAAAAAGGAATCAAGTGATTAAGTTTGGGAACTATGAAACCATTTGAAAATGAGAAGCTTGAGTAATCAAACTAGGCAAACCGAACTTAGGAAAAGAATGTTGTTACTTGATTTTGAAAAGGAATGTGGGTTGGTCATTCTAATACTACTGTATCGTGACTTTTATAAAAGTAATGGATCTCTTTAAAAGAACTTAACGATGTAGTACTTTGGGGTTAAAACCCTGACTTTGGCATAAAATGAAAGTACTTTGAGTCAGGTGAAACTTGCCTATGCTTGTTGTTGTGAAACTTGCCTATGCTTGTTGTTGTGAAACTTGCCTATGCTTGTTGTTGTGAAACTTGCCTATGCTTGTGATGATAGCCTTTGTGGCAAGTATGGTATTTCGTGTTACCGCTCTCGACAGAGGGGTCGACTTGTCGAGAACTTACTGGACGCTTTGGTAGTGATGGAGAATTCCACGCATGTTTCCATTTTGATTCGCCTTGTCGTTGATGTCACATGGACATGTCTACACCGACGCAGATTCCGGCACGTGCTACGCGCAGGTTGACCACCCAAAGATATTGTTATTGAGGTTACATGGGCATGTCTACACCGGCGCAGATTCCGGTACGCGCCACGCGCCTTGTTATTATTGTTGCATCATGGACATGTCTACACCGGCGCAAGATTCCGGACACGCGCCATGATGCGAACATGATGGATGCGGGCGTGAGACCCATAGTTATATTTGAGTGGTGACTTTGGCGGCGAGTCCCCGACTGACCGCTTATGTTGCATCGTATTTTGGTTATCATACATGTCTCCCGCTTTTTAGGCTATTATGATTTCATTTACGATTTGACGCTTCACATACTGTACTGCCAGATCGACCTCCTTCGGGGCTGCTCATGCCGCAGTAGGTACATCTGGCCGTGGATCCCCGCCTTAGATCTCATTTCAGTGTTGAAAGCTCCGCTCCGTCGGAGGCTTATCTTTGGTATGCTTCTCGAGTCAGGTTCTTGTACATTCGTGGTACGGGCCCCATCCGCCATAGTTATTGTAAATCTTAGAGGTCCGTAGTAATCGCAAGTGTGGGCGAGTTTGTAAAGGATAATGTTAGGGTTTTTATGTATATATATACCAAGGCAACTGCTTTGGCCTGCTTATTTATCATGTCTCTATTTCATGTTTAAAGTTTTTATTTCCGCCGTTTTCTCTCGATGTTGTATCGCTAGGTGCCCGGTAAGGCACTACCACGCCCAATTCGGGGTGTGACAAAGTGGTATCAGAGCGCTTAGTCTCTGAAAGTGTCTACGCATCGTGTCTAGTAGTCTTGATTATCGTGTGTTGTGCACCACATCTATAATCGTGAGGCTATAGGACATTTAGGATTGGTTTCATTCTTCTCATTCCGAGATCGTGCCTTAGAGTCTGTTGTAAGTTGGACCCTCCGACGATCTCGCTTTTACGATTATGCCTCCGCGCAAGGCAACCAAAGGCCTGGGGAGGGCAAGGCAGCCGAGGGAGCCGCAGTGGGATACTGAGGAGCACGAGGCGCAGCCCTGGCCAAGCACCGAGGTCAGGCTCAGACGGCGGGTTTTGGACGCCGCCACCCAAAGAGGTTGGGAGCCGCAGCAATGGCCGCCGAGACCGCAGCACTCGAGCCTCCACCCCACACCGGGCGCAGGAGATGGGTTACGCGAGATGGCCCGATTATCGCCGTGGTCAGGCCGACATGGCGACAGCCGACGCGCAGCTCCGGCCCAAAGAAGACCATGGTTCACCCCGAGCAGATAGTTTGAGGCTACGGACTTTCGAGTTGTAGCCCGCGAGTTTTATGGGTCGAGGCTCGAGGATGATCCGCAGGAGTTCATCCGCCGATTCTGAGGATCACGCGTGATCAAGGCTTCAGAGACCGAGTCCGTGACGCCGGTTGCGATCGGCCGCGTGATACCGCAATCGATTGGTTTGATTCGTGAGCTTTCCGGGAGAGCATGACCTCCAACAGTATGGGATGAGTTTTCGGGCTTTTCTCACGCACTTCGCCTCCGCAGCGGAGGAGGGCACGGCCGACAAATTTTTGTTACCGAGATGCAGAGGCGACCGTCGGAGTACAATGTCGAGTTCGATTCTTTGCTCGATATGTCCTCGCGCTTTGTCGCAGATATGGAGGATAGGGTGCATCGCTACGCCACCGGCTAGATGATTATATGGCCGAGTCTTGTGCGGTGTTTTCTTCACCGCATGGACATTGCCCGTGATTCGTGCTCATGCACCGGGTGCGAGGAGCGCAGATCGACGCAGCGGACCGCCACAGGTTAGGCCAAGACGGCCGGATATTTTGGCGACTTTCGAGGCGGACCGCCTGAAGCAGATTATGTACCTCCGCCATTGCAGAGTGGTCCTCCGCAGCCTTTCGACCTTGGGATATTCAGGAGCGTCGTGGCTCCTGTGCTCGATGTTCAGCGAGTAGGGTGTTGCTGACGCAATACCCCTACCTCGCGTGGTCGATGGTAGACCGCATTTCGGGAGTGTCGAGTACCAAGGGAGCTTGTTATTCTTGCGCCAACAGGGCCATATGACGAGAGACTGTCCGACTGTGGGTAGCGCTGTAGGATAGCACAGACTACTAGAGCGATTCACGCCACGGAGGTCGCGGAAGCTTCCGCTTTAGCGCCTTGAACCGCCTAGTTTCGTGTATATCCTTAACCCCGTAGATACTTGTATGTATTGATGTTAATGATGTGTTAAGTGTTATGTTCGGATAGCTTTGTGCTAAATGTGATTTAGACACCGTTATTGTAGAAGGTAAGTATGGGTATGGTAAGTGAACCCTAGATCACACGATTGAGACCTTAGAGGTAAGGTCGTCTTGAGTAAAAGATTCGCTTTATGTTTGACCTTTATCGAGCGCGTAGTATACGGGGTTTTATTTGTGTGATAAGTCCATGGGTAGTGTGAGATGGAAGTGGTAGCTTTCATGATGTGATTTAGCAGATTGTTCCGTGTCGGGAACGAGGGCTCGACGCGATCGCTGGTCGGGTTGAGGACGTGATACGGGTCAACCCGTGAGTCGGATTAAGGTGGGGTCAGTTCTGGTGGTCCCGCCAGGTAGTAGGGTCACGAGGATGCTAGGCCCAAGTTTGTATGATCATCGTATGAGTTCGTGGACGCGCTCACCGAAGCGTTCGTAAAGGCCGGAATGGCCTTGGAAGTTCGAGGTTAGTAAGATGACCAAGTTTGGAGGTAGTGACTCCGCAGATTTTTTTTTTTACTAAGTAATGATGAAGTATGGTACGCATCGGGAGAGTTAAAGTGTTCGAGAAGCGGCACGACGAGTAAGGAAAGAAGAGGACGTGTGTTATTTTGTGCGCTGCCGCGTTGCAACTCGTTAGAGGAACTTCATCGATATCCGTCTTGAGAAGGAACATTCGACGAATGTTTCTAAGGAGGGAGAATGTTATACCCGTATTCTCGGGGTATGTATGCGAGGACGCACGCATTTAGAGCACTGTAAAAATTTGGAAAGAAAGAAAGATGTGAGTTTCACTTTAAAAGTTTCCTGCTTTTTTTGTGAAGAAAAAGGTTCGTTAATGAGAATTGGCTTCCATATTTGGTATATGGGCTTCTTAAATTATATTAGAATTTTGAGATTTTATTTTGAAATGGTCACGCTGGGCCCACGAGAAATTTACTGCTTTTGGGGCCCGCTTTGTTTTTGAGATTTCCGTATTTTGGATATTTTCGAAGACGAAATATTCGGCGAATAGGGGCGACACGTGTCACCCCATGTGGCACCCTTGGCCGAATTTACCTTTGTGCACAACACCCTGCTAGAGTCGCCGACTAAACGCTTACAGAACTCATGAGGAAAATTCGGCTATGTCTTTTCTTATTTTGCGGATTTTTCCGAGAGACGAAACATTTTGGACCAACGGAGGGTGACATGTGTCACCTCACAATGGAAGCAGTGGGCGACTTGGCCGATCAAGGGCAAGTTTGTCGTTGATATTTGTGTAGATATTTGGAGGGTTTTAAGGAGTAGGGGCTAGGGTGCACTTGGCTTGATCTTGGCCTTACACTTGCCTTGCACATGGCTTGATCTTGCCATTGGTTGGCCTTTGGTTTTCCTATAAATACCCCTAAGCTCAAGACTTCTTCATCCAAAAATCTTCCAAGTCTTGAGTCTCTCTCCTCCCTTTGTGTGTGTTCTCGCCCCAAGCCTTCCTCCCCTTGAGTGGCCTTGTGGCCGAGAGCTTCCTCCCCTTTTGTGGTGCTAGCTGGGGTACCCCTAGCCTAGTTGTTTTCGTATAATACCCCTCCCTTGTGGTATTGAAATACTTCTCCAAGTATTGTTATAATGCCCAAAATACCTTAGCCTTTACCTTGTTGTATTCCAAAAGTTACCTCTTTACGTAGAGCCCGAAAATACTACCTTTTGTCCTTTTAGTCTCAAACCGAAACCCTAAAGAAATCTTCATTGTTGGTTGAAGTATTTGAGTAGAAGTTGGTTAAGAACTTCTAAGGGTTGTTTGGAGCGGATTGGAGCGCACGGAGTAGGAGCTAAACCTTGCTCAGGATCGACATTATAACTTGGATAATTTTGGGCTTGTCGAGGTAAATATTCTTGTCCCCTTATTGTAATTGGAGATTACATGTGGTAGGAATATATAGTTGAGGTATACTATATATAGAACTGAACATTATTGTGGCAATGTCTTTTGACTTAAGCTCAAGAATAAAGAATCGAATCAGATTTACATAGACCGACAGCAGAGACTTGTGTAGTATTGTGTAGAATTGTACACGCCCTGTTAGACGTAAACCCCTCGGTTGGCTTGGTAGCCGCCAGATAGAGGAGGAGATTTACGCCAGGGCGTGTGAGGCGCCGAATTTTCTCAGAAAGATGGGAACTTGTGTTTAAGAGTTAATAGACGCCAGGGCCTTTATAGGTGAAAGTACTAAGAGTAGCGTATTCTACCGGCGAGTGGAAAGCGGCTAGCGCGTTGTAGTACTTGGAGCTTTTGCTTATTGTCGATAGTCGTCGCGAGGTATGTGAACCTCTTCCTATCTCTTCTAGCATGATATGTGAACTATGTAGTACGGTAGACGCATACGTGTTAATTGTATTTGATTGTTGTAAACATAAAGTGTTATAACGGCTTTATGGGAAGTTGGTTATAACACTTTATGTAGGTAAGAAACGGGTCAGGCTTTTAAAGGATAATCGATTTGATTTATAATCGTCATGCGTTATAATAAAACTCAAGTATTTCAAAAGATTTATGAATCGCTTTTGAAAGAAGTGTAGTATCAGTTTTGAAAACTTAAGAGTTATGCTAGCTTTATGGGAAGTTAGGTATAACGGCTTAAGAATGTTTTACCGATTTGAAATCGAATGTATCGACAAACCACCGCAAATGATATAAAAAGAAAATGCATCGACTAATGAATTGTATTATTAAAACCAAGAGAAACCTCCATCCGCATAGAAACTAAGATAAGACAAAATGATATTACATTTTCTAGATCATGGTCATTGTAATAAGAATGTTGTAAACAAGAATAACCTACTCACGTGAGACATATATTACTCAATTGTTCTAAAAGGAATCAAGTGATTAAGTTTGGGAACTATGAAACCATTTGAAAATGAGAAGCTTGAGTAATCAAACTAGGCAACCGAACTTAGGAAAAGAATGTTGTTACTTGATTTTGAAAAGGAATGGGTTGGTCATTCTAATACTACTGTATCGGTGACTTTATAAAAGTAATGGATCTCTTTTAAAAGAACTTAACGTATGTAGTACTTTGGGGTTAAAAACCCGGACTTTGGCATAAAATGAAAGTACTTTGAGTTGTGTGAAACTTGCCTATGCTTGTTGTTGTGAAACTTGCCTATGCTTGTTGTTGTGAAACTTGCCTATGCTTGTTGTTGTGAAACTTGCCTATGCTTGTGATGATAGCCTTTGTTGTGCAAGTATGGTATTTCTGTGTTACCGCGTCTCTCGATAGAGGGCCGGTCGACTTGTTGAGAACTTACTTGGACGTGCTGGCAGTGATGGAGAATTCCACGGGTATGTTTCCATTTTGATTACTGTCTTGTCGTTGATGTCACATGGACATGTCTACACCGATGCAGTATTCCGGGGGCATGTGGCCATGCGGCAGGGTTGACCACCCAGTATATTGTTATTGAGGTTACATGGGCATGTCTACACCGACGCGATTCCGGTACGTGGCACGCGGCTTGTTATTGTTGCATCATGGACATGTCTACACCGGCGCAAGATTCCGGGACACGCGCCATGATGCGAACATGATGGATGTTGTGCGCGTGAGACCCATAGTTATATTTGAGTGGTGACTTTGAGGGCGTGAGTCCCTGACTTGACTGCTTTTATGTCGCTGCATCGTATTTTGGTTATCATACATGTCTCCCGCTTTTAGGCTATTATGATTTCATTTACGATGTTGTGATTTCACATACTGCAATTGTCAGATCGACCTCCTTCGGGGCCGCCTACGCCGCAGTAGAGGTACATCGATCGTGGATCCCGCTCTTAGGATCTCATTTCGTGTTGGAAAGCTCGTCTGTCGGAGGCTTATCTTTGGTATGTTTCCTGAGTTGTAGGTTCTTGTACATTCGTGGTATGGCGGCCCCGTCCCATCATAGTTGTTGTAAATCTTAGAGGTCCGTAGCACTGTTGTGGGCAGGGTTTGTAAAAAGGATAATCAAGTAGGGTTTTTATGTATATATATACCTTGAAGGCAATCGCTTTTGGCTGCTTATTTATCATGTCTCTCATTTCATGTTTAAAGTTTTATTTCCGCGGTTTTCTCCGATGTTGTATCGCTAGGGTGCCCGGTAAGGCACCACGCCCGAGTCGGGCGTGTGACAGAATCACCCATCGGCGTAGCTACCTCGAAAGCGGTCCATGGACTCGTGCTCTATCCCTATCCTACTTGCAACAAGCGGGAGATATATAGGACAGTAGAACCGGATCTATCAAAGCATACACATCAAACCCGAACCGATAAGGTACCCGTGGCGACATCGGTGAGGCCTCACGATCCTCGGCCGGACAAAGCATAAATGCGGTTCGAGGACCGCTAGAATCGACCCGAGCCACGACTGCCGCGACTACGACCTACGAGTACCTGTTATACCCCGTATTTCCAGTGTATGTACGTAAGGACGTACGTAGAAAATTTTGAAGCTTAAGTAGGCTTGGCCGATTTTCACTTTGTGCACAACACCCGATTAGAGTCGTTTTTCGACGAAACGTTTCCACAGCTTTCGTAGGAAAATTCCGGCTATGACATTTATATTTTTGCGGATTTTTCCGAGAGACGAAACATTTTTGGAACGGGAGGTGACACTTGTCACCCTCATTGACTCGGTTTAGAGGCGGGCCAAGGGTTGGTTGGCCTTGGCCGATTGGTCCCTTATTTTGGGCCTTGTTTTGTGGCTTGTTTTGTGCCATGTTTGGTGGAGTAGGGTTAGGGTGCACTTGGCTTGATCTAGGCCTTACACTTGCCTTGCACATGGCTTGATCTTGGCCATTGGTTGGCCTTGGGTTTTGCTATAAATACCCCTAGGCTTGAAGACTTCATTCATCCAAAACTTCCAAGTCTTGAAACCCACTCCTCCTTCTTGTCTCTAGCCGAGAGCTTCCTCTCTCCCCCCTTTTTCGTGGCCTTTGGCGGGGTTCCTCCCCTTTGTGGTGTCTTGCCATGGGTACCCTCCCTAGCCTAGTTGTTTCGTATAATACACCCCCTCTTGGTAGAAATACTCTCAAGTATTGTTATAATGCCCAAAATACCTTAGCCTTTACCTTGTTGTATTCCAAAAGTTACCTCTATACGTAGAACCCTAAATACTACCTTTGTCTTTTTTTGTCTCAAACCGAAACCCTAAGGAAATCTTCATAGTTGGTCAAGTATTTAAGTAGAAGTTGGTTAGAACTTCTAAGGGTTGTTTGGAGCGCACTGAGTAGAGCTAAACCTTGCTCGGGATCGACATTATAACTTGATAATTATGGGCTTATCGAGGTAAATATCTTGTCCCTCTATTGTAATTGGAAATTACATGTTGTATGATTATATAGTTGAAGTATACTATATATAGAACTGAACGTAGTTGTCGGCAATGTCTTTTGACTTAAGCCTGAATAATAAGAAACCTTTTCGAAAGAAGAGTACTGAACTGTAATTACATAGAACTGTATTACAGTAGACTTGTGTAGTTTTGCTGTGTAGTAGAATCGTACACGTCCGGTTAGACGCAAACCCCGGTTGGCTCGCGGCCTCGATAGCGAGGAGATTTACGCTGCGGGAGGTGTCGAATTTTCAGAGAATGTTCACGATAAGATCTAAATGTTAATAAGCGCCTTGTGGCCTTATAGGTTGAAGTACTACGTGTGGCGATCTACTTGGCTTAAGGAGTAGCCGACGCTTTGGAAGTACTTGAGCGCTTTTGCTATTAGTCGATACTCGCCGCGAGGTATGTGAACCTCTTCCTATCTCTTCTAGCATGATATGTGTGAACTATGTAGTACGTGAGACATACGTGTGCTAAATGTATTTGATTGGTTTAAAACATAAAGTGATATAACGGCTTTATGGGAAGTTGGTTATATGACTTTATGTAGGAAGAAAATACTTGTGGTTTTTAAAAGGTAAGATTTGAACTATAACTAGCTTGTTATGTGATAATAAAGAACTTGAAGTATTTCAAAGATTTTGAATCATTTTGAAAGAAGCGAATACTTGGTTTTGAAAACTTAAGAGTTATACTAGCTTTATGGGAAGTTAGGTATAACGGCTTAAGAATGTTTTATCGATTTCGAAATCGAATGTGTCTCGACAAACCACCGCAGCATTAATAAAAGGAAATGTTTTGAATAATTAAGCATTATTAAAAC
This sequence comes from Przewalskia tangutica, assembly GCA_029844215.1. NCBI lineage: Eukaryota > Viridiplantae > Streptophyta > Magnoliopsida > Solanales > Solanaceae > Przewalskia > Przewalskia tangutica. Next base: position 64,247,081 of record CM056722.1, on the reverse strand, counting down.
CGGTAGAAACTTCCATCCGCATGAAGCTAAGATGAGACAAAATGATATTTCTAGATCATGGTCTTTGTAATAAGATTGTTATAAACAAGAACATCCTACTCATATATAAGGCTTATCTTTCTCAGTTGTTTAAAGGAGAATTATATTCTTAAAAGTATAAGACTATGAACTACTAAACCTTTTTAAAATAAGAAACGGGAACATTTGAAATTAGGCAAACTTGGACGTTTGGATAATAATGTTGTTACTTGATTTTACAAAGATAAGTGTTTTGATTTACTTCAAAAGATAATCACTCTATTTTCATATACTACGTATTGTGTGACTTTTATGAAAGTAACATATCTTTAAAGAGTTATTGTATAAAGTACTTTGGGGATAAAACCCGATCTCGTTAATCATATAGTAGAAAATACCTTATGTGTGAATAACTTGATTGTATTGGTTTGTGATAGCCTTGTAATACCTCCGTGTTGATTTGATAAGTAATCATATTAGGATGCTACGTGTGTTAGTATTCTGTGATGTTTGTGTAAAGGGTTTTCCTCGATTGTGCTTATGTTGTTTAAACGATAAACCGTTATGTTGGTATTATACCACACCGTGTTTCCGGGTTAAGCGCCTCCGACGCGGGTAGACTCGGTGATGCGGGACCATGATTCGAGAATACCTCATGCTGGTCCCGGGGCTATGCGAGCTACGAGAGTTCCAGTTAGTGTGCGACCTTTATGGTCACGCGATGCATGTGGCCATGCGCATCGCGAGTCGGGGCGACGCCGGGAGTAGCTACACCTCGATGCGGGTTATACCTCATGCGGGCCTATGAGATTGGCCTACGCGAGTGCGGGAGTTCCAGGCTAGACGCGCACATTTGATATTGCGGGCGGCGACCAACTTTGATCATGTAATGCCAGACAGATATCATGATACGCTTTATGACCTTGTTAGTCTTGTGGGTGTTAGTAGTCCGCTATGCCTTCGTACTTACTACAGATCGTTTTATTTGGACAGGTGGGACCCGTTGTTCAAGTGTATTCCTTGGTGCTTTTACGTCATTGACTAGCGATGAGGAAGGTATTCCGGCATGATTGATGTTGTGGGCGTGAGACCCATGTTTATATTTGAGTGATGACTTTGAGGCGCGAGTCACGACTTGATATGATCGCTTATTTATTGTGAATCGTAGTTTGGTTATCATACATGTCTCGCTTTATATAGACTACTATGATTTCATTTACGTGATATTTTATTCACATACTCGCACTGTTATCGACCTCCTTCGGGGCCGCGTTCATGCCGCAGGTAAAGGTACACCAGTCGTTGATCCTCGCTCCTAGGGTCACAGTTCAGCGTTTGGGAAGCTCCGTTCCTCCGGAGGCTTATCTTGGTATAGTCCCCTGTTGTTGTAGGTGCTTACATTCAGGGGTATGACGGCCCATCCGTCGTTGTTATCATATCATTCGTAGAGTGCAGTAATCTTATTGTGGCTGGTTTGTAAAAAGGATTAAACTATTCATGTTGAAAGAGTTGTTGTATATATATATATGCCGAAAGGCAACTTTCTTCAGATATCTGTGTCTCAATTTATACTGTTTCATATCTTGGTTATTTTATATTCCATTGATTACTCTGATGTATGACTACCGGGTGCGGGTAAGGCACTACCACGCCCCTAACGGTCGTGACAAAAGTGGTATCGAGCGCTTAATCTCTGAAAGTGTCTACGCTGTATCGAAGAGAGTCTTGATTATCGGTGTGTTGTGCACCACACCAATGTCGTGAGGCTATAGGATATTTAGGATTGGTTTCTATTCTTCTCACTCGAGATCGTGCCTTAGAGCGGTGTTGTAAGTTGGACCTCTAACGATTTCTTTCCTTACCGTTATGCCTCGCGTAGGCAACCCGCCCAGAGGACAAGGCACCGAGGAGCCGCGAGTAGTAAGTCTGAGGGTTACGAGGCAGCCCAATCATCACCCGGGTGGTGCTTCATTCTGGGAGTTCTGCGACGTCACCAGCCCCAGCAGAGTTTAGCACGGCGGTTCTAGCTGCGGCCATGATATTTGAACCTTCGCCCACGACCGGGACAGAGAATATAGATTGCAAAGAGCGACCACATTACTAGCTATGGATGTGGCTACCGCAGAGTATACCGATGTACCGCGAGTCTTGACGACTATCTAAGAGAGGTTGTGCAAGAATAATTCTTGATTAGGCTTGAGCATGGCACGTATGCACGCTTATGCGCAGTCGAGCGAGAGATCGACGGGTTAACGGGCGAAGCAGGAGAGGGCGAGCGGAAGCGTCCTTTAGTAACTCTCGAGGCAAGTCGCCTCACCAGATTAGATATGCACCTCCGCGGCGCAGTGGACTTCACGGATTTCGGACGCTCGGGTATGCAGGAATTGGTCGACTCCAGGCTTCCGGTCCATTACAGATGTGACGCCATTCCGGGAATGTCGCTTTTTGTCAGTGCTCGCTTTACGGCGACCGTCGTGGTCCGATATCGTGAGAATGTCCTTGTAGGAGGACTTAGCCTTCGAGATCGGTGGGTAGTTCGTCATCTTCCTTAGCTATCGCCTACAGGCGTGTTTGATTAGAACGACTAAGGGAGTGAAGCGAGATATAGATATATCCTTAACCTCCAGAGATCGTGATGTGTGATAAGTGAGTATACCTTAAGTGCTATGTTACGATAGCAGGTGTTAGTTGTGATTAGAAATCATGGTGGGTTCACCGAGTAAGATTTTGGGGATAGAGAAGGTGTGAGCCTTAGAGTTTTATACGCAGAGACCTTAGAGGTAAGGCCATCTCGAGAAAAGGTGTAGTGTTATGTTTGATCCTTATCGGAGTGCTTAGTGCACGTGAGATATATTGGTGATAAGTCCCCAGTAGTGTGGAATGAAAGAGGGTAGTTGAGCTAAGAAGACCGCTAGGTTTTCTTAACATGATTAGTGAGAGTTTTCCTACGGTGAGCTAGCGTTTTGAGCGTTGCCGGGTCGGGTTGAGGCCACGTTGCGGGTCAACCCGAGGCATGTTTGTTGGTGGGGTCAGTTTGTGGTGTTCCGCCTTGTGGTAGGGTCACGAGGGTGTTAGGCCCAGGTTTAGTTAACTAGTCGACGATTCGTGGATGCGATTCGACCGCAGGTCGGGCGAGGTCATCCGCCTTGTCTTCTAGCAAAGACCGTTTACTCGGCGGTGTTGATTTTATCGAAGGTTGTAAGGCTGCACGGTGCCTACCTTCACCTTATGATGACAGTGGAGCCTGTGCAGCTGTTTTTGTTTACGAAGTTTTACAGCAGGGTTAAGAACTCAGGTGAGTCTCAGATCGCATTCGCCGCGGGCAATGTGTGGATTTCCGGTAGTTGCGGGATTGTTGTCTCCCCGTGGAGGAGAGTTTAAGTTACCATTTCGTTGTTCGGATGTCGCCTTATGAAGCCCGGTAGGCGGATGTGTAAGTCGCCGGTCGATTGGTTCGATGTTGGCAAGATTCGAGATAGTTGGTTCAGCTTGTTCCGGCAGATGGATAGGGTAAAGCTTGTCTAGAAGAGGTTCGCGACTCAGAAATCGTGCGGATAATCGCGACGCTTAGAGTTCGAGTTGATGGTCGGTCTTCGAAAGTACCACCGGGTTGGGTGTGACGAGTTTTGGAAAACAGAGGAACTTAGCCCGAAAGTTACCTTGGGCCCTTTGGTTCATGAAGAATAGGCCAGTTTATAGGTTAGCATTTACCGTCCGACTTAGGAGGCAAGACGTCCGGTCTTTCGTATTGTTATGATCGGAAAGTATCGAGATCCATCCAGTGTTCCGATTAATGATGACCACGTTAGAGATAGTATTTGTACGCACCCCGTAATTGCAGGGCGTGTTAAGAACGTGCGTAAGAACTCGCAAGTTGTTAAATTTGAGACTTGTAAAACATTTAACTAATTATGGAATTGTCGGAAACGTATTATTGTGAATGGGAGGAGACACGTGTCACCCCCCTTATAGATGCCTTGGACGAAATTGGCATGCCAATATGGTCATTGACCATAGTCCTAGATGGCAAGTCTTGCAAGTTGATTAGCTTGAGAAGTTTGACTAAGTCAAGGTCCCACAAGTCTTGATATTTGTTAAGAGATCATCCAAACCACCCAATTGTTCCTATCTTAACCCTCCATTATGTTATATATGTATACTATTAGTGAAACTAGTCCCACACTTAGCCAAAAATTTTAAGAGAATTGGATGAACAACAAAAGGAGCTCTCGGGTTCTAGCTCTCAAAGAAGGAATTTTTTTTGTTTCTTGTCCATTTAGCCCCACATTTTAAACCAAGGTTCATGAGTGTTATGTAAGTGTATCTCAATAGAGAAATCTTGGAAAAAAATAGTTTACTGTTAGTCAGAAACGAAAACCTAAGGGTCTTTCTAGGTTTTGGATTGGAAGTTGAAGGAAAGTTGTTGGTATGGTTCTAAGGGTCTCAACGAGCGGATTGAAGTGTCATGGAGAGGTTCTAAATTACTAGGAGCGACTTCGGATTGGAATCGGATTAAGATTCGTTGAGGTAAAATTTTGTCCTTTAATGTGTTACAAGATTATATATTTATATTGTTGTTGTTAGCTTTACGTGTTGCTAGCATGAAGTTGATATGTAGAAGTTTATAAGGATTGTGGATTGATTGTAGCATTGGAAATCTGGAATGTAATGTAAGCCATGTTAAGTTGGATTTCAATTTAGTCGTTATTAGAGTCGTCGCATGTTATTGATTTGAAGATTGTGGTAGTTTTAACCAAATGCGACTTGATATCATGTTATGATTAACAAATTGGATTGAAATGGAAATTTGATAAGTATTGTACGGTTGAACTCTGTGGTCGAATTTGACTACTTTCTAAATTGTGAGCCAATCGGGGTCATTTAGTTATTCATTTGTATCGACTACCTTCTTTATTATTGTGAGCCAATTGGGGCTGTTTGGTTATTGTATTTCGCCTTGAAAAAGTGGCAAAGTGAGTAGAAACAAAGGAGGTCTTTGTCCGATTTTCCGTAGAATTTAGCGACTTAGCACTTAGAATATTCTACGTTTGAATTCAAGAGGTTAATGGACGATTGTGGCCATTATAGGTTCAAGTACTTTGGAGCCTTTTGCAACTTGTCGCTAGTCGTCGCGAGGTATGTGAACCTCTTCTTTCTTTGGCATGATCCTAATGTATGAAATCTCCATGTGATAGTATTTCAAGATTCCTTCTACTCTTAGAAGTTAAGAATATTTACATTGTTGAATCTAAGTTAAGAGTATGTTTAAATTGTCCTAAGTCCTTACTAGGTCTTATGGGAGACGTTAAAGAACGGTTAGGAAGTTATGAGATTTGATTTAAAGGCTATGTGTCTTGATTTGTTTAAAGTAAGTAAGTGGATTTTATGTTCGAAAATGACTTGAATTTACATGTGAAAGGGATTGATTTTAAAAGTGGAAGTTATATGATTTTAAGGGAATGAATTACTTGGTTTTGGGAAGGTATGGAACTTTATATGTTTTTGTATAAGTAATTGGGCTTTAAAGGAAGTATGTTATGAAGTTTGAAGACTAAGAACTTTGATTGTCTTTTAAGGATTATGAAGTTTTAAGCGATACGATTCTTTTTAAGTATGTATGTACGTAGTATCTTTGAATCCCGTTTTCCTAAATGTTGTAAGAATAAAAGTGACATAAGTTCTCTAAAATGAATGGTTGTTATAATAGCTTTATGGGAAATTGTTACGACGACTTAAGAAGAAGTGAAAAGATGGTTTAAAATGTTATGTAAGGAAAATCACACCGAGCCTACGAATAGGTCGGATTACGTTATGAAATACACCAGAGCCTACAAATAGACCGATTACGTTATGAATACACCGAGCCTACGAATAGGCCGGATTACGTTATGAAATACACCGAGCCTACACATAGTCTGACACGCCATATTACCCCCGAGCCTTCACATAGGCCGGGTTACGTCATCTTACACCGAGCCCCACAGGCGGGCCGGATTATGCTACATGATTCCACAGTACACCGAGCCCCACAGGCGGGCCGGATTATGCCACATGATTTATGAGTACACCGTGTCCAGCAAATGGGCGGACATGCGTTATCACGCATGAATAATCAAAGTAAGCTCCCAAATAATAAGTCCCTACATAATGGGTCGGATTATGTTATGTAAGATATGTAAGTTATGTGAAAAAGACTGAATTAAACTCTTAAGTATGTATGTATGAATATGTCGTTAATTTTATTGAAAGAAGGAAAGGAACGGTTAATATATGATTGATTTCGAAGTTAAAAGGACATTCTTATACAGATACGATTTGGTTATTGCATTTTATTTCTGCTCCATACTGATTTTTGTTGTCTAAGACCGAATTTCTGGGTGCGTTCATGCCCGCAGTTATAGGTACCTGTGTTGGTGATCCTTGCTCTTAGGATCTCTGCTCGCTTTTGGAAAGAAGCTCCTTTCACTCCGAGGCTTATCTTTTGTACGGTTTCGATATGGTAGACTTATGTACATCTGTGGTATGCGGCGCCGCCCGCCGCAGCTTGTAATTTAGAGGTCTGTAGTCACATTTGTGGTCGATTTGTAAAGAAATGAGGCAACCGCCGTTTTATGACGTTCGGTGAAGGTAATTTCATCGCTAACCCGCTGCTTTATTATTATCGTGTTTTATTTTATAAGTTTCATGTATGTTCCGCTGATTTTCTCGGATGTATACTGTAAGGGTGCCTGTAGGGCACGATCGCGTGAGCCCGAGGTCGGTCGTGACAAAAGTGGTATCGCAGCGCTTAGTCCTCGAAAGTGTCTGCATCGTGTCTAGTAGAGTCTTGATTATCGGTGTGTCGCGCACTACATCTATAATCGAGGCTACAGGACATTTAGGATCGTTTCATTCTTCTCACTCAGAGATCGCGCAAGAAAGTCAGTATTAATAGGTTGATCCGCTCGACGTATTCTTATGTATGTGAATCACTATGCCTCCACCCGGGCGACCGAGGCCTGGGAGAAGGCAAAGCAGTGAGTCGCCAGAAGGCGCAGCAGAGAGTTACCGAGTCGGGCACGCATATGCCCGAGGTAGTAGGCGGTCGGCGAGTTCACCACGCGCAAAGAGCCGAGAGCGGCGAGCTCAGAGGTTCTTGCAGGTTCCTCGATTCGCAGCCTGGGCCCGCACCGTGCCGAGTATAGAGACTACGGGAGCATCCGATTATTGACCAAGATAGTAGTCGGGCAAATAAGCAGAGCAGCGACCACCCCGAGCCGGCGGTTTGCCATGGATTAGGGATTTTCTAGGATGTCATCCACCGAAGTTTTATGGTTCGAGGTCCGATGAGGATCCGCAGGAGTTCATTCAGCAGCCTACAATGACCACGCAGTTCTTAGGGCTTCAGAGACAGATTCTACGCTAGCCTCCTACCGCTACGCGATATCGCGTTGAACCGGTTTGAGTCGTGGTTGCTTTCAAGAGGTGATGATGGTCTTCCACCGTTTGGGAGGAGTTTACAGAGGCCTTCATGGATCACTTTTTGCCTCCCGAGACGAGAGAGCCTGGTAGAGCATTCTTGACCTCGAGGCGTAACGGGAGGACTATCGCAGAGTATAGCTTGAGGTTTGACTCCTTGGCGGACACGCGATACTATTGTGGCGCAACATGGCCGATAGAGTTCATCGCTATGTTATGGGGCAGACCGTTATATGATCACCGCTTGTTTGCACAGAGTAGCCCTTCACCAGAAATGGATATTGCAGATACGCACTTATGCACAGGATCGAGGATCGGGGAGAGAGAGGACCGACTGGCTAAGGCCAGCCAAGAGAGGCCAGGACGGCGAGGGTTCAGGTGATTTTCAAGGCGAGCCTCGCAGCGAGCTAGGTCTACAGCTCACCAAGACGCAGTGCTCCTTCCCGCTTTTCGGAGGTTAGATCACCGGCACTGAGCCGGCCAAGCCTGTGGCTTGATTCAGATACGCACGTGGGTTCTAGATCGGGGCCCTCTTCCTCAAGTTGTTCCGCGTGTGGCGCATCACCATGGGGAAATGTCGTCGTGCTACTCGTGCTTGTTTTGCCTGTGGGTCACAGCCATATGTTGAGGATTGTCTAGTAGGAGAGTTGCGGAGAGGATAGAAAAGTCTCACCTGGATCAGCATGGTTCTTCGCCAAGAGCTAGGGCAGATGTTCATCCACGGCAGTGTGGCAAGGGGGTCGTGGAAGTTTCCATTTTAGCGGTCCTTTGAACCGCTTATATGAATCAGTATATCTTGACCGCCCTTTACAGATCTGTATGCATGATAAGGTTATTTTATGTTTAAGTATTAAGAACGGATAATATTGAAGTTATGTATGTATGTTAGAAGGAGTTGGAAGTACGAAAAGGTAACCTCGCTTTGGGCTTATGATGGATGGATATGCGTGTGCGGTATTAGGGCCATGTGTGGCATTGTTGGTATGTCGGGTTGTGAAAGGAAACTATGTCGCTAATTATAAGTTTGACTCCGAAAGAACATTCGAGGACGAATGTTTCTAAGGGGGGAAGAATGTTACACCTCGTAATTGCAGGACATGTTTTAAGAACGTACGTAAGAACTCGCAAGTGTTAAATTTGAGACTTGTAAAACATTTAACTGAATTATGGAATTGTCGGAAACGATATTATTTGGCGAATGGGAGGAGACACGTGTCACCCCTTATGGATGCCTTGGACGAAATTGGCATGGCCAATATGGTCATTGACCATAGTCCTAGATGGCAAGTCTTGCAAGTTGATTAGCTTGAGAAGTTTGACTAAGTCAAGGTCCCACAAGTCTTGATATTTGTTAAGAGATCATCCAAACCACCCAATTGTTCCTATCTTAACCTCCATTATGTTATATATGTATACTAGTAGTGAAACTAGTCCCACACTTAGCCAAAAATTTCAAGAGAATCGATGAACAACAAAAGGAGCTCTCGGGTTCTAGCTCTCAAAGAAGGAAAATTTTTTGTTTCTTGTCCATTTAGCCCCACATTTTAAACCAAGGTTCATGAGTGTTATGTAAGTGTATCTCAATAGAGAAATCTTGGAAAAAACTAGTTTACTGTTAGTCGTGAAAACGAAAACCTAAGGGTCTTTCTAGGTTTTGGATCGGAAGTTGAAGGAAAGTTGTTGGTATGGTTCTAAGGGTCTCAACGAGCGGATTGAAGTGTCATGGAGAGGTTCTAAACTACTAGGAGCGACTTGGATTGGAATCGGATTAAGATTCGCTGAGGTATAATTTTGTCCTTTAATGTGTTACAAGATTATATATTTATATTGTTGTTGTTAGCTTTACGTGTTGCTAGCATGAAGTTGATATGTAGAAGTTTATAAGGATTGTGGATTGATTGTAGCATTGGAAATCGGAATGTAATGTAAGCCATGTTAAGTTGGATTTCAATTTAGTCGTTATTAGAATCGTCGCATGTTATTGATTTGAAGATTGTGGTAGTTTTAACCAAATGCGACTTGATATCATGTTATGATTAACAAATTGGATTGAAATGGAAATTTGATAAGTATTGGTATGGTTGAACTCTAGGTGGTCGAATTTGGACTACTTTCTAAATCAGGAGCCAATCGGGTCATTTAGTTATTCATTTGTATTGACTACCTTCTTTATTGTTGTGAGCCAATTGGGGCTGTTTGGTTATTGTATTTCGGCCTTGAAAAAGGTGGCAAAGTGAGTAGAAACAAAGGAGGTGCTGTCCGATTTTCCGTAGAATTTAGCGACTTAGCACTTAGAATATTCTACGTTTGAATTAAGAGGTTAATGGACGTATTGTGGCCATTATAGGTTGAAGTACTTTGGAGCCTTTTGCAACTTGTCTCTAGTCGCGAGGTATGTGAACCTCTTCTTTCTTTGGAATGATCCTACGTATGAAATCTCCATGTGATAGTATTTCAAGATTCCTTCTACTCTTAGAAGTTAAGAAGTATTTACATTGTTGAATCTAAGTTAAGAGTATGTTTAAATTGTCCTAAGTCCTTACTAGGTCTTATGGGAGACGTTAAGAACGGTTAGGAAGTTATGAGATTTGATTTAAAGGCTATGTGTCTTGATTTGTTTAAAGTAAGTAAGTGGATTTTATGTTCGAAAATGACTTGAATTTACATGTGAAAGGGATTGATTTTAAAAGTGGAAGTTATATGATTTTAAGGAATGAATTACTTGGTTTTGGGAAGGTATGGAACTTTATATGTTTTTGTATAAGTAATTGGGCTTTAAAGGAAGTATGTTATGAAGTTTGAAGACTAAGAACTTTGATTGTCTTTTAAGGATTATGAAGTTTTAAGCGATACGATTCTTTTTAAGTATGTATGTAGTATCTTTGGATCCCGTTTTCCTAAATGTTGTAAGAATAAAAGTGACATAAGTTCTCTAAAATGAATGGTTGTTATAATAGCTTTATGGGAAGTTGTTATGACGACTTAAGAAGAAGTGAAAAGATGGTTTAAAAATGTTATGTAAGGAAAATCACACCGAGCCTACGAATAGGCCGGATTACGTTATGAAATACACCGAGCCTACAAATAGGCCGGATTACGTTATGAAATACACCGAGCCTACGAATAGGCCGGATTACGTTATGAAATACACCGAGCCTACACATAGGCCTACGCCATATTCCCCGAGCCACATAGGCGGGTTACGTCATCTTACACCGAGCCCACAAAGGGCCGGATTATGCTACATGATTCCACAAAGACACCGAGCCCCACAGCGGGCGGATTATGCCACATGATTTACGAGTACACCGTGTCCGCAAATGGGCGGACACGTTATCACGTATGGATAATCAAAGTAAGCTCCCAAATAAGAAGTCCTCCATAATGGGTCGGATTATGTTATGTAAGATATGTAAGTTATGTGAAAAGATGAATTAAACTCTTAAGTATGTATGTATGAATATGTCGTTAATTTTATTGAAAGAAGGAAAGAACGGTTAATATATGATTGATTTCAGAGTTAAAAGGACATTCTTTATACAGATACGATTTGGTTATTGCATTTTATTTCTGTTCCATACTCGCACTGTTTGTAATCGACCTTCTGAGGTGTTCATGCCCGCAGTTATAGGTACCTGGTTGGTGATCCGCTCTTAGGATTTCGTCGCTTTTGGAAAAGCCCTTTCACTCCGGAGGCTTATCTTTTGGTACGGTTTCCGATATGGTAGACTTATGTACATTCGTGGTATGGGGCCCACCCGCCGCAGCTTGTAATTCTTAAGTCCAGTAGTCACATTTGTGGGTCGCTTGTAAAGGAAATGAGGCAACCGCTTCATGTATGTGACGTTCGGAAGGTAGCCCTATCGGCTAACCTTGTTTTATTCTTGTTGTTTTATTTTATAAGTTTCATGTATGTTCCGCTGATTTTCTCGATGTATACTGCAAGGGTGCCTGTGTAGGCACCGCGAGCCCGGTCGGCCGACAATGACCTCGAAGTTTTGAATCAAGGCTGAAATGGTAAAGAGTTCGAGTGTAATACCGTGGATCGACATGCACTGGTACCAATTGTTGGGTCGCGGGACACTAGAACTCTCGCGGAAAGTGACAAAAGTGGTATCACGACGAGAAGCGAGCATAGATGTGATAATTTCTTTGTAAGGAGAAGGTGCGAAGGAAGTATATTTTAGACCGAGAGAGGTGTTTGGTAATGTTAGAGGTGTTTCTCGTGGACTTGGATGGAGGTATTTGGCGGGTGTTTACGTGGATTGTGTGGCGATTGTTCTCGTGAAGTATAGTAGTGAAGCATCTTGGCGCGCTTGTATTGAGACTTAGAAGGAACATTCGGACTAATGTTTCTAGAGGAAAAATGTTATACCGTATTTTCGGCTTTTTCGACTAAATTTCACTTTCCACACGCTTTAGAGTAGGGAAAAACGCTTTCCATTCATTTATATTTTTTTGGATTTTTCCGAGAGAGCAATATTTTTGGGAGCGATATTTTTGGGCCAAGAGGGTGACACTTGTCACCTCATTGGTTTAGAGGGTGGTCAAGGGTTGGTTGGCCGATTGGTCCCTTATTTTGGGCCTTGTTTGTGGCTTGTTTTGTGCCATGTTTGGTGGAGTAGGGTTAGGGTGCACTTGGCTTGATCTAGGCCTTACACTTGCCTTTGCACATGGCTTGATCTTGGCCATTGGTTGGCCTTGGGTTTTGTTATAAATACCCCCTAGGCTTGAAGACTTCATTCATCCAAAACTTCCAAGTCTTGAAACCCTCTCCTCCTTCTGTTTACTAGCTCTGGCTCCCCCTCTCCCCTTTTCGTGTGGCCTTGGCCGAGGGTTCCTCCCCTTTGTGGTGTCTTGCCATGGTACCCCTAGCCTAGTTGTTTCGTATAATACACCCCTCTTGGTAGAAATACTCAAGTATTGTTATAATGCCCAAAATACCTTAGCCTTTACCTTGTTGTATTCCAAAAGTTACCTCTATACGTAGAGTCGAAATACTACCTTTGTCTTTTTTTTGTCTCAAACCGAAAACCCTAAGGAAATCTTCATAGTTGGTTGAAGTATTTAAGTAGAAGTTGGTTAGAACTTCTAAGGGTTGTTTGGAGCGCACGAGTAGGAGCTAAACCTTGCTCGGGATCGACATTATAACTTGGATACTTATGGGCTTATCGAGGTAAATATCTTGTCCTCTATTGTAATTGGAAATTACATGATTGTTAGACTATATAGTTGAAGTATACTATATAGAGTATCGAACGTAGTTATCGCAATGTCTTTTGACTTAAGCTAATAATAAGAAACCTTTTCGAAAGAAGAGTACCGAATCGTAATTACATAGACCGTATTACAGACTTGTGTAGCTTTCGTGTAGTAGAATCGCACACGCCGGTTAGGCGTGCAAACCCCCGGTTGGCTTGGTAGCGGCCGATAAAGGAGGAGATTTACGCTGTTGCGGGGAGGTCTTCGAATTTTCGTAGAATGTTCTACGATAAGATCTAAATGTTAATAAGCGCGTTGTGGCCTTATAGGTTGAAGTACTACGTGTTGCGCGATCTACTTGGCTTAAGGAGTAGCCGACGCGTTTGGAAGTACTTGAGCGTTTTGCTATTAGTCGATACTCGCGAGGTATGTGAACCTCTTCCTATCTCTTCTAGCATGATATGTGTGAACTATGTAGTACGGTAGACGTACATGTGCTAAATGTATTTGATTGGTTTAAAACATAAAGTGATATAACGACTTTATGGGAAGTTGGTTATAACAGCTTTATGTAGGAAGAAAATACTTGTGGTTTTTAAAAGGTAACTGATTTGAACTATAACTGGCTTGTTATGTGATAATAAAGAACTTGAAGTATTTCAAAAGATTTTTGAATCATTTTGAAAGAAAGCGTAATACTTGGGTTTTGAAAACTTGAGAGTTATACTAGCTTTATGGGTAGTTAGGTATAACGGCTTAAGAATGTTTTATGATTTGGAAATCGTAATGTGTCGACAAACCATCAGTCATTAATAAAAGGAAATGTTTTGAATAATTAAGCATTATTAAAACCAGTAGAAACTTCCATCTGCATAGAAGCTAAGATGAGACAAAATGATATTTCCTAGATCATGGCTGCTGTAATAAGATTGTTATAAACAAGAATATCCTACTCATATATAAGGCTTATCTTTCTCAGATTGTTTAAAGGAGAATTATATTCTTAAAAGTATAAGACTATGAACTACGAAACCTTTTTAAAATAAGAAACGGGAACATTTGAAATTAGGCAAACTTGGACGTTTGGATAATAATGTTGTTACTTGATTTTACAAAGATAAGTGTTTTGATTTACTTCAAAAGATAATCACTCTATTTTCATATACTACGGGTATTGTGTGACTTTTATGAAAGTAACATATCTTTAAAGAGTTATTGTATAAAGTACTTTGGGGATAAAAACCCGATCTCGTTAATCATATAGTAGAAAGTACCTTATGTGTGAATAACTTGATTGTATTGGTTTGTGATAACCTTGTAATACCTCCGTGTTGATTTGATAAGTAATCATATTAGGATGCTACGTGTGTTAGTATTCTGTGATGTTTGTGTAAAGGGGTTTTCCCTTGATTGTGCTTATGTTGTTTAAACGATAAACTGTTATGTTGGTATTATACCACACACCGTGTTCCGGGGTTAGCGCCTCCGACGCGGGGTAGACTCGAGCGATGCAGGACCATGATTCTAGAATACCTCATGCGGGTCCCGGGGGCCTATGCGGAGCTACGAGAGTTCCAGGTTAGTGTGCGGCCTTTATGGTCATGCGGTCTATGTGGCCATGCGGACTGCGAGTCCAGGACGATGCCGGGGAGTAGCTACCCTCGATGCGGGTAATACCTCATGCGGGCCTATGAGATTGGCCTATGCGAGTCGCGGGAGTTCGAGGCTAGACGCGCACATTTGATATTGCGGGCGGCGCCTTTGATCATGTGACGGTGCAGACAGATATCATGATACGATTTATGATCTTGTTAGTACTGCGGTGTTAGTAGTCGGCTATGCCTTCGCATTTACCTGCATCGTTTTATTTGACACAGTGGGACCGTTGTTCAAGTGTATTCCTTGGTGCTTTTCTGGGTGACTCTGGCGGTGAGGAAGGTATTCCGCGCACGATTGATGTTGTGGGCGTGAGACCCATGTTTATATTTGAGTGATGACTTTGAGGCGTGAGTCCCGACTTGATATGATCGCTATTTATCAGGAACTGTAGTTTGGTTATCATACATGTCTCCTGCTTTATATAGACTACTATGATTTCATTTACAGTATTTTCAGTTTCACATACTCTTTTGTTATCGACCTCCTTCGGGCCGCGTTCATGCCGCAGGTAAAGGTACACCAGTCGTTGATCCTCGCTCCTAGGGTCACAGTTCAGCGTTTGGGAAGCTCCGTTCCTCCGGAGACTTATCTTGGTATAGTCCCCTGTTGTTGTAGGTGCTTACATTCAGGGGTATGACGGGGCCCTGTCCCGTCGTTATTGTCATATCATTCGTAGAGTGCAGTATCTTGTTGTGGCGTGGTTTGTAAAAGGATTAAACTGCTCATGTTGAAAGAGTTGTTGTATATATATATATGCCAAAGGCAACTTTCTTGAGATATCGTGTCTCAATTTATACTGCTTTCATATCTTGGTTATTTTATATTCCGCGATTACTACGATGTATGACTCTTTGGGGTGCCGGATAAGGCACGACCACGCCCCGAACGGGTCGTGACACCGCCTCCGGCGAGTAATCGTAGGAGATGATGAGCGGCAACAACTCGGCCGAGCCCTACCACCACGCCGGTCGGACGATCCGCGCAAAGTGACCCTGGCCGCCAATCGTAATAAGCTCCAAAAGTAGTACCACACTTCCGTAATGGGATCTACCGCATCAGCCACACCGGGTGGTCCTGATCGCCGCACTCGCTACTCGACGCCCAAGCCTGGGGCCACAGTGCCGCCGAATACTCTGTGGCCGAGGATGGTGCAGAGTGCTCAGGCCGTGGTGCAAATCTGATCACCGGCCGAGGCCGCCACCACGATAGCCACCGTAGAAGACCCTCCCGCCCCGGCCTCTTCTCACGCTCGCCCACTCGCCGACCTCTGCGCTCGCGCCGCATCCAAGGGCACGAGCTGCGTGCGGGTAATGTCCATACGGTGAAGAGAAACACCCGCATGACTCGGCCATATAATCATCTAGCCCGGTGATATAGCGGTGCACCCTATCCTCCATATCTGCTAATCTTGGGACATATCGAGCCAATGAATCAAACTCGACATTGTACTCACCGACAAGGCCCTCTCTCGCCTCAAAGAAAAATCTATCAGCGCCTCCTCATCGCCGCGAGGCAAGAAGTGAGTGAGAAAGCCTCCGAGAACTCATCCCAAGTAGGCTGGGACGCGTGCTCTCCCGGATAACTCCCACGAATCAAACCAATCGATTGCGGTATCACGCAGCCTATGTGAACCAAAGATCACAGACTCGGTCTCCGCCCGATCACTCTCAAAATCCTCAGTAGGCGGCGGATGAACTCCTGCGGATCATCCTCCGCCTCGACCAGTAAAACTCTGGCGGGCTACAACTCGAAGTCTCGTAGCCTCAAACTCTCGCCTCGGGTGAATCACGGTGCGCGATCGAGCCTGAACTGAACTACAAGATTCGGCCTATCCTCGTATTCGCCACAACTCTAGCCAAAAGTGGGCCATCTCCTTGTACCCTAACTCCGCCCAGCCGTGGGACGAGGTGTGGGTACTGTGTGGTCTCTTTGGGCCGACGGCGTCATAGAACTCGCCCGTGCGAGGTATGATCGGGCACGAGCCCTCGTAACTCCTGTCATACTAGCAGCTCCTCATTGCCTTGCCTTCGGGCTCGGGTTGCCTTACGTGAGGCATAATCATTCTGAAGAGGAATATGTTAGAGGGGTCCAATTTTAACACGCCTCTAAAGCACGATCTCGAGTAAGAAGAGTGAAACCAATCCTAAATATCCTATAGCCTCACGATTATTGGTGTGGTGCACAACACACCGATAATCAAGACTTACTAGATACGGTCGTAGACACTTTCCGAGGATTAATCGCTCGATACCACTTTTGTCACGACCCATTCCGGCCCGTGGATCGTGCCTTACCGGGCACCCAAGTAGTCATACATCAGTAATCGGAAATATAAAACAAGACATGAAATTTATAAAATAAGACGCGATTTATGTGAGAAAACGTCGCTTTCGGCATATATATATAAACATGGTTTAGCGATTACATCCGATCTTGCATAACATGACTCTGCACTCTAAGGAAAGATACAACTATGGCGGACAGGGCCCGCCATACCTGATCATACAAAACTATCTACAACAGGGAGATCATACCCAAAAGTAGAGCCTCCGGAAAAGATGGAGCTCCCGACACCAACGTGGAGATCCTAAGGATGTGGATCTAGCACCTGCTTGCCCTTACCTGCGGCATGAACGCAGCCCCCCGAAGGAGGTCAGTACAACAGGTACTAAGTATATGAAACTGTAAAATACTTAAATGAAAACATATCATTTTAAAAATCAGTTTTGCAAGTATGTATGAAACAACCAAGGACACATAGTGCCACATCATAAACAAGAGCAACATAGGTAAATCAGAATAAGTCTTTTCTAGGCTGCGATCAAAGCAGGGCCACTCGCCCATATTATCATTCTGCAAGCCTAATCCTGGACTCCCGGAGTCCGCATAGGCCACTCACATAGGCCCGCATGAGGTATAACCCCGCATCGAGGGTAGCTACTCCTCGGCAACGTCCTGGACTCGTTGTCCGCATGGCCACATAGACCGCATGAGGCATAACCCCGCATACTAACCTGGAACTCTCGTAGCTCCGCATAGGCCCCCTGGACCCGCATGAGGTATTCTCGAATCATGGTCCCAGACCGCCTGAGTCTACCCCGCATCGGAGGGCAGCTTAACCCCCGGTATCATCTCAAGAGGTGAGTGATATAATACTAACACAACAGCTTATAGTTCAAAACAACATAAGCATAAGTAAGACTGACCTCTTTACACAAACGTTACAAGACACTAACACACATAGCATCATATCATGTCTACTTATCAAACCATCTCTTTTCACAATTCAATATAAGTCTGTTATAAACACATAGGCAAATTGTTTCTTTTATCCATCTTAAGTGGTTATACTTAACTTCCCATAAAGCTAGTATAACTCTTAAGCTTCTGTTTTAAAAACCAATTAGTTCTCTTCTGTTAAAAATGATTCAGTATTCTTTTGAAATACTTTCAGTTCTTTATTATTCAGGCTTAAGCCGTGAGGCATTGCCGTAGTTATTATTCAGTTAACACATGTACGTCTACCGTACTACATATATATTGTAAAATATCATGCTTTAGGAAGAATCACATACCTTCTCAGCGAAAACCACCTGCCAAGTTGAATATGTCGTGCGCAGAGAATCAGCCTATAATAGTCGACACGCCTATCAACGCTCGGACTACTTTGAAACCGGTTCTAAACAGAGGGTTCTATATCCTACGGAAAATTGGGCGATTTCCCTACCCGGTGAGCTACTCAAGTCTCACGTGAAAACAAATTCTATGTAAGTACAGTTTGATTATTCTTCTTTTAAACCCTTCTACTGTGATAACAGTTCAATTCTATTCTGATATTCTTCTAAGTATTTAATACTTATTCTTATACTACTACGATGCATTCTCTAATTCAAAGAGGGTTAGGATTAGTTACCTCGGTAAGCCCAATAATATCCTAGATAAAGTCGCGCCTGAGCAAGGTTTAGCTCCTAAGTTGTACGCTCCGGTAGCTCCAAGAAACCTTAGAAGTTCTTCACAACTTCTACTAAGGACTAAGGGATTTGGGCTAGGGTATTTTGGGCATTATAACAATACAAGAAGGCAACTTTTCTACCAAGGGAGGGGGTAGATTTCTAGGCTAGGGGAGGGCCCCGGCCAAACTACTCAAAAGGGGGGGGGAGGGGTGTTGGACGAAAAGGCATAAGGGAGAGGAGAGGATTTCAAGACTTGGAAGGCTTGTTTGTGGATGAAGAACTCTTCATCTAAAGGGGGGTATTTATAGGTCAAGGGATGGCCAACCAATGGCCAAGATTATGCCATGTGCAAGGCAAGTGTAGGGTGAGGATTTAGGCAAGTGTCCTTGGCCAACTTGCACACAAAATATCCTACCAACTCCAAGACAAAATAAGCCAACCCAATCGGCCCTATTGCCGTGTCAAGTCCACCAATTGGAGGGTGACAAGTGTCGCCCTCCCGTTGGTCCAAAATGTTTCGTCTCTCGGAAAAATCCGCAAAAATTAGAAATGGCATAGCCGGAAATTACCCTACGAAAGCTGTGAAAACGTTTCGTCGGAAAAACTATTCATTTTGAGAGTTGTGCCAAAAAAAAAACGTCCAAGCCTACTTTAAGGCCAAACTTTTTGTACGTATTCCCACGCATACTCCGGAAATACGGGTATAACAATTTCAATCGCTCGCAATAGCCCACCGGCTTCGTACACAACCACGACTGCTACTAACTCTGACACTAAGCAAGAACTCCGCTATGTCTCTTTTCCGGTCATCTTACCCATACATACATCTGAGGTCACGACACGACTTAGTCGGCCCCAAAAAATTAGAGCAATAAGCACTGCGTGCCTTCCCTAAAACCTGCTGACTAGTCCTGCAGCACCGGGTACACGCAATCTATCCTCATCTCACAGCACCCCATCCGTGCTACTCAACAGCTCTTCTCTCCTGAGAGTCAGAATCTCGATACCAGATCATAATCGATCTCATACTGCCGCCTCCTTACCTCCCCAACAACGGAAGACTGCAACCTCTGATCTAGACTTCATTAACCTTGAAACAAATAATCGAACCCCTAGGCTCGTGAATCAAGGATCTCACTGACCATATCCTGTCTATCGGCTGCCCATCCGCATCACCCCAGTCCACCACAAATAGTATCTCAGAATCGCCTTGGCTTTCCTGATGGTATAGGATACCAATATCACAATCTTGAGTAACTCTAACCACCATCGGTGTCGCAAATTCTATCGCCTCTGCGGACATACCGAGGCTTTGTGGTCCGCATAATTATCCACATGAAGTTCAGAAATACGCCATGCCCCCAAATCTTCCAGGCATGATTTAACTGCCGCCAGCTCTAAATCGTGAGTGGCGCAATTTCTTCTCCTGCTTCCCTAACTACCGGGAAAACATAGGCTCTATCCTTATCGGGTTGCGTCAGCACACAACCTAGCCCAACACCCAACGTGTTATCATAATAACCTAACCCTCTAGTCTCCCATAAGGGGTTAGAACTGTAGTCGTGGTCAACTTATCTTTCGATAACTGAAAGCCTTTCTCATTCCTGCGAAATATTCGGGTATCCTTAATCTCACTTATGGTTCCTGTTTCCCTTTCTCTTGCAACCAAACTTGGTCACTAAACTTAGATTTGATTCCTTTGCTTGCCTCACGCCAAGACTTCATCACAATCACATTTGGGGAGGTTTTGATCTCGCCAAATAGTAACCCGCTTTCCTTTCCCGCCAGGTAGCCTATAACTAGGTGTTACCACATTTTCTTGAAATGTTCTATCGCCCATTATCAACTAATGGTCTTTACACTGCCCTGGGTAATCATGACCTGCAACTTACATTAATATCTTTACGATACTTCGACCAATTCGTGACGTCGTTCTTAATTACCCCAACACAACACTTTTTCCACGGTTACTTACAATCAGAAACCTATGGCACGACGATCTGAAGACCTTACTGCCTTATATCCTTCGCCTAACAACATGGGTACACGCAACCCCATAATTCGTAAATCCGTTCTTTTATGTGGGGAGAAAACTTATCTCCCTTTCTTACACTTTCTCGAGTCACAACCCTAATCACAGGTCCTCTCGCGTCCAAGAATTATCTAATCATCACGCCCCACCTTAAAGTAGTGTAGATTTTCAAAACCTACCAAAGATGCCCTCACTTTCACGGCAAAGACTGCATTTATTTATTCATGACTTGCACATTTTCACGAAATTATTCGGAAGGTCGTGGCCCCGACCGCCACACCAAACCAACTCCAAGTACCCCCAAGGGCATTTAACATAAATTCCTTCAAATTCAATTATTACTACTTTCTGCCTCAATCCACCTCAAATGAACAAATCACACAGACTTATTAAATACAATTATGCCAAAGAAGGAAGAATAATTCACTGGTTACCACCACTTCTCTTCCTTTCCACTCGATAACCGGCTTATCGGAAAACTGGTACCGAAATCAATCTCTCTCTGTAGTCCACGTTGGCATCACAAGAGGCCAACTAGTCCGTACTCATAATGACCTCAACGTCTGTCATAACAGCTCTGCTAGGTCTTCTAAGGTCCAACGACTGTATCGTTACCGGTAATTATTATCTACTCGCTCAGCTACCACCCATCACTCACGGGTGTGATCACCCCGAAAGGTTCTCATGGATTCAGGCTTTATTTCTTTACACTTGGTTGCTCTCTTTTCACCGGTCGCATTTTCCGCATCCCAAACTTATTTTTAGCGTATGTACATAGCCTTCATACTGATCCGGGTCTCCAATCTTTGGAGTTACAAAATTAAACAATACAAGGCCCATTCCGGCTCTCGCAACCTGGTTCCGGTGAAATACGTCCACGAACCCATAAACGATTAACTAGACTTGGCCTTACACCGTGACCTGCCACGTGACTACTACCAACTAATCCCATTTCATTTCAAGCTATGGGCGACCCTAATAGATCCTCAACCCGACTGGCCGCACTTAACTCTTACCCTGGCCCGACTTAACTTTACTACCCGAGAAGGCCTTATATACCTAAGGTCTCGACGGTTATCACATTCTCAGGCTCGCAATTTCCATGCTCCAAGCCTAACTTATCAGCCCCCCGTAACCGGGTACAAAGACTTCTCAGAAAATCATAGCCGTGTTGTCTTGACCACAACAACTATACTTTCTTCGTCCGATCTCGCCAGATAATTCCCTTTAAGCATACCACGAGCTTAAGTTGCTAACATAGTCTTCCACTTAGTCTCTTAATTAACTTCTTAAGGGTCCATTACATTCTCACATATCCCATCATCACCTAATTATCTCAAATTAGCACGTAAAACCTTGATGAGAGTTCCTTAACTGCTCATACCTTCCCGATATTTATTTAGTCCTTATCCAATCCTGGTAATCTAAAATCATCCTAGGCAACACACATGTGACCCCCAAACATAAATCAGTATAGTTGTATGTCACAATACCAACTATACTACAAACATTACCCACCTGGATACGCAATCCACATAATCCTTCCCGGTCATCTTTGCCTTTCTCAGAAATGCAAACAATCATAACTTGTTAGGGAAAGATGACCCTAACCATACAGCTCTATCGCACGATCTTAGAGTGAGAAGAATGGAAACCAATCCTAAATGTCCTGCAGCCTCCTGATTATAGATGTGGTGCACAACACACCGATAATCAAGACTCTACTAGACACGGTCTGTAGACACTTTCCGAGGACTAACTGCTCTGATACCACTTTTGTCACGACCCGACCCCGGGCCGCGACTGGTGCCCTACCTGGGCACCCTGTTCAGGTATACATCAGAGAATAACAGCGGAACATACACAACATAAACACATGTGTAAAATAATATAACAACACAAAGCAACCGGAGCAAGGTCGCCTTCCATGATATAAACAAAGTCAAAAGTACATCTTCACAACTTAGTTCTTACAACCCAACCACATATGTGAATACTGCACTTAGAATAACAATCGTGGACGGGCTTCGCCATACCCCGAATGTACATATATCTACAACATCGTGGAAAGATACTAAAGAAAGACAAGCCTCCGAGAATGGAGCTTCCGACGCCCGATAAGTGATCCTAAGAATGTGGATCGCCACTGCTACCCTTTCTCGCGGCATGAACGCACCGAGGAAGGGGTCAAGACACAATATGTACTAAGTATGTAAATCGAAAGTATCAGAATTACAACATAAGTTTAATAGAAAGCCGAGACATGTATGATAACAAAATTACGATGCATCTAAAGGCCTTACTAACAATGAGAGTAGAAAATAGGTGTATACTTACAGATAAAGTAGGAAGCTCACGATCAAAACAGACCACCGTCCGCAGATCATTAAGCAATCCTATTCACCGGGACTATTTCACCCGCATAGATCGCGTGGACCCGCATGAGGTATTCCTCGCATGGGACTATTTCACCCGCATAAGCCCTTACGGACTCGCATGAGGTATTCCTCGCATAGGCTGGACCCGCCCGCATGGGACTATTTCACCCGCATAAGCCCTACGGACTCGCATGAGGTATTCCTCGTGATCGTGGGTAGCAAATCCACTGAATATGCAATGCCACAAACCCGGAATGACCGCAATTATTATTGAACTACTAGCACAACCGCTATCACACATAACATAAGCACTACCGCTTATCATACAATATATAAGCAAGTTACAATCCTCTAACTTCTTATTATTCTGTTTCATATACACTCTCATTTTAGTTTACTTAAGGCACTAACATGTTCTTTATAAAAATCCGGGAATTTAACC
This sequence comes from Przewalskia tangutica, assembly GCA_029844215.1. Lineage (NCBI taxonomy): Eukaryota > Viridiplantae > Streptophyta > Magnoliopsida > Solanales > Solanaceae > Przewalskia > Przewalskia tangutica. The sequence continues at coordinate 64,223,939 of CM056722.1, read as the reverse complement.
CAAAGTACTACGTACTTCTACTCTTTAAAAAATGACTCTTTTTAGTAGAAAACTTCCAAGACACTATTAACCATAGTATCAAGTCCAAAGTACATTTCAAGGCAAGTCACAATACCTTTAGAATTAAAGTAGGTTTCTAAATCAAGTGACTCCTTTTCTTATTAAACCTTGGGCAATTGATACCTTAAAATCAATTTGCCTTTTATTAACACAAGCCATTTACCTTTGCATAAAGTCAATATAACCAACTCCCCATAAAGTCGTTATATTCACTTTATACCTTAGTCAAGTACATTTTTCCTATCCAAGGGACTTATACGATTAAAACGACACAAGTATCACATACTTTAAATCTCTTCAAGTCCCTTAACTTTACTAAGACTTAAGACATCCTTAATATTTCAAAGAAGTGAGTTAACTTCCTAACTCACCCGACTTGGCATTTCATAAAACAAGTAAAGAATGTCATAGTCTTGTACGTCCACCATACTATATACGTGAAACTAGTCATGCTCAAAGGATAGGGAAAAGTTCTACATACCTCGTCGGGTCAAACCACTTGCCAAGTACAAAGTCCCGCCCGTAGTATATCAACCTATAATATTCACAATACGTCTATTAACGCCTTACTTCAATCGTAGAATATAATAAGTGTAAAGTCTCCATTTTCTACGGAAAATCGGACAACACCTCCTTTGTTTCTACTCACTTGCCACCTTTTTCAAGGCCGAAAATACAATAACAAAACAGCCCCAATTGGCTCACAATTATATAGAAGGTAGTCCAATACAATGACTAACTAAACAGCCCCAATTGGCTCACAATTATATAGAAGGTAGTCCAATACAATGACTAACTAAAAAGCCCCAATTGGCTCACAATTATATAGAAGGTAGTCCAATACAAATTTATAACAAACTAATACGACTACAAGTCCACAATCGGCTACCTTGAGTTCATCAATACCAACTGTTGTCCAATTTCCATTTCAATCCAAATTTGTAGCATAACATGATATCAAGTCGCATTTGATTATAATAACCATAATCCTTAAGTCAATGACATGCGACGGTTCTAACAACGATTAAATTGTAATTCAACTTAGTCATGGCTTACATTACATTTCGGATTTCCAAGGCTATAATCAATCCATAATCCTTATAACCTCAAGATAACAACTCCATGCTTGCAACATACAAAGCTAACAACAACAAAATAAATAATCTTGTAATACTTTCAAAGAACAAGATTATACCTCAATGATTCTTAATCCAACTCCAATCCGAAGTCGCTCCTTAGTAGTTTATAGCCTCTCCAAGACACTTCAATCCTCTTGTTGAGACCCTTAGAACAACACCAACAATTATCCTTCACAACTCCAAACAAAACCTAGAAAGACCCTTAGGTTCTCGTTTTGCGACTAATCCGTAAACTACCTTTTTCCAAGACTTTTCTATTGAGATGTGTTTACAATACACCTAAGAACCTTGGTTTAAAGTGTGGGATCAAATGGACAAGAAACGAAAATCTTTCCCTTTCTTTCCATGGTGAACCCGAGACCCCCCTCTTAGTGCTCTTCAAATTTGTGAAAAAAAATTCTAAGTGTTAACTCCTCTCTTGCTACTAGTATTATAAAGAGAATTGGATGGTCAAGATAAATACAAATGTGAGGCTTGGATGTGGTCTTACAAAAGATCAAGACTTATTGACCAAGACTTAGTCAACCTTCTCAAGCTACACAAGTTGCAAGACTTGTCTTGCAACAAAGTTCCAATGACCCTCTTGCCCTTGCACATTTCGACCAAGGCATCACATAAGGGGGGTGACACGTGTCGCCCTCCCATTCGTTACAATAATACATTTTTCGACAATTCCATAATTTCCGATAACTTTTTACAAGTCTCAAATCTTAACATTTGCGAGTTCTTACTTACGTTCTTAAAACATATCCTGAAATTCGGGGGTGTAACAGTGACAATATCAGAATTCAGGCATTTGTAGTTCAACTCAAATAGACTTCTAACTGTGATTAAATAAAGCAAATTCCGAAAACTAAAAAAAGTCCCAGAACAATCTCGTTGCAATGTGAATGATTCTCTGGTATTAAGTTCGCTACATATCCCTGGTTTTCAGGAATTAGGTTACTTGTAGTTCAACTCAATAAGCTAAAAAAGGCATCCCTTATGCGAGAATGTCTTTGCCGTTTTTGAAAAACGTTTTTGGTATATATCTTATCGGTTGCGTTTTAAAAAAAAAAAAGTTTTCCAATTTCTGTGGTTGCATGTGGTGTGGAGTGATATTCAAACCCTATCCAGAGAGCTTGACTCTCATTGGCACATTGTCTCCATCGACTTCCTAAGAAAAAGTTTCATATTTTCTCTGCATGCGTCTGGATCTGGTCTCGACAACTTCCAACTTGTTTCATTTGTTGGGATAGTGATGTGTTTGATTTTTTTATCCTACCACACTAGCATGGTTTTTGTTGTTGTGGCCTCCTGGGCAGCTTTCCCGAGCTGGTGACTCTCTTGGTAATGCCTGGTTCATGCGACTTGCTTGGTTGAATTTGTCTGAACGGGTGACTTGTTGGGCACCGCCTGGCTTGTATAGCCCTCTTAATAGTCTGATATGAATGGTTCTCTCAGTAGTATATCAATGTCCCTCTCCGCATGTACGTATTTGTATGAATGGCCTTCTTAGCATACATGTGTTTGTATTAATGGCCCTCTCGGCATGCAAGTGTTTGTATGAATGACCCTTTTGGTATACATGTGTTTGTATGAATGGATCTCTCAGTATGCATGTGTTTATATGAATGGCCTTTTAAACATACATGTGTTTATATGAATGCTCCTATCGGTAGTGTTTGAATGAATGGCCCTCTCAGCTGCACTTGTATGAATGACCCTCTTGGCATGCATGTGTTTGTATGAATGACTCTCTCGACATGCATGTGTTTGTATGAATGCCCTTCGATATGCATGCATTTGTATGAATTACCCTCTCGATATGTATGTGTTTGTATGAATAACCCTCTTAACATGCATGTATTTGTATGAATAGCCCTCTCGGCATACATGTGTTTGTATGAATGTCTCTATCGGTATGCATGTATTTGTATTAATGTCCCTCTCAATATACATATATTTGTATGAATGACAATCTTGTCATGTATGTATAGATGGAAGATATGGCCCTTGAGACTAGATTGTAATTCTTTCGTCCTTTTGTCGGTTGTGACCTTCCCATTCAGATGGTCGTTTTGTCCAATATAGCCCTCGTGGCTGGGTTGTGCTATCATTATGGCTCTTTGTCCTTCATATGGCCCCATGGATGGATTGTGCCGCTCTTATGGCGTTTTGTCCTTTATATATCTCTCATAACTGGATTGTGCCGCCCTTATGGCGTTTTTTCCTTTATATAGCCCTCATGGTTGTATTTTGTCGTCCTTATGACGCTTTGTCCTTTGAATTATAGCCCTTACGGCTGAATTGTGTCGCCCTTATGGCGCTTTGTCCTTTATATATCCCTCATGTCTGGATTATTCCACCCTTATGGCTCTTTGTCCTTTACATTATCGCCATTATGGCTGTATTATGCCACCCTTATAGCACTTTGTCCTTTATATAGCCCTCATGGATAGATTGTGCCACCCTTATGGCTAGATTGTGCCACTCTTAGCCATTTGGTATCAAAGCTTAGGCTAAAGGATTGTATCTACAATTCTTAATCCTAGGTTCTTCTATTTTGAAAATCCCAAAAAATCAAAAAAATCAAAATTTCCATAAATTTGTTGTTGTTTTGGTGGATTTGAGGTTAAATTTGAGTTCCTTGATATAAAAAACCCCTAGATTTTAAATTTCATGGCATTTGAAGTGTATTGAGGATTCTACTATCGAAGATTTGAAAATTGAAAGTGAGTGTTGACATCCAATTTTGACCCATCTTTTAGTCATTTCTTGCAATTTTAAGCATTTTAGGACACCGCATTTTTGCATTTTTTACATAATATTCTATGTTTATTTTTTTCACAAAATGGCATTGCATCTTTTTATTTTAAATTAAGCATTATGTTTTTGTTAATATTATGTTTCTTTATTATTAACGTCATTTTATTTTAATAATGTTTGCATCTCTTTAAATAATTAATTGACATCTCGTTTTTACTTTTAATTAGGCATTAAACATTTCTTAAATATTGTATTTTATTATTATTGCATCGGCATTTTCATTTTTGATAATTTTGTATCTTTTAAAATAATTTTTCTTTTAAATAATTAACTCGTTTTGCATTTTTGTCAAATCAGTCCAGCCCGAGGCACAATCCGGATCAGTCAAATCCGCCAAAAACCGAAGCTCAAACCGAGGCCCAATACACCTTTCATCTATTTTCCCCCGAAATACCAAACCCTAAACCTAAATATCTACCCTATAAATAAAACACTACCCCTCATTCTAAACACTTCCTTCAGCCGCACATCTCACTTTTGATATATTCATTTCCCTCATCTTCTTAATTCCCACACCCCACCAGCACTCTCTCAAACCTCACCCTCTCACCCGTCGAACCCCACACCCCGTCACCACTGCTCACCGTCGAACTCCCCACCTACTTCCCGTCGGTTCCTCTGCCTCGCCGGATTTGACTACTGGCGACTGGCGGAGAGGGTGTTGGGTCCAGAATCACCTATTTTTGTATTGTGATGTATTTTATATGGTTTGTTTGCTCGATTTGAAACTAGTGTTGCCGCCGGAGCTCCGACTCCGGCGACCGTTGTTTACTGTTTCTATTGTTTTCACCTGTTGTTGGACTAATTTTGGTGTTTTGTCCCACCCCCTTTATTTTGATTTTTTGCACTACTTGGGGGTGCTCCGATGACGTTTTGAGCTTTCCGGCGAACCACAACTGTTGTGGTTTTGCCACTGCTCCTATTGTTTTACTGTTCTCCGACGACCTGAAATTACCGGTGAACTATATTGATGCTGCTTCTACTGATTAGCGGACTGTTTGGTGTTCGCCATGTGAACTATGCTTGGCTACTGCTCGGACTGATTTATGTCTTTGTTTCTACTGATTTTGGCATTTTTTTTTGTTGGTTGCTTCTTTCTTTTACTACTATATTGCTCACTTGGGAGGCTTTTCACTGTCTGGGGACTGTTTTACCCCTCGTACTATTTTGCTATACTGATTTTGAACATATTGCTACATTGTTGGTATTTACTGATTTGAACGGATACTACATTGGCCAATTAAAAAGTTATCCGTCGATTTTTGAGGTCTCCACAGTTGCAAAGACGGAAAATAAAATAAAATGAAGTTTTCTGGGCAATGATGATTTCTTCCGCTTACACCGGATAACCAACATGCGCTGGCAGGGAGAATTTTCGCAGCCGGACTTGTTTAGGATGTCCCACTTTATATTTTATATATATGAGCCCTCCGTGTTTAAAACTATTATTGTTTTGGCGCGGATCTGGAGGTTTTATTTATTTTATTGTTTCTAACAATATTGGTCGATGAAGAAATCTCTGTCTGATTTCCGAGGCCTCCCTGTACAAAAGACGTATTTTTGGTTTTACTTTTTAATTCTTGTCATTGCTTTAAAATTATTTATTCTATTACTAACACTTTTAATAAGTGTTTATGCAGGTACCCGAAGATCATCTTGTGTAGAAGGCCTAAAAAGGGCTAAAAGATGTCTCAGAGTTTATTTCGATTTTAGCTTTATTATTTTGTATTGCATTCCATTGTAATTGTAAATTATGAAAAATGCTTAGAATATGTAGAATAAAAAGGCAATAAACAATTAACCTAGGTTTGAACGGATAACCGCAAGTTAGCGGATCTTAAAGGATGTCTAACCCCTTCCCTTTAGGATAATAAAGAACTCTGATCCAGAATCTCATTAATTTCGCAGACCATTAAATGGAGAATAATTGCAGTATTTTTATTGCAATAAATCAAGTGTCCTAATTCACTTAACTAATTAGGTGGTGACTCCTCAAAATCAGCATTATTGCTCCATTCAGGGAACCGCGCCAAAGAACAATGTTGCGGATATCGTTCAGACCCCGAGGTCAAAAACGGGCGTGACAGTGAGTTTTGATGAAGGAAGGTTATATTGCTTCTAAAGTTGGTTGGTTATGTTCTACTCATCAATGGGAGCTTGAATATAAAATTTGATGGCAATTAGAGGTTATTTAGATAAGTATTGAAGAATCCACCATTGAAGTACCTCAAGAACTTGAAAGTGGGTCTTGTTGAAGAAGGTGAAATTGGAACTTGAAAGTGCATTTCCATGCCACACACTCTTTGGTGATGGAGACAGGACCTCCGGAGGCCATGGAAGGATAAGTCACAAGGGTATACATTGTATGGATGATTTCTTGGAAGAAGCATGGAGATGAAGGCCAATTGATTGAAGCCACACAATGTGGTTAGAAGTGCAAACATGGCTACAAGTACAATTCATGCTAAGGAGTGTAATTCATAGTTAGGAATGCAATTTGAGGCTAGGAGTGCATATTCGAGGCTAGGATTTCAATTCAAGAGAAGAATGTTCCATGTTGGATTGTTTGTGCAAAGGCCATTTTTGGCTCTTTATTGTAATATGGATATTATATAAGGACCCTAAGCCTTATTTTCATCATTAGCTTGAACAGGGATATTGAACTCATATGAGTGTATTAGTATTATCTTAGGATAGTTTGTAGTATCAATTAGTATTTAGTGATAGATAATTGAGGTGGATTCCTTAGTTAGTTACTGAACTCAATTCCATCAATTTCATAATTGTGATGTTCACTTGTTGATTGATTTGTATCATCTCTTTTATTGAAAGTGAATAGTATATGTTCTTTTGGTCGAATTCAATTGAGAGAGTTTGAATTCTATATATCCAAGTTTGTCCATAAATTAATTACCAATCGGGTCTTGCTTCTATCCTTCTCCTCTCATCTCTAATTTCTAACTATCATTAATTCTGCATTTTTGAATTGTCTTGTGCTTCCTTGAGTATTGCAACTTGATTCTAATCACAAAACAATGGAAAAAAAAATGTTAATCATAGATATAAAAAGTGTTTGATCAAAAGTAGTATTTTAATTACGAAATATATTATTATCTTATTGTCATGACATGTACAGTCTGAGCGAGATACTTTGACCGTCCTTGGCACTTTTGGGAGAACTCCCGGCTTTCTTGGAGAAATTTTTGAGACCCCCAAAAAAATTTGCCCAGTTGAAGGTTAACATCAGCGAACTCTCGTGCCGGATAATCGTGAAGGAATTTTTGAGATCTTCTCAAAACTTCTGTCCCTGTTGAAAATTTTAAGGTCGTCTGACTCTTGTGCTGGACTTGGCGGAGGAATTTTTGAGGTCCTCTCAAACATTGTACGCCAGTTGAAAGATTGAGGTCCACGACTCTACGGGGACATTTGAAATCTTAATGTCTCAGTGGCTTCCTAAGGGTTTCTTGTTTTTTTATTGGTGCGACTGAGCTCGAGGATTGCCTATGTACCCTATCATAGTAGGAATCATGTCGAATCTACTTCGACACAAAATAATTAATTTTTTACAATAATGTGACCGAGTCATATGTGGACTGCCTACGTATTCCACCTCGGGAAATCAGGTCATCACAGTTCATGACACAAGGAATGTCATTTGGTTTTTCTATTACAAGTGAAGAAGACCAAATCCGATGAGGATTACTCAGCACATTCGTAAACCTTTATTAGTCTCTTTAAGGGATCATACCATCATCGAGCTCACATCAACTGACATTACAATAATGACGACGCACGAAAACACGAGGTGTAACATCTTCATTCACTTGGGGGAATGAAACCTGATTATTTGAATGTGCTTGATATAAAACATTCATCTATAGCTCAATATTTTGCTGAAACACAAGAAGACATTGCTTCAGAATATTTCTCAGATACTTTATCAATTCTTTCTACTTCAGGAGTATAGTGTCAGAATTTTACAATTTTCGGAGTAAAGTCTAAAGTTTTACCACTTCAGGAGTAAAGTTTAAAGTTTTACTACTTCGGGAGTACAGTTTAAAAGTTTTACCACTTCGGGCGTAATGTTTAAAGTTTTACCACTTCTGGAGTAAAGTTTAAAGTTTTACCACTTCGGTAGTAAAGTTTAAAGATTTATCACTTCAGGAGTAAATTCCAGAGTTTTACAACTTTGAAAGTGGATTTCAGAGTTATACTACTTTTGAAGTAGAAATAGTTGTACTACTTCGGGAGTAGAATTCAGGGTCTTACTAATTTTGCAGTAGAATTTAGAGTCTTGCTACTTAGAGCTCAAAGTTCTACTACTTCTAGAGTAGGGTTCTACTACTTCGAAACTAGAGTTCAACGTTCCTATACCCATTTCTAATTCATCATTTTTCTCTCTTTCTCCATTTCCCTCTCTCGTCCAGTTTTGGTTCATCTTCTTCATCATATTCATTGTGGATGAGTAAAAGACAGTTTCAAGTGTCAACATTGAATCATCCCTTCGATTAGTAAAACTTACCTGCAGATCTATACCATTGCAAGTTTTGAAAACACCTCCATCTCAAGTCGGACAATTCATCGGTTTTGCCAATTTTCAGGTCTTTTTTTTTATTATCTTCCATTTGTTCTATTTAATGTACGATAAAGAGGAACATGGGTCTATCAATGCATACTCATGAAGATAAGAGATTGATAATATAAATGTCATAACATCAAAAAATGACTATAGATCATGGTGACCAACCAACACATAGATACGGTTCTGATGACCACCTAAGCTGGACGTTCCACCTCTACCTCTACCAGTCGATGTCAAAGTATTCTTCCCAAGAGGGCATAAAAATGAAGAAGAAACAATTACAAATCAAGTGGGTTATGCCAATACCACATTATTCTCTCATCAGACAGTTCTGTATAATATGAACGGGTTGTCCGCAGAATAACACGGTCCTGACGCTTGTGAACTCTGACCCTGAACAGAATAAGTAGATTGATCATGACGCTGGCCTTGAAACTGTGGTGGTCCACTGGCTGTCGAATAGGATGGGCGCCTAGGAAACTGTGGCCTAAACCCACCCCTGAAATCTCCTGAATCACCTGCACACAAGGCCCTCTTATGTTGGTCTCTATCATGCTCTCGATCAACTCGTTGTTGTCACTTACTACCTCCAGATTCTGTGCATAAGCCTGGATGTGAGACATATCCATACCCAGATTCAGAGTGGTTGCAACACACTCATTAAATAAGTGTGGCACCAATCAACTAACAAACTGATGCACCAGATCTCATCTCACCTACAAATCGTAGGAGCATATCTGGCCAAAGATTTAAACTGCAAGTTGTATTCTCTTACACTTATATTACCCTACTCAAGATGTAGATACCTATCTTGTCGAGCCCGTTGGAGCTTGACTTGCAGATAATGTTGTAAGAAACCCTTAGAAAACTCCCTCCATATAGTTGGTGGGCATGAGGTCTCCTAGACTTCTCTCATGTTTCGTACCATGTCATAGTGACATCCCGATATCTATAATAAGCTAGCTCTAACAATTCAATATCAGTGGCATGCATGTTATACCCCGTAGTTCCGGAGTATGTATGTAAGGACGTACGTACGAATGTATAAACCCTAATTAGGGTAAGAATGAAAGAATTGTTTTCCGACGGAAAATATTCCGAACCTTGTGAAGGAAATTTTTACGTTTTCAATATTTTTATGGAATTTTTCCGAGAGTTAAATATTTTGGACCAATAGGAGGGCGACACGTGTCACCCCAAGTGGCATTTTGGACGGTTTTTGCTAGACTAGTGGGCAAGACAAGTGGCCAAAAGTCTTGCATGGTATTGCATGACATATACACGGTTTTGGCAAGAAAGTGGGCTAGTCAAATGGTCAAAGTCTTGCATGGAATTTGCATGGCATTTGTGGGACAAGTGTAGAAAGGAACCTACACAAACAATCTATGTCATACACATGTTTCAATCCTAACCCTTGGTTGTACTATATAAACCCATCTAGTTGATGAAAATCTTCCACACTTAGAATATTTCAAGACTTGAAAATAATTTCCCTCTCCCTTCCTCTCTTTTTGCTCTAGTCGAGCACCCCTTCTGTCACGACCCGTTCCGGGGCCCGTGACTGGTGCCTTACCCGGACACCCAAGTAGTCATACATCAGAGATATCAGCGGAAAATTAAAACAAGACATGAAACAATATAAATGAGACACAATTTCTGGGGAAAAGTTGCCTTTCGGCATATATATAAATACCCAAAATGAACAGTTACATCCCAACTTTTACAACAGGACTACAGACCTCTAAGAGTTTATAACAACAATGGCGGGACAGGGCCCCGCCATACCCCTGAATCCAAATACCTACAACGACAGGGGACCATACCAAAATGCTAAGCCTCCGGAGAAACGGAGCTTTTCCAACGCTGAAACGGTGATCCTAAGAACGGGGATCAACAGTAGGAGTACCTCTACCTGCGGCATGAACGCAGCCCCCCGAAGGAGGTCAGTACAACAGGTACCAAGTATGTGAAACTGTAAAGTACTTTAAATGAAATCAAAGTATTTAAAACCATTTGCAAATACAATTAGTTCAATTTGCACATAGTGCCATATCACAAACAAGAGCAATAATAGGTAAAATAAGTGTCTTTCCTAGGCCGCGAATGATCGAAGCAAGGCCAATTGCCCATAGTATCATTATGCATGCCTAACCCTGGACTCCCGCAGTCCGCATAGGTCACACATAGACCCGCATGAGGTATTCCTCGCATCGGGGGTAGCTAACCCCCGGTACCCTCCGGACTCCGCGATCCGCATAGTCTCGATAGACGCATAGTCACACAGACCGCATAGGGCATCCCAGTCGGGATAAAACACCGGAATGATCAACCTGGAACTCCGCGACTCGCATAGTCACGCAGACCGCATAGGCCGTATAGACCCGCATCAAGGGTGGCAAGCCCTCGGTATAACAAGTCAAGGGGGTATGTGATATAATAACAGTACAACAGTCCTAACGTTTAACAACGTAAGCACAACAAGAATAATATCACAAGACACTAACACACGTAGTATCATAACATGGGTACTTATCAAACCAGCAGGAAGGTATCACAAGGCTATTACCAGCAAAACTTAGACAAGCTAACCACACACGGTACGTTAATGTTTACGTTTAACAAAACCAAGTTCTAACTCCAAAGTACTACATACATTAATTCTTTAAGAGATCCATTTCTTTTATAAAGGTCACCCGATACCCGTAGTAATAGAGTGACTAACATTTTTAAGTAAACCAGAACACTTTCCTTTTTAAAATCAAGTAACAACATTCTTTCCTAAACGTTCAAGTTTGCCTAATTTCCATTACTCAAGTCTTTTATTTTAAAGGTTTCATAACTCATAGACTTGATCATTTAAAACGTAATCTCTTTTTAAAACAAGTTGAGCAATATGCCTTAGGTGTGAGTAGGTTTATTCTCGTTTATAACAATCTTATTAAAGCAGCCATGATCTAGGAATTGTAATATCATTTTGTCTCATCTTAGCTTCTATGCAGATGGAGGTTTCTACTGGTTTTAATAATACTTAAATAGTCAATACATTTCCCTTTATTAGCGCTGCAGTGGTTTGTTCGGTACTTATTCTCATTTCCAAAATCAATACAAGGCTTTTATAAACAATTAAGTAAACCGTTCCTTTTATCTCTCTTAAGTCGTTATACCTAACTTCCCATAAAGCTAGTATAACTTCTTAAGCTTTCAAAACCAAGTATTATCCTTCTTTCAAAAAGGTTCCTTAATTCTCTTGAACTACTTCAAGATTCTTATTATTCAGGCTTAAGTCAAAAGACATTGCCGTAAAACTACGTTCAGTTAACACACGTACGCGTCACCGTACTATATATATATTCTTTTAAAATATCATGCTCAAGAGTATAGGAAGAATCACATACCTTCTCGGCGAAATCCACCTGCCAAGTCGAATATGTCGCGCGCAGAGAATCAACCTATAATAGTCAAATACGTCTATCAACGTCTAGACTATTCTGTAAACAGTTCTAAGCGGAGGGTTCTCTATTCTACGGAAAATTGGGCAGCACTTCCCTACCCGCCAAGCTACTCAAGTCTACTGTAAATACAGTCCTATGTAAGTACAGTTCAATTATATTCTTTAATACCTTCTAAGTATCTTATACTCAAGTCTTAACTATTCTTACATGTAATATCCAATTACAATAGAAGGACAAGAGTATTTACCTCGATAAGCCCAAAATTATCCAAGTTAATGTCGATCCTGAGCAACGTTTAGCTCCTACTCCGAGTGCTCCAATTCGCTCCAAGAAACCCTTAGAAGTTCTACCCAACTTCTACTTAATACTTCAACTACTTATGAAGATTTTTCCAAAGGGTTTCGTTTTTTTGGATAAAGGAAAGTATAGTAGTATTTTCCGGGCTTTTCGTATAGAGGGTACTTGGAAATACTACAAAGGTTTTGGGCTAGAGTATTTTGGCATTATAACAATACTTGGAGAAGTATTTCTCAACCAAAAGGGGGGGTGTTTCACGAGAACAACACTCAAGAGAGGGTGTGTTTCGCCAAGGCCTTCACAAGGGGAGGGTTTCGGCTAGCACAACTAGGAAGGGGGGGGGGGGGGGGGGAGAAGGGGGCTCTCGGCTAGAGCTCTCAAGAGGGGGGGAAAGGGATTTCAAGACTTAGAAAACATTTTGTGGATGAAGAAAACCTTCAAGTTAGGGGAGTATTTATAGGCCAACCAATGGCCAAGATGAAGCCAAGTGCTAGGCAAGTGTAGAGTGAGGATTTACCCAAGTGTCCTTATCCATCTACTACACAAAAATATCCTACCTAACCTTGACTAAACAAGGCCAAGAAATCGTCCCACCTTTTGCCCATGTTGCCGTCCAATGAGGGTGACAAGTGTCACCCTCCCGTTGGTCCAAAATATTTCATCTCTCGGAAAAATCCGCAAAAATAATAAATGACATAGCCGGAATTTTCCCTTCGCAAAGTTTGGAAAACGTTTCGTCGGAAAACGATTCTTTTTGGTAGTTGTGAACAAAATTTTCGGCCCTTGCCTACTTTAAGGCTTAAACTTTTATACGTACGCCCTCACGTACATACTCTGGAAATACGGGGTATAACATTCTCCCCTCCTTAGAAACATTCGTCCCGAATGTTCCTTCTAAGTCTCAAAACAAACATGCGCCAGTATAGTCTTCACTGCTATACTTACGAAAACAATTATGCCACACCTGGCCACAATACAACACGCGCAAGTACTTACATCCAAGTCCACGAGGAATCACCTCCACTATAAAAGCTCTCTCCCAAGGGCTAAAAGATACTCCCTTCGCACCTTTTCTTTACAAACGAAATGATCACTTCCATGTTCTCAACACATGCTCGCTTCTTCCCTTACTCGTCGTACCCTTCTCGTACACTCGAACTCTTTCTCATAACTTACCACATTTCTGTTACTGCCCCAGTTTCCAAATCTCTGGGTTACTACCTCCAACTTGGTCATCATAATGGGAACATTCTGGATAGATCTCCGATACTCTTCCGAACATAGCAACATGAAAGACCGGACGTACTGCTTCCTAAGTCGGACGACAATGCTAACTCATAGGCAACCTGGCCTATTCTACAAACAATCTAAAAGGTCCAAAGTAACTCGGGCTAAGCTTCCCCTGCTTTCCAAATCTCATCACACCCCTCCGGGGTGGTATTTTCAAGAAGACCCACTGTCAACCTGAACTCCAAGTGTCGACGCAGATCATCTGCATGACTCCTGTTGACTCTGAGCTGTCAATAACAGCTTCACCCTATCCACATCCTGCTGAATCAAGTATGAACCCACTAGATGAACCTTGCCAACATCGAACCAATCGATCGGCAACCTACACTTCCGCCCATACAAGGTGACATCTGAATACTGAAACGGTAGCTATTATAATACACACTCAACAAGAGGCCCTCAACAAGAGGCGAAAAGTCCTTACAACTACCCCTGAAATCAAAACACCGGCCCGACTACTGGTCGAACACATCCACGAACTCGTACGATGGTTAACACAATTTGGGCCTAACACCCTCGTGATCCTACCACCTGGCGGGACCACCACAAGCTGACCCAACCTCAAACTGGGCTACGGGTTGACCCGCAACGTGGCCTCAACCCGACCCACTTCTTGCGCCAAGCTCTTGTTCCCCGATCCGGAACAATCTTAATAACCAAGTCATGAAAACCTAGTGGTCATTCTTAGCTCAACTACCCTCTTTCATTTCACACTACTCAGGGACTTATCTCACAGATATATCCCACGTATACTATGCCCACTGGTAAAGGTCAAACACAAAAAAAAAAAAAATCTTCCACGCAAGATGGCCTCGCTTTTAAGGTTTCTACGTAATACTCTAAGGCTCACACTTCCCCTATCCCCAATCTTACCCTTTTTCCTAACCAGGATTTCTAATCACAATTAACACAATGCTATCTGAAAATAATACTTAAGATATTCGCATCTTATCATACATCTGAGATCTCAGAGGTTAAGGATATACCTGTATCTCCTGCTTCACTCTCCTTTGTCATTCTAATCAAGCCTGCCCTGTTTGGGCGCATAGCTGGGGAAGGTGATGAACTAGCCACTGATCCCGAAGGCTGAGTCTCCACATCCGCACCACCCTTGGTCGGACAATTCCTCGCAAAATGGCCCTGCTGGCCGCAAGCATAACAAGCTGTCGAAGTAGTACGACACTCCCCCGAATGATACCTACCACAACGGCTACAACGAGGTGGGGGTGGCCTCCTCTGGCTAACACCCCTTCCTCTCCGCACTGAATCATGGCAATCGATGGTAGTGAGTCCTCCTTCTGCACATTCTTTCGTCCACATGGCCCGACGGCGCAAGTAAAACAAGCACCGTAAAGACGACATTCCCGGTGATGGCGCCGCACCTGCATGAACACCGAGGAAAATCGAACCGGTGGCTAGAACCTACGTATGGTGAACGAAGCCACGAGTTCGACCAACTCGCATACCTCGAGCGCCACGAACCCCGGAGGAACACTGCTTGGCGGAGGCGCATATCTAATCTGCTGCTGAGGCGGTTCGCCTCGAACGTTACCAAAGGATTCTGCTGATCTGGCCCTCTTCTGCTGCCCTTGATTAACCTGTCGATCTCTACATTTCTCAACTTGTTGCACATAAGCCTGAACGCAGGCCATGCTCATTCCTGACTGAAGAGCTACTTCTTCACAACCCTCTCTTAGATAGTCATCAAGACCCGTGATAAATCGGTACATAATATGTTCTCTGGTTGCTATATCCATAGCTCGTAATAAGTCGTCTCTTTGCAATCCATACTCCTGTTCGCCGTGGGCGAAGGCTCATACATCATGGCCGCAGAGGCTATTCTTCTTGTGTTAAACTTTCTTTGGTGGTGACGCCGCAGAACTCCCGAATGAAGCACTCCTGTGATGATTGGGCTGTGCCACTTGTTATACCGTATTTTGAGTATATGCGTGAGGACGTCGTAGAAAATTTGAGCCTTAAGTTAGGCAAGTTTCAAATTTGTACACAACACCCGATTAGAGTCGTTTTTCGAAACGTTTCCATTGACTTTTGTTGGGAAAATTCCGGCTATGTCATTTATAATTTTGCGGATTTTTCCGAGAGGCGAAACATTTTGGACCAACGGGAGGGTGACATGTGTCACCTCACATTGGAAGCAAAGGGACGGCGAAATGGCCATTCTTGGCACGTTTTGTTGCCCAATTTTGGTCAAGGGTTAGGTAGGATATTTTGTGTAGTTGATGAGCAAGTGGGACCCACAAACACATGGCTTGATCTTGACCTTACACTTGCTATACACTTGGAAGAATCTTGGCCATTGGTTGGCCATTTCTTCACCTATAAATACCCCTCCATGTTGATGAACTTCTTCATCCAAAATTGTTCTAAGTGTTAAAAATCTCGCCCTCCCCTCAACCTTGAAATCGTCCAACACCCTCCCTTGGTTAAGGCCTTTGGCGAGAGCCTCCTCCCCTTTGTGGTGTCTAGCCGTGGGGTACCCCCCCCCTAGCCTAGTTGTTCTCGTATAATACCCCTTGTTGTGGTATAGAAATACTCTCCTAGTATTGTTGTAATGTCCAAATACCTTGGCCCAAATACCTTGTAGTATTCCCAAGGTTACACTTATACAAAAGCCAGGAAAATACGATTATACTTCCTTTAGCCACAAAACGAAACCCTAAGGAAATCTTCACCCGTTGTTGAAGTTGTAAGTAGAAGTTGGTTAGAACTTCTAAGGGTTGTTGGGCTTCGGAGTAGGAGCTAAGCGTTGCTCGGGATCGACTTTATACTTGGATAATTTTGGGCTTATCGAGGTAAACACTCTCGTCCTTCTATTGTAATTGGAAATTACATAAGTGTTGAATATATAGTTGTTGTATACTATATATAGAACTGAACTTAGTATTGTGGCAATGTCTTTTGACTTAAGCTCAAGAATAAAGAATTGAACAAGAATCACATAGAAGGATAATAAAGAGAAGAATCGAACCGTAATTACCTAGGGCTGTATTACATAGACTTATGTAGCATTCTTGTGTAGTAGAATTGTGCGCGTCCGGTTAGGCGTGTTAACCCCCTGGTTGGCTTGGTAGCGACCTCGATAAAGGAGGAGATTTCTGTTTGTTGCGGGAGTCTTGCCGAATTTTACGTAGAAAGATAGAAACTTGTGTTTTGGGGTTAATAGACGTTTGTGACCTTTATAGGTGAAAGTACTAAGAGTAGCGTATTCTACCGAGGAGTGGAAAGGGCTAGCAAGGTTGTAGTACTTGGAGCTTTGCTTATTGTCGATAATCGTCGCGAGGTATGTGAACCTCTTCCTATCTCTTCTAGCATGATATGTGTGAACTATGTAGTACGGTGACGTCATGTGTTAAGCGTGTTTGATTGTTCTTAAAACATAAAGTGTTATAACGGCTTTATGGGAAGTTGTTATAATGACTTTATGTAGGTAAGAAAATACTTTGTGGTTTTAAAAGGTAATCGATGTGAATTATAAGCGGCTAGTTATAATAAAGAACTTGATGTATTTCAAAAGATTTATAAATCGTTTTGGAAGGAGAGTAACACTTGGTTTTAAAAGGTTTTAAAAAGAGTTATACTAGCTTTATGGGAGTTAGGTATAATGTCTTAAGAGGTAAAGAAAATGGTTTCTTGATGTTAGAAGTTAAGAGACTTGATCTTATAAGATAAGAGACTTAACTTATTTGTTTTAATGTGAATGTTTGTGTGAAACCTCATTCGTGAGTAATGAGTACTTGGTTTTATTTAAAGGGATAATGTTTCTTGATTTGGAAATCAGAATGTGTATCGACAGCACCCTGCGGCGTTAATAAAGGAAAATGTATTGAATAATGATGAATTGTATTAAAACCGGTAGAAACCTTAATGCATAGAAACTAAGATGAGACAAAATGATATACATTTTCTAGATCACGATTCTTTGTAATAAGAATGTTGTAAACAAGAATAACCTACTCTCGCGTGAGACATATATTACTCAATTGTTCTAAAAGGAATCAAGTGATTAAGTTGGAAACTATGAAACCATTTGAAAATGAGAAGCTTGAGTAATTGAAACTAGGCAAACCTGGAACTTAGGAAAGAATGTTGTTACTTGATTTTGATAAGGAATGTGGGTTGGTCATTCTAATACTACTGGTATCGGTTGACTTTTATAAAAGTAATGGATCTATTTTAAAAGAATTTAACGTACTTAGTTCTTTAGGGTTAAAAACCGGATTTTGTCATAAAATGAAAGTACTTTGAGTTGTTGTGAAACTTGCCTTTACTTGTTATTGTGAAACTTGCCTTTCTTTGGTTGTTGTGAAACTTGCCTTTGCTTGTTGTTGTGAAACTTGCCTATGCTTGTTGTTGTGAAACTTGCCTATGCTTGTGATGATAGCCTTTGTTGTGCAAGTGTGGTATTTACGTATTCTGCGCGTCTCGATAGAGGCGGTTGACTTATTGAGAACTTACTTGGAGCGTCTTTGGCGGTGATGGAGAATTCCACGGGTATGTTTCCATTTTGATTCTTGTCTTGTTGTTGATGTCACATGGACGTGTCTGCCGATGTAGTATTAGGGCATGCGGCGTGCGGCGGGTTGATTACCGATATATGGTTATTCTTGCAACATGGGCGTGTCTGCACCGTCACGATATTAGGGGCATGTGGCCATGCGGCGGGTTGACCACCCGGTATATTGTTATTGAGGTTACATGGGCATGTCTACCGTCGCGATTCCAGGGGCATGTGGCCGTGCGGCCTTGTTATTATTGTTGCATCATGGACATGTCTACCGTCACGATATTCGGGGCATGCGGCCATGATGCGAACATGATGGATGTTGTGGGCGTGAGACCCATAGTTATATTTGAGTGGTGACTTTGAGGCGTGAGTCACGACTTAGCGCTTTTATGTTGCGTCTGTATTTTGGTTATCATACATGTCTCGCTTTTTAAGCTATTATGATTTCATTCTGATTTGTGATTTCACATACTTAGTACTTGTTATCGACCTCCTTGGGGGCTGCGTTCATCTGCGCGGTAGAAGTACATCGGTCGTGGATCCGCTCTTAGGATCTCATTTCGTGTTGGAAAGCTCCGTTCCTCGGAGGCTTATCTTTGGTATGTTTCCACGAGTTGTAGGTTCTTGTACATTCGGGGTATGGCGAGCCACTGTCCGTCATAGTTGTTGTAAATCTTAAGTGCATGCTGTATTGTGGCGGGGTTTGTAAAAGGATAAGCTGTCGGGTTTTTATGTATATCTGAAGGCTGCATTTTGGTTGCTTTTTATTTATTATATCTCTTGTTTCATGACTCGTGTTTTATTTTCCATTGGTTTTCTCGATGTTGTATCACTAGGGTGCGGGGTAGGCACGATCCACGGGCGAGTCGGGCGTGACAAAGTGGTATCGAGCGATTAGTCCTCGGAAAGTGTCTGGTCGTGTCTAGTAGAGTCTTGATTATCGGTGTGTTGTGCACCACATCTATAATCGAGGCTATAGGACATTTAGGATTGGTTTCCATTCTTCTCATTCCGAGATCGTGCCTTAGAATTGTGTTGTAAGTTGGACCCTCGGCGTGTTTCGTTTTTACGATTATGCCTGCGAAAGCGGCGAGGCGAGAAGGGCAAAGCGGCCGATGGAGCTGCTAGTAGGATTGAGAATGCGAGCGCGAGCGCCGAGACTGAGTAGTGCTTGACGGCGAGTTTTGCGGCGCCGCGGCCTGGCGAGTTTAGAGCGCGGCGGTGGCTGCGAGACTCTGATACGAGCCTCAGGTCCCGATGCAGGCGGGAGATGGGTCGCGAGAGATGGCGATTATTGGCGTGGTTGTGGCGAGATATGAGATAAGTGGGCCGGCGATTCGATTCAGCAAGACTGTAGTGCACCCGAGGCGAGCAGTTTGAGGCTACTGGATTTTTAGTTGTAGCACTTTGAGTTTCTGGTCGGCGGAGGATGATCCGCGGGAGTTCATCCGTCGATTCTGAAGGATCATGCGGGTGATCAAGGCTTGAGATGCAGTGACATTTAGTTCGCGTCGGTGCGTGATACATGATCGATTGGTTTGACTTCGTGGGAGCTTTCGGGAGAGCATGCACTTCCGGCCGTTTGGGGCGAGTTTTGGGGCCTTCCGGCACATTTCTTGCCTCCACAAATGAGAGGCTCGGTAAATGATTTTTGATGTTGAGGCGAGCAGGCGTCTGATTCGGAGTACAATGTGAGTTCGACTCATTGGCGGTATGTTCCGCATTAGTAGCTAGTATAGAGGATCGAGTGCACCGATATGTTCTGAGCTCGATGATTACCTAGCGAAGTTGTTGGTGTTTCTCTTCAGGGCATGGACATTGCCGCGTTGAGCTCATGCGCGGAGTGCGAGGCGCGGATCGGCAGGTGGACGGCTTTGTGAGAAGAAGGCGAGCGGCGGATATTTTGGCGACTTCGGCGGACCGCCTCGGCGAACTAGTTATGTACCTCGCCATTGCGCAGTGGTCCTCCGCGACGCCGGGACCCAGGATATTCGGGAAGCGGTCGGGGCTCCCGAGTTTGAGATGTTCGAGGAGTAGGGGTGTTGGCGGATCGATCACCCTACCGGTGTGGTCGATGTGGTAGACCGCATTCGGAAGTGTCGTAGTACGAGGAGCTTGTTATTCTTGCGCGCGGGGCCATATAACGAGAGTCCGACGTGGGTAGCGCTGGTAGGATAGCCTGACTACTAGAGCGATTGCGGGCCACGGTAAGTCGCGGTGGAAGTTCGATTTTAGCGGTCCTTGAACGCCTAGTTTGAGTATATCCTTAACCACTGTAGATACTTGTATGTATTGATGTTAATGATGTGTTAAGTGTTATGTTCGGATAGCTTTGTGCTATAGTGTGATTAAAAAATCTGGTTAGTGTGAGATGGAAGTGGTAGCTTCCAGTGTGTTCCGTGTCGAGGCGGAAGTTGGCGCTCTGATGGGTGGGTTGGGGCCATGTTGCGGGCCAACCGCGTCCGTTCGAGGAAGGTCAGCTCGGGTGGTCGCCGGGTGGCGAGTCACGAGGTGCTAGGCCAGTTTAGATGACCATCGTATGAGTTCGTGGATCGTTCGACGAGAATCGGTTCGTGAAGGCCGAGAATGGCCTTAGAAATCGAGGTTAGTAAGATGACCAAGTTTGGAGGTAGTGACTCGAGGGTTGGAAAGCGAGCGTTGGTGAAGTGTGGTGCGTGTCTTGGGAAGAGTTCGAGTGTTGAGCAGTGCGACGAGGTAGGGGAGAAGTGAGCGAGTGTGATCGTTCTTTTGTGAAATGAAGGTGCGGAGGAGTATATGTTAGACCTTGGTGGGAACTTTTGTGATAACGAGGTGATTCCTCGTGGACTTGGGATTTCGTATTTTGTGCATTTGTTATTTCATGGCGGGTGTGGCATGATTGTTTTAAATCGTATAGCGGTGAAGACTATCTTCGGCGTGTTTGTGTTGAGACTTGAGAAGGAACATTCGGACGAATGTTTCTAAGGAAGAATGTTATACCGTATTTTGAGTATATGCGTGAGGGCGTGCGTAGAAAATTTGAGCCTTAAGTTAGGCAAGTTTGAAATTTGTACACAACACCCGATTAGAGTCGTTTTTAAATGACGTTTCCACGACTTTTGTTGGGAAAATTCGGCTATGTCATTTATAATTTTTGCGGATTTTTCAGAGGCGAAACATTTTGTACCAACGGGAGGGTGACATGTGTCACCTCACATTGGAAACAAAGGGGCGGCGAAATGGCCATTCTTGCACGTTTTGTTGCCCAATTTTGGTCAAGGGTTAGGTAGGATATTTTGTGTAGTTGATGAGCAAGTGGGACCCACAAACACATGGCTTGATCTTGACCTTACACTTGCTATACACTTGGAAGAATCTTGGCCATTGGTTGGCCATTTCTTCACCTATAAATACCCTCCATGTTGATGAACTTCTTCATCCAAAATTGTTCTAAGTGTTAAAAATCTCTCCTCCCCTCAACCTTGAAATCGTCCAACACCCTCCCCTTGGTTAAGGCCTTTGGCGAGAGCCTCCACTCCCCACTTTGTGGTGTCTGGCCAGTGGGGTACCCACTAGCCTAGTTGTCTCGTATAATACCCCTTGTTGTGGTATAGAAATACTCTCCTAGTATTGTTGTAATGTCCAAATACCTTGGCCCAAATACCTTGTAGTATTCCCAAGGTTACACTTATACAAAAGCCCAGAAAATACGATTATACTTCCTTTAGCCACAAAACGAAACCCTAAGGAAATCTTCACCCGTTGTTGAAGTTGTAAGTAGAAGTTGGTTAGAACTTCTAAGGGTTGTTTGGAGCGCTCGGAGTAGGAGCTAAGCGTTGCTCAGGATCGACTTTATACTTGGATAATTTTGGGCTTATCGAGGTAAACACTACTGTCCTTCTATTGTAATTGGAAATTACATAAGTGTTGAATATATAGTTGTTGTATACTATATATAGAACTGAACTTAGTATTGTGGCAATGTCTTTTGACTTAAGCCTGAAGAATAAAGAATTGAACAGTAATCACATAGAAGGATAATAAAGAGAAGAACTGAACTGTAATTACCTAGGGCTGTATTCTGATGAGACTTATGTAGCATTCTTGTGTAGTAGAATTATGCAGCGTCAGGTTAGGCGTGTTAACCCCCTGGTTGGCTTGGTAGCCGAGCCTCGATAAAGGAGGAGATTTCTGTTGTTGCGGGAGAGTCTTTGCGAATTTTACGTAGAAAGATAGAAACTTGTGTTTTGGGGTTAATAGGCGTTTGTGACCTTTATAGGTGAAAGTACTAAGAGTAGCGTATTCTACTCGAGAGTGGAAAGGGCTAGCAAGGTTGTAGTACTTGGAGCTTTTTGCTTATTGTCGATAATCGTCGCGAGGTATGTGAACCTCTTCCTATCTCTTCTACAGCATGATATGTGTGAACTATGTAGTACGGTGAGCGTACATGTGTTAAGCTGTGTTTGATTGTTCTTAAAACATAAAGTGTTATAACGGCTTTATGGGAAGTTGGTTATAACGACTTTATGTAGGTAAGAAAATACTTTGTGGTTTTAAAAGGTAGCGATGTGAATTATAAGCGGCTAGTTATAATAAAGAACTTGATGTATTTCAAAGATTTATAAATCGTTTTGGAAGGGAGAGTAACACTTGGTTTTAAAAGGTTTTAAAAAGAGTTATACTAGCTTTATGGGAGTTAGGTATAATGTCTTAGAGAGGTAAAGAAAATGGTTTCTTGATGTTAGAAGTTAAGAGACTTGATCTTATAAGATAAGAGACTTAACTTATTTGTTTTAATGTGAATGTTTGTGTGAAACCTCATTCGTGAGTAATGAGTACTTGGTTTTATTTAAAGGGATAATGTTTCTTGATTTGAAATCGAATGTGTATCGACAGGACCACTGCGGCGTTAATAAAGGAAAATGTATTGAATAATGATGAATTGTATTAAAACGGTAGAAACCTTCATCTGCATAGAAACTAAGATGAGACAAAATGATATACATTTTCTAGATCATGCATTTCTTGTAATAAGAATGTTGTAAACAAGAATAACCTACTCTCGTGAGACATATATTACTCAATTGTTCTAAAAAGGAATCAAGTGATTAAGTTGGAAACTATGAAACCATTTGAAAATGAGAAGCTTGAGTAATTGAAACTAGGCAAATTGGAACTTAGGAAAAGAATGTTGTTACTTGATTTTGAAAAGGGAATGTGGGTTGGTCATTCTAATACTACGTTATCAGGTGACTTTTATAAAAGTAATGGATCTCTTTTAAAAGAACTTAACGTATGTAGTACTTTGGGGTTAAAAACCCGGACTTTGGCATAAAATGAAAGTACTTTGAGTTGTTGTGAAACTTGCCTTTACCTGTTATTGTGAAACTTGCCTTTCTTTGGTTGTTGTGAAACTTGCCTTTGCTTGTTGTTGTGAAACTTGCCTATGCTTGTTGTTGTGAAACTTGCCTATGCTTGTGATGATAGCCTTTGTTGTGCAAGTGTGGTATTTACGTATTCTGCGTCTCTCGATAGAGGGCCGGTTGACTTGTTGAGAACTTACTTGGACGTGCTGGCAGTGATGGAGAATTCCACGGGTATGTTTCCATTTTGATTACTGTCTTGTTGTTGATGTCACATGGACATGTCTACACCGATGCAGTATTAAGGGCATGCGGCCACGCGGCGGGTTGATTACCGATATATGGTTATTATCGCAACATGGGCGTGTCTACCGTCACGATATTCGGGGCGTGGCGTGCGGCGGGGTTGACCACGATATATTGTTATTGAGGTTACATGGGCATGTCTACACGTCGCGATTCCGGGGCATGTGGCCATGCGGCCTTGTTATTATTGTTGCATCATGGACATGTCTACACCGTCTGAGATTCGGGGCATGCGGCCATGATGCGAACATGATGGATGTTGTGGCGTGAGACCCATAGTTATATTTAGTGGTGACTTTGAGGCGTGAGTCCACGACTTGGCTACTTTTATGTTGCGTCTTGTATTTTGGTTATCATACATGTCTCACCTTTTTAAGCTATTATGATTTCATTCTGATGTTGTGATTTCACATACTTGGTACTGTTATCGACCTCCTTGAAGTGCGTTCATCTGCAGTAGAGGTACATCGATCGTGGATCCCCTCTTAGGATCTCATTTCGCGTGTTGGAAAGCTCCGTTCCTTGGAGGCTTATCTTTGGTATGTTTCACGAGTTGTAGGTTCTTGTACATTCGGGGTATGGCGGGCCACTGTCGTCATAGTTGTTGTAAATCTTAGAGTGCATGTATTGTGTGGCGGGGTTTGTAAAAGGATAAGCTGTCGGGTTTTTATGTATATCTTTGAAACAGCTTGTTTTGGTTGCTGTTTATTTATTATATCTCTTGTTTCATGACTCGTGTTTTATTTTCCGCTGGTTTTCTCGATGTTGTATCACTAGGGTGCAGGGTAAGGCACGATCACGGGCCGGAATCGGGCGTGACAGCCCTCGTAACCCTACTACTCTACTCGCGACTCCCTGCCTTGCCCTTCTGGGCCCGGGTTGCCTTGCGCGGAGGCATAACTGGTAAAGGAAAGGAATACGTTAGAGGGGTCCAATTTATAACACAGCTCTAAGACACGATCTCAGAGTGAGAAGAATGGAAACCAATCCCAAATATCCTATAGCCTCCTGATTATTGGTGTGGTGCACAACACACCGATAATCAAAACTCTACTAGATACGGTCTGTAGACACTTTCCGAGGATTAACTGCTCTGATACCACTTTTGTCACGACCCATTCCGGGGCCCGTGACTGGTGCCTTACCCGGACACCCAAATAGTCATACATCAGAGATATCAGCGGAAAATTAAAACAAGACATGAAACAATATAAATGAGACTCAATTTCTGGGGAAAAGTTGTCTTTCGGCATATATATAAATACCCAAAATGAACAGTTACATCCCAACTTTTACAACAGGACTACAGACCTCTAAGAGTTTATAACAACAATGGCGGGACAGGGCCCCGCCATACCCCTGAATCCAAATACCTACAACGACAGGGGACCATACCAAAATGCTAAGCCTCCGGAGAAACGGAGCTTTTCCAACTGAAAGCGGTGATCCTAAGAACGGGGATCAACGGTAGAGTACCTCTACTGCGGCATGAACGCGGCCCAAGGAGGTCGACAACAGTACCAAGTATGTGAAACTGTAAAGTACTTTAAATGAAATCAAAGTATTTAAAACCATTTGCAAATACAATTAGTTCAATTTACACATAGTGCCATATCACAAACAAGAGCAATAATAGGTAAATATGTGAGTCTTTCCTAGGCGCGAATGATCGAAGCAAGGCCAATCGCCCATAGTATCATTATGCATGCCTAACCACGGACTCCGCGATCCGCATAGGTCACACATAGACCGCATGAGGTATTCCTCGCGTCGGGGTAGCTAACCGTACCTCCCGACTCCGCGATCGCATAGTCTCAATAGACCGCATAGTCACACAGACCGCATAGGGCATCCCCCGCATCGGGATAAAACACCCGGAATGATCAACCCTGGAACTCCCGCAGCTCCGCATAGTCACGCAGACCGCATAGGCCGTATAGACCCGCATCAAGGGTGGCAAGCCCTCGGTATAACAAGTCAAGGGGGTATGTGATATAATAACAGTACAACAGTCCTAACGTTTAACAACGTAAGCACAACAAGAATAATATCACAAGACACTAACACACGTAGTATCATAACATGGGTACTTATCAAACCAGCAGGAAGGTATCACAAGGCTATTACCAGCAAAACATAGACAAGCTAACCACACAAGGTACTTTAATGTTTACGTTTAACAAAACCAAGTTCTAACTCCAAAGTACTACATACATTAATTCTTTAAGAGATCCATTTCTTTTATAAAGGTCACCCGATACCCGTAGTAATAGAGTGACTAACATTTTTAAGTAAACCAGAACACTTTCCTTTTTAAAATCAAGTAACAACATTCTTTCCTAAACGTTCAAGTTTGCCTAATTTCCATTACTCAAGTCTTTTATTTTAGAAAGGTTTCATAACTCATAGACTTGATCATTTAAAACGTAATCTCTTTTTAAAACAAGTTGAGCAATATGCCTTAGGTGTGAGTAGGTTTATTCTCGTTTATAACAATCTTATTAAAGCAGCCATGATCTAGGAATTGTAATATCATTTTTTCTCATCTTAGCTTCTATGCAGATGGAGGTTTCTACTGGTTTTAATAATACTTAAATAGTCAATACATTTCCCTTTATTAGCGCTGCAGTGGTTTGTTCGGTACTTATTCTCATTTCCAAAATCAATACAAGGCTTTTATAAACAATTAAGTAAACCGTTCCTTTTATCTCTCTTAAGTCGTTATACCTAACTTCCCATAAAGCTAGTATAACTTCTTACTTTCAAAACCAAGTATTATCCTTCTTTCAAAAAGGTTCCTTAATTCTCTTGAACTACTTCAAGATTCTTATTATTCAGGCTTAAGTCAAAAGACATTGCCGTAAAACTATGTTCAGTTAACACACGTACGTCTACCGTACTATATATATATTCTTTTAAAATATCATGCTCAAGATTATAGGAAGAATCACATACCTTCTAGTCTAAATCCACCTTCCAAGTCGAATATGTCGCGCGCAGAGAATCAACCTATAATAGTCAAATACGTCTATCAACGTCTAGACTATGCATGTGATTCTAAGCGGAGGGTTCTATTCTACGGAAAATTGGGCAAGACTTCCTACCCGCCAAGCTACTCAAGTCTCATAAATGCGGTCCTATGTAAATGCAGTTCAATTATATTCTTTAATACCTTCTAAGTATCTTATACTCAAGTCTTAACTATTCTTACATGTAATATCCAATTACAATAGAAGGACAAGAGTATTTACCTCGATAAGCCCAAAATTATCCAAGTTAATGTCGATCCCGAGCAACGTTTAGCTCTACTCAGAGTGCTCCATTCGCTCCAGAAACCCTTAGAAGTTCTACCCAACTTCTACTTAATACTTGTACGAATTCTGTAGATTTTTCGATAGGGTTTAGTTTTTTGCTAATGGAAAGTATAGTATTATTTTCATGGCTTTTCGTATAAAGTACTTGGAAATACTACAAAGGTTTTGGGCTAGAGTATTTTGGCATTATAACAATACTTGGAGAAGTATTTCTCAACCAAAAGGGGTGTTTCACGAGAACAACACTCGAGAGGGTGTTTCGGCGAGGCCTATAAGGGGAGGGTTTGACTAGCACAACTAGGAAGGGGCGGAGAAGGGTGCTCACGGCAAGAGATCTAACGAGGGGGGGAAAGGGATTTCAAGAATTATAAAAAATTTTTTGGATGAAGAAAACCTTCAAGTTAGGGGAGTATTTATAGGCCAACCAATGGCCAAGATGAAGCCAAGTGCTAGGCAAGTGTAGAGTGAGGATTTACCAAAGTGTCCTTATCCATCTACTACACAAAAAATATCCTACCTAACCTTGACTAAACAAGGCCAAGAAATCGTCCTACCTTTTGTCCATTTTGCCGTCCAATGAGGGTGACAAGTGTCACCCTCCCGTTGGTCCAAAATATTTCATCTCTCGGAAAAATCCGCAAAAATAATAAATGACATAGCCGGAATTTTCCCTTCGCAAAGTTTGGAAAACGATTCTTTTTGGTAGTTGTGAACAAAATTTTTGGCCCTTGCCTACTTTAAGGCTTAAACTTTTATACGTACGCCCTCACGTACATACTCTGGAAATACGGGGTATAACACCTCCCCTTAACCAAATGTTGTCCAAAAATTCTTAAACTTATAAGTGTTCTTCCTTAGTGTATTAGGAAGATTATTAACCAAGAGTTAGACAAGATTTCACACCCCTAGCCTCAAAAACCCACAAAGCTAGTGTATTTGGAACCTTAGTGTTCTTCACTTTTTGGAGTTAATTCTTGAATAGAAGTTGGTTAGGAACTTCTAAGGGTGACTTGTGGTGGTTTGGAACACAAAGATTTGGAGCTAAGACTTGCTTTGGAACGACTTTAAGTTCATGGATATTTTTGGGCTATTATTGAGGTAATGAACCTTAACCTCTTTGTGAAGTTGATTATTATGTATATTGGATATTATACATATATTGGAAATATATTATGGAGTATGATATAATAAGGAAAGATTTGGATCTTGTTAAGATGTTAAAAGAAGAATTGGCATATTAGCCATTAAAATGGTAAAAATATATCCATTACTTGACTAAGAAGTTAACAACAAAGAAACTATAACTTATATAAGAATTGGAATATAAGTTGAAGGACTAATGAAGTAATTGGATAAGTAAAATTGTAAAAGTTGGCCAAGGACCCCAACTTAAGGACCGTATTTACTTTGGACTGCATTTACTTTGGACCGTATTTACATTGTTGTTATGAAGGAGAGATTGTTAATCGCGTTCCGTTTGGGCGTGTTATCCCCTTCTTTAATTATTGTTGTTATGAAGGAGAGATTGTTAATCGCGTTCCGTTTGGGCGTGTTATCCCCTTCTTTAATTATTGTTGTAATGAAGGAGAGATTGTTAATCGCGTTCCGTTTGGGCGTGTTATCCCCTTCTTTAAATTATCGGAATTATTGCGTCTTATTTATGGCATGTTGGTTACTATTATCGGGCCTTGATAAAGGTGGAGAATTGAGTAGAAACGGGGGAAGTGCTGCCCAATTTTTCGTAGACTAAGAGGAATCTTACTTAGAAGAATCCCACGTAAAACTAGAAGTTGATAGGCGTGTTTTGACTATTATAGGTTGACACTCTGCGCGCGACATATCCGACTTGGCAAGGGGATTTAGCCGAGGAGGTATGTGATTCTTCCTATCTCTTTGAGCATGATATTTGTGAAATATATATAGTACGGTATACGTACGTGTGTTAAACTAAATTTGTCTTTACTTTGATGTCTTTTGACTTGAGTTCTAAATAATAAGAATCTTGAATATTTCAACAAGAGTTATGAATCATTTTTGGAAGAAAAGTAATACTTGGTTTTCATAAAAAGTTTAAGTGTTATACTAGCTTTATGGGAAGTTAGCTATAACGACTTAAGAAAGATAAGAAAAACGATTTAATTACTTGTTTATCGAATGCTCGAAATAATGTTTGAAGGTACGGTAAGTTGGTTTGATAAACATGTTGTGATGCTACGTGTGCTAGTATCTTGTGACGCTTGTGTAAGAATGTTATTCTTGTTGTGCTTATGTTGTATAACGATAAGTTGTTGTGTTAGTATTATATCACTCACCCTCCTGACTTGTTATGATGCCGTGGGTTAGCCGCCCCCGATGCGAGGAATACCTCATGCGGGTCCATGGGACCTATGCGGAGCTGCGGGAGTTCCAGGAATGCGATGCGAGGAATACCTAATGCGGTCTATGTGGCCATGCGGACTGCGGAGTCGGGGCGATGCGAGTTTAGCTACCCTTGATGCGAAGAAAACCTCATGCGGGCCTAGGTGGCCTATGCGGACTGCGGGAGTTCCAGGATTAGGCACGCATAATGATACTATGGGCGATTGGCCTTGCTTCGATCATTAGCGGCCTAGAAAAGACCAGTTACATTATATCTATTTTTGCCCTTGTTTATGATGTGGCACTATGTGCGGTTAACTTGGTTGTTTAAATATATTTGTGAATTGGTTTTAAAATGTTATAGTTATATATATGTCGATGCTTTCTGATTTCACATACTTGGTACCTGTTGTACTGACCTCCTTCGGGGGGCTGCGTTCATGCCGCAGGTAAGGGAAAACATGTGGTAGATCCTCATTCTTATGATCTTTACTCAGGTGTCAGAAGCTCCATTTCTCCGGAGGCTCGACTTTTGGTATGGTTCTCCCTGGTGTTGTAGATGTTTTGTACATTCAGGGTATGGCGGGCCACTGTCGTCATAGTGTTACCTTCTTAAGTGCGTAGTCTTGTTGTAAGGTTGGGATGTAACTATTCACTTTTGGTATTTATATACATGCAGAAAGGCAACTTTTCTTTGGATAGATCGTTCTTATTTTACCTTTGTTTCATGTTTGCAAGTTTATATTCATTGGTTACTCGATGTATGTCTACTTGGGTGCGGGTAAGGCACGATCCACGGGCGAACGGGTCGTGACAAAAGTGGTATCGAGCGATTATTCCTCGGAAAGTGTCTGAGACCGTATCTAGTAAGTCTTGATTATCGGTGTGTCGTGCACCACACCAATAATCGAGGGCTGCAGGATATTTAGGATTGGTTTCATTCTTCTTACTCGAGATCGTGCCTTAGAGGCGTGTTATAAGTTGGACCCTCAGCGTATTTCTTTTGTTTATCGATTATGCCTCACGCAAGGCAACCCGGGACCGAAGGCAAGCGGCCGAGGAGGCGCTAGTAGGACACGAGGGTCACGAGGCGAGCCCGGCCTTTACCCGAGGTGATACCCGGCCAATGAGTTCCACGACGCCCGGCACCAGTAGGGTTTAGAGCGCGGCGGTGGCTCACGAGGCCACGACACCGAGCCTCGGTCCGCGGCTGGAAGCGAGAGGAGATGGGTTACAAAGAGATGGCCCGATTATTAGCGAGTCGTGGCGAGGCACGAGGATAGGTTGGATCATCGATTCGGTGGTACCGTGGTTCACCGAGTCGGATAGTTTGAGACTTGGGACTTTACGAGTTGCGACGCTTGAGTTCTATGGGTCGAGGCACGAGGATGATCCGCAGGAGTTCATCCGGCGATTCTGACGGATCATGAGAGTGATCAAGGCTTCGGAGACCGAGTCAGTGGTCTTAGGTTCACATCGGCTGCGCGATACTGCAGTCGACTGGTTTGATTCATGTGAGCTATCCCGGGGGAGCATGCGCCTCCAGCTGTTTGGGACGAGTTCTCAGAGGCATTTCTCACTCACTTCGCCTCCGCGGATGAGAAAGCTGGCCGACAAATTTTTGATCTTGAGGCAGAAGCGGGCGCCTGATTCGGGAGTACAACGTGGAGTTCGACTCGTTGGCTCGGTATGTCCCCGTGTTAGTGGCAAATATGGAGGACCGAGTGCACCGTTACGTCACAGGGCTTGATGACTACCGCGAGTCTTGCTCGGTGTAGCTCTTGGGCATGGACATTGCCCGCATGCGACTCGTGCGCAGGTGTGAAGCGTAGAGGCGATGGGTTGTGAGATATCGCGAGAAGAAGGCCGGGGCAGCGAGTCTTTTGGTAGCTCTCGGGGTGGACGATCTCAGCAGCGGACTAGATTTGCACCTCAGCCAGCTCAGAGCACTCCTACACCATCTTCAGCGACGAGGTATTTGGGGCGGTCGGGGCCCGGGACTTCAGACTTCCAGGGTAGCAGAGGTGCTAACCGATCGAGACCACCTTCCTCTCAGTGTGTTCGATGTGGTAGATCCCATTACGGGAATTGTGGTACTATTGCGGGAGCTTGTTACACTTGCGGCCAGCAGGGTCACTTTGCGAGAGACTGTCCGACCAGAGGCAGCGCAGATGGTAGGGTTCAACCTGAGGTCTTTCGCGGGTCTTCATCTCCTGATTACTCGCCGGGCGCGTGGTGCTTATGGGCCAGCGGTGGCAGAGGTCGTGGCAAGGGTCCTAGTTCCAGCGGTCCTCAGACCGCATTTATGCCATGTCCAGCCGCCAGGACCAGGAGGCGTCACCAGATGTCATCACAGGTACTTTATCAGTTTCTTGTTGTGACGTATATGCCTTGATAGATCCAGGTTCTACCTTGTCCTATATATCTCCCCTTATTGCTAGTAGGATAGGGATAGAGCCTGAGTCCATAGACCATTTTGAGGTAGCTACGCGGTGGGATTCGGTGGTAGGCGGCGAGTATATAGGGCTTGCCCGATGACTATATCGATCATCGGACCACTAGCGACTTGATAGAGTTGGATATGACCGATTTTGATGTGATCATGGGTATGTATTGGTTAGCTTCTTGCTACGCCAATGTAGTAGGAAGCGGTTGGTGCAGATTCGATTTCTGAGAGCCGGTTATCAGTGGGAGGAACAACGTGTCACGAGGGTAAGTTTATTTCTTACCTCGAGGCGGGAAGATGGTTGAGAAGGGTATATCTACCATCTCATTCGGGTATTTGGCGAGCGGTGACACGGACCTTGATCGATTCGATAGTCGAGAGAGTTTCTAGATGTGTTCCCAGACGACCTCCCGGGTATCCCTCATGAGAGGGAGATAGAGATTTACATTGATATTCTGCCTGATACTCGACCTATATCCATTCCGCCATACAGAATGACACCTGCCGAGTTGAGAGAGTTGAAGGACCAGTGAGGATTTCTTGGAGAAGGGCTTTATCAGCGTAGTGTTTCTCCTGAGGAGCCGGTGTGTTTGTGAAGAAGAAGGATAGGACGCTGCGTATGTGTGTTGATTACAAGCAGCTGAACAAGGTGACTATTAAGAACAGATACCCCCTTCCCAGGATTGATGATTTGTTCGACCGGATTGCGAGCGCGAGTGTTTCTCCAAGATAGACTGCGATCCGTTACCATCAGTGCGATTTAGTGAGACGGATGTCCCAGGGTGCATTAGGACGATGCGGGCAATATGAGTTGGTCATGTCTTTCGGCGACCAATGCTCGGCGGTATTTATGGATTTGATGAACCGAGTGTTCAAGCCATTTTGGATACGTTTGTAATAGTAGTCATTGATGACATCTTGATTTATTCTCGCTTCGGAGCAGGGCATGCGGAGCATTTGAGGGCAGTCTTGAGAGTTCTCGGGACAGCGATTGTATGCCAAGTTTTGAAGTGTGAGTTTTGGTTTACTTCGGTGTCGTTCTTAGGGCACATTGTCTGGACCGATGGTATTCGGGTGGATACGGCAAAGATCGAGGCAGTCAAGAGTTGGCCTAGACCTACTACCCGATAGAGTGCGTGACTTTTGGACCTTGCGGGTTACTACGGAGGTTTGTAGAAGTTTGCTTCGATTTGGCACCTTTGACCAAGCCGACTCGAGCGGCTAAGTTTGATGGGCGGATGCTTGTGAGGAGGGCTTCCGATTCTTGAAGGAGAGGTTGACGACCGCCCGATTCTTACTCTTGGAGGTCGGGCGGCTATGTGGTTTTATTGTGATGCGTCGGGCATCGGGCTTGGATGTGTGTTGATGCGGCGAGGGCAAGGTTATAGCTTACGCATCTCGACGACTCGAAGCATGAGAAAAACTACCACACATGACTTAGAGTTGGCGTGATGATTCACGCCGAAGATGCGGAGACATTATTTGTATGGAGTTCATATGGATATTTACACGGACCACAAGAGCCTCGGTATATCTTGACGAGAGGAGTGAACTTGCGACAGAGACGGTGGTTAGAGCTACTCAAGGATTATGATGTCGATATCCTATACCACCCAGGGAAGGCCAATGTAGTGGCAGATGCCCTTAGTCGTAGGTCGATGAGTAATCTAACAGATGTGCAACCAGATAGGAGGGGCATGGTCCGCGAGTTATATCAGCTAGCGAGCCTTGGTGTCCGATTGATTGTTTCTGATAGTAGTGGGGTTCGGGTTCGAGAGGTTGTCGAGTCTTCCATCGTCGAGGAGGTGAAGAGGCGACAGTATGAGGATCCGATTATGACACGGTATCGTGATATGGCTCTTCGTGAGGGGAAGGGTCCATTTGAGGTAGCACCTGATGGGGTGCTAAGGTTTGAGGGCAGGTTGTGTGTTCCAGATAGTGCAGGACTTCGACAGCGGGTTCTAGGGGAAGCACACAACGCGCGTTACTCTATCCATCCGGGGTCAACAAAGATGTACCACGACCTCAGATCTGTGTATTGGTGGGACGGCCTGAAGAGGGACGTTTCAGAGTTTGTTGCTCAGTGCAAAGTTGTCGTGGGTCAGGTGGAGCACCGAGGCACAGTGGGTTGTTGCGAGCTATAGAGATTCGGCATGGAAGTGGGAGGTGATCAATATGGACTTTATTACGGGATTACCTCGCACTCGGAGGAAGCATGATTCTATCGGGTTATCGTCGACGGTGTGAAATCAGCCCACTTTCTTCCCGTCAGGACGACTTTTTCGGCCGAGGATTACGCGAGACATTACATCCGAGAGATCGTGAGACTACATGGGGTCCCTATATCTATCATATCGGACAGAGGAGCCCAGTTTATGGTTAACTTCTGGAGGTCTTTCCAGAAGGGGTTAGGGACACAGGTGAGCCTCGATCGCATTCCATCCTCGGGCCAAGCGGACGAGGCGAGCGTACTATCCGGACAACGAGGATATCTTTGCGAGCTGTGTTATTGATTTCAGGGTAGGATGATCATTTGCCGCTAGTAGAGTTTGCGTATAACAATAGCTACCACTCCAGTATCCAGATGGCGCCTTATGAGGCCTTATATGGGAGGAAGTGCAAATCACCAATAGGCTGGTTTGATGTGGGTGAGGTGCAGTTAGTCGGGCCAGACTTGGTTCAGCAGGCGGTGGATAAGGTGAAGCTTATCCAGGAGGCGGTTATTAATGACTCAGTCGGCCAGTCGTATGCAGATCATCGGCGTCGACATTTGGACTTTGAGGTTGCTGATTGGGTTTTTCTGAAGGTGTCACCCATGAAAGGTGTGATGAGGTTTGGGAAGAAAGGGAAGCTCAGCCCGAGGTACATTGGGCCTTATCAGATTGTCCGTAGGGTAGGCAAGGTTGCCTATGAGTTGGATCTGTCGTCCGATCTGGAGGCGATACATCGATTTTCATGTTTCTATCTTTGAGAGATGTATCGGAGATCCGTCTAGAGTGCACCCGATTGATGATGTCCAGTGTGAGAGGATTATCGTATGAGAGATTCCATAGCGATACTCGATCGTCGAGTTAGGCGGCGGACAAAGGATGTGGCTTCCGTCAAGGTCTTATGGCGGAACGAGAACAGAGAGGAGATGACGTGGGAAGCAGAGGAGGACATGAGGCAGAAGTATCCTCACTTATTCCCCACACCTCAAGGTAACTCACTTTCCTACTGGTTATTTTTAAATTGTCATATGTACTTAAGTGTTCTATTGTGGCCATATGTGGCATTTTGCAAATTGTTCAAGTTATGAGGGACTATGCCGTTATCCGAATTAATTGAATCCTGAAGGAACATTCGGGACGAATGTTTCTAAGGGGGGGAGAATGTTATACCCCGTAGTTCCGGAGTATGTATGTAAGGACGTACATACGAATGTATAAACCCTAATTAGGGTAAGAATGAAAGAATTGTTTTCCGACGGAAAATATTCCGAACCTTGTGAAGGAAATTTTTACGTTTTCAATATTTTTATGGAATTTTTCCGAGAGTTAAATATTTTGGACCAATAGGAGGGCGACACGTGTCACCCCAAGTGGCATTTTGGACGGTTTTTGCTAGACTAGTGGGCAAGACAAGTGGCCAAAAGTCTTGCATGGTATTGCATGACATATACACGGTTTTGGCAAGAAAGTGGGCTAGTCAAATGGTCAAAGTCTTGCATGGCATTTGTGGGACAAGTGTAGAAAGGAACCTACACAAACAATCTATGCCATACACATGTTTCAATCCTAACCCTTGGTTGTACTATATAAACCCCTCTAGTTGATGAAAATCTTCCACACTTAGAATATTTCAAGACTTGAAAATAATTTCCATCTCCCTTCCTCTCTTCTTGCTCTCGTCGAGCACCCCTACCCTTAACCAAATGTTGTCAAAAAATTCTTAAACTTATAAGTGTTCTTCCTTAGTGTATTAGGAAGATTATTAACCAAGAGTTAGACAAGATTTCACAACCCTAGCCTCAAAAACCCCACAAAGCCGAGAGCTAGTGTATTTGAAACCTTAGTGTTCTTCACTTTTTGGAGTTAATTCTTGAATAGAAGTTGGTTAGGAACTTCTAAGGGTGACTTGTGGTGGTTTGGAACACAAAGATTTGGAGCTAAGACTTGCTTTGGAACGACTTTAAGTTCTTGGATATTTTTGGGCTATTATTGAGGTAATGAACCTTAACCTCTTTGTGAAGTTGATTATTATGTATATTGGATATTATACATGTTACACCCTGTAAGTCCAGGACATGTATAAGAGAATGTACGTAAGGAATCAAGACTTGGAAATTGGTACGAAAGGAAGAATTGTTTTTCCGGCAGAAAATCTTCCGAACGTCGGAAAGGAGAAATGTTCGTTGTTGAAAATTGGATTCTCAAAATGCATTATTTGAAGAGTATGGAACTTATTAACATTATGGAAATTTATTTTTACGGATTTGGTCACGTGGGGCCACCTGAGGAATTTTACGTTTTGCGGGACCCACGAGGGTTTCGGAATTTTATGGACGAATGGGAGGGCGACATGTGGCACCCCTCCCACATGGATTGGTCGAATTATGCAAGGGCAAAAGGGTCTTTTGACAATTGAAAAGATGAGAAAGTCTTGCTAAGTTAGAGCTTGACATTGTTGACCAAGTTAAGAGCCACTTGGCTTGATCCCATCCATCCAATTTATACATGTGTTGTAATCTAGACCCTCCAATGTGTTATATATCATCCTAAGTAGCAAGACTTGGCATTTTACACTTAGAAAAATTGAGAGAACCTTGAGCTTAGCCTATCTTGCTCTCGGCTTTAGTGCCATTCCCACACAAAATTTTTTAGTTTTGATCCTTTGTTCACAAGACTTAAACCCAATGTCCCTAAGGGTATTGTAAGGATATCTCAATAGAAAGATTTCGGTAAAACGACGTTTTCGTATTAGTCGCAAGGCGGAAACTTAAGGAGTTCTTCAACTTTGAAGTTGGAACTTGAAGATGGGTTCTTCATAGGATTCTAAGGAGTGCTTGGACCGGATTGGAACTTAAGGAAAGGAGCTAAGAATTTGCTAAGGCGCGACTTTGAATCTTGGAATTTTTAAGGGCTTGTAAAGGTATAAATCTTGTCGTTTTAGTAATTAAGATTACTTGTTGTTGTAGCTATGGATATTAGCAAGCATGGGATATATAGTATGAAGTTTGATATGTTTATTGGCTATTGGAACCCTAATCCGAAAACTAGCATGTTTAGCCTTAAGATTTACAATTCAAGTCGATTATTAGTTTAAGTCGTCGCATGTTGTATAAAGAAGGAAATTGTAGTTGTGGAAGTTATTTATGACTATATAACATGTTTGACCTTAGAACTTGGAATTTGAAAAGGATTGGAAAAGACTTTGAATTGTTGGTTATGTTGTTGGCCGAGAATGGCTTGAATATGGAAGTACTTCGTATTAAATGTGGGGCGGAATTTTACACGTATTGTAAGGCGTGTAATCCCCTTTGTTTGGTTGTTGTTTTGAGCCTTAAATGTGGTGAGTTGGTTATTGTATTCGGCCTTGAAAAAGGTGGCAAAGTAAGTAGAAACAAAGGAGGTGTTGCCCGATTTTCCGTAGAATAAGAGACCGTATACTTAGTATTATTCTACGTTAGAGACTAGAAGTTGATAGTCTTGTTGTGACCATTATAGGTTGACAATTCTACGTACGGCGTATTCGGCTTAGCTTGTGGATTGAGCGAAAGGTATGTGAACTATCTCCTCTTCTAGCATGATTCCTTAAGATAAAGAAAGTATGTCCTACTCCTTAAATGATCCATTCCTTGGTTGTAATTGGATTGCCTAAAATAGAATTTGTTCTATGTACTTCCTTGATTGTACTTTGATGTTTAAATTGTAAGTTGTATAATCCATTTCCTTAGTGAAGTTTGGATTCTTAAAAGTGAAAGTATTTTACTTAAAGTACATAGAGTCTTGAAAAGGAAGTGGTTTCCAAATCTTTTGGCTAGTGCCTTAGTTCCAAAACCTAAGGGTCATCATAATGACTTTAGGGGAGTCAAAGGAGTGATTTACTTATTTGATTTAAAAGAGGAGAAATGACATGATTTAAGAGAAGAAACTTGTTTTCTATATATTAAGAGACTTGAAGTATTTTGAAAGTTAAGAACTTGATTTGTAAGTATGTGATACTTGGTTTTAATTAGTATAAGTCTCTTGGTTATAAAAGGAATGAATATGTCTAAAACCATAAAGGGTTATAACGGCTTTATGGGAAGTTGGTTATAACGGCTTTATGGAAGGTTAAGAAAGTTGTCTATTTTGATTAATGGGCATAAGTTGCCTAGATTGTGAAAATTTGAGGTTACTTGATTTCAAGCTTTGAAATGAGTTTTCTAAAAGTGTAGTAACTTACTTTGAAAAATAGACACACCTTGATACTACGGGTGTTAGTATCTTGGGGTTTTACATAAAAAGGATTCTTTTGAAAAGAATGTACGTACGAAGTACTTTGGCTTGTTTAATTGAGAATTATTCTATGTGTGCCTTGATAAGTACTTTGGCTTGTTTAATTGAGAATTATTCTATGTGTGCCTTGATAAGTACTTTGGCTTGTTTAATTGAGAATTATTCTATGTGTGCCTTGATAAGTACTTTGGCTTGTTTAATTGAGAATTTCCTTGATAAGTACTTTGGCTTGGTTAATTGAGAATTAGCCTATGTGTGCTGGTGATAGCCTTTGAGTGCAAGTATTATGTTTTATTACGTTGTCGCGACTCTCGGTTGGAGAAATTTTGTCTTGTTGTAAGTTACTTGGAGCGTCACAAGCGGTGATGTGAGATTCTACGGGTATGCTTCCGTTATTTGTAGTACTTGGGTTAAATTCCCGGATTTTTTTTATAAAAGACATGGTAGTGCTTATGTTTTGTTTGACGGCCGGTTGAGATAGGGTAAGAGTATAAGTGAGGGGTAAACCCCCAAGACGCTATACCACCTTCTCCAGGGTAAGAGTATAAATGAGAGGTAAACCCCCAAGACGTTATACCCTCTGTTATACCACCTTCTCCAGGGTAAGAGTATAAATGAGGGGTAAACCCCCAAGACGTTATACCCCCTGCTTTACCACCTTCTCCAGGGTAAGAGTATAAATGAGGGGTAAACCCGAGGCGTTATACCACGCCTTTCGTTTTCCTACTTGGCCCATCTGCTTTTAGGACACAGGTGGGACTTGATGTTCATGTATGCCTATTGGTGTTATATTATATCATGGATCACGGCGGTGAGAAGGATTCCACGGGCATGATTGATATTATGGGCGTGAGACCCATGGTTATATTTTAGAAATGACTTGAGGCACGATCACGACTTGTTGTGGCTTATGTGTTGTGTCTTTGTAGGTTGGCTATCATACATGTCTCACTGTTTGTTTAGATCTGTTATGATTTCATTACTGATACTTCATATTTCACATACTTGG
This sequence comes from Przewalskia tangutica, assembly GCA_029844215.1. NCBI lineage: Eukaryota > Viridiplantae > Streptophyta > Magnoliopsida > Solanales > Solanaceae > Przewalskia > Przewalskia tangutica. The sequence goes on along the minus strand of CM056722.1, from coordinate 64,184,532 downwards.
TACATTCTTGATCGACCTCCTTGAAGCTGCGTTCATCTGCAGTTTAGGTCTGTTGTTTGGTGATCGGCAGTGTAGGACCGCTCGAGTTTTGGATAGTTCCTACATTGGGAGTTTATCTTTTTGGTATAAGTTCTTTGATGCAGGCTTTTATGCGATTATGTATGCAGTGGGGCCTTGTCCGTCATAGTTCGATAAAACTCTTAGAGTGCAGTATTCATATGTGGATTGGACTCATATGCAGTGTAGTGTCTTTTATTATGTATATTATATGGCGGCCTTGTCGGCTTGCCGCTCAGACGTATGTTGGTTTTAAAAAAAAAATGAGGTGTTATTTAATTTCCGCAGTTTACTTAGTTGTTAAGGTAGAAGGGTGCCCAGGTAGGGCACCAGTCACGGGCCCGGGGTTCGGGGCGTGATAGAGTGGTATCAGAGCAGTCAGTCCTCGGAATATCTACAGACCGTGTCTAGTAGAGTCTTGATTATCGGTGTGTTGCGCGCCACACCCATAAACAGGAGGCTACAGGACATTTAGGAGTTGGTTTCTATTCTTCTCACTCTAAGATCGTACATAGAAATTTGTGTTAGTAAGATAATTCCTCTCGGCGTATTGTTGTGTTCTGATCGTATGCCTCGAGGGAAACAACCGCCTAGAAGGGCAAAGGAGTAGCAGGAGCTACTAGTCAGACTCAGAGAGTTGATAGGGCTTATGCCCAGGGTATACCAGATGTTGTGCCGCAGTCGGCGAGTTCTTCTGCGCCAGGTTTTGAGACCCCAGCACCAGGGCCTCCAGTTTCTCAGTTAGGGGAAGACTTTAGGGTTATGAAGGAAGCCATTATGTTATTGACCAAGATATCGGTGCTATAGTTTCATCAGCAGGAGGTTATTCGGCCAGTACAGACAGGTGTACAGAGGGTAGAGGTTCTCAGAGGAGCAGAGGATTTTCTCGGTCCAGGCCACCTATTCCTTAGTGTATCAGATGTGGTAAGCGTCATTCGGGGAAATGCCGTTATGGCACAGGTGTTTGTTTTTGTTGTGGCCGTCCGGGCCATATTCGGAGGGTATGTTCTTTTAGAAGCACCGGTAAGGTGGCTCAGCCTATGAGGCCGATGGTTGGTTACCTTTCCTCGCGGTATGCGTCCCGAGCGGTGTTGGATGTCGGCCCGATCGTGGTAGAGTCAGTGGTGTTTATAGTTCTGGCGGTCATTCGAACGCGAGATAGCGTGACTCTTGGGCGGGATCGAGGCGACATCGCGGGGTTCTGATTATATTTTGATTCTTTTGAATCATACGTGCATTTATAGATTCAGATTTCGCCCTAGCATATATGTTTTCCCTTTGTGGCTAGCAGTTGTAAGTGATATGTTATACCCCGTATTTCCAGAGTATGTACGTGAGGGCGTACGTATAAAAGTTTAAAGCCTTGAGTAGGCAAAGTGGCTTGGCCGAATTAAATTTGTTCACAACACCCGTTTAGAGTCGTTTTTCGGCGAAACGTTTTCACAGCTTTCGTAGGGGAATTTCCGGCTATGTCATTTTTAATTTTTGCGGATTTTTCCGAGAGACGAAACGTGTTGGATCAACAAGAGGCGACACTTGTCACCTCTCATTGGTTAGGCTTGGACGGTAAAGGGCTTGGCGAAAGTGTGGTTGAAATAGTCAAGGGTTGGTAGGATATTTTGTGTTAGTTGGTTAGGGTGCACTTGGCAAGATCTTGGCCTACACTTGCTATGCACTTGGCAAGATCTTGGCCATTGGTTGGCCTTGGCTTGTCTATAAATACCCACCTCTTTGGAAGACTTATTCATCCTAAAAATCTCTAAGTCTTGAAAGACTCTCCCTCCCTCTATTGTTCGTCCCTCCCCATTTCGTGAGGCCCCTTGGCCGAGTAGCGCCCCACTCCTAGTAGTGTGGCCGTGGGGTACCCACTAGCCTTGTTGCTTTCGTATAATACCCCTTTGTGGTGTAGAAATACTCTCAAAAGTATTGTTATAATGCCCAATTTACCTTAGCCATATACCTTGTTGTATTCTAAGGTTATACCTATCTGAAAAGCCCGAAAATACTATTATACTTAGTCGATCCACAAAACCGAAACCCTAGGAAAATCTCCATAGTCAGTTGGAGTATTGTGTAGAAGTTGGTTAGAACTTCAAGGGTGGTTTAGAGCGGGTTGGGCGCGGGGTTGGAGCTAGCGATTGCCGGGATCGACTTTAACTAGGATAATTATGGGCTTATCGAGGTAATTATCTTGTCCTCTATTGTAATTGGAAATTACATGATTGAATATATAGTTGAAGTATACTATATAATAGGCGAACGTAGTTATCGTGATGTCTTGCGACTTAAGCTGAATTTAAAGAAAGTCTTGAACTGTAATTACATAGGGCGTATTACGGTAGACTTGTGTAGTAGTACCGTGGAGTAGAATTGTACCGTTAGGGTTAGATGTATAACCCCACGGTTGGCTCATTGGCGGCCTCGATAGAGGAGGAGATTTCTGTTTGTTGCGGGGAGAGTCTTTGCCGAATTTTGGTAGAATATTCTACGATGAGATCTAAATGTTAATAAAGCGCCTTGTGGCCTTATAGGTTGATGTACTACGTGTGGCGCGATCTACTTGACTTAAGGAGTAATGGCGGTTGGAAGTACTTGGGCGTTTTGCTATTAGTCGATACTCGTCGCGAGGTATGTGAACCTCTTCCTATCTCTTCTAGCATGATATGTGTGTAACTATGTAGCGGTAGGCGTACGTGTGTTTAATGTATTTGATTAGTTTGAAACATAAAGTGTTATAACGGCTTTATGGGAAGTTGGTTATAACGACTTTATGTTGGTAAGAAAATACATGTGGTTTTAAAAGGTAATCGATTAGAACTATAAGCGGCTTGTTATGTGTTAATAAAGAACTTGAAGTATTTCAAAAGATTTTGAATCATTTTGAAAGAAGAAGTAATACTTGATTTTTGACAAACCTAAGAGTTATACTAGCTTTATGGGAAGTTAGGTATAACGGCTTAAGAATGTTTCTTGATTTGGAAATCGAATGTGTATCGACAAACCAACTGCGGCGTTAATAAAAATGTTTTGACTAGTTAAGTATTATTAAAACCAGTAGAAACTTCCATCTGCATAGAAGCTAAGATAAGACAAAATGATATTTCCTAGATCACGGCTGTTGTAATAAGATTGTTATAAACAAGAATATCCTACTCACATATAAGACTTATGTTTCTCATGGTTTAAAGAGAATTATATTCTTAAATGAATAAGACCATGAACTACGAAACCTTTCTAAAATAAGAAACGTGAACATTTGAAATTAGGCAAACTTGGACGTTTGGAAAATAATGTTGTTACTTGATTTTACGAAGGTAAGTGTTTTGGTTTATTTAAAAAGACAGTCACTCTATTTTATACTACGGGTATTGTGTGACTTATGTGAAAGCAACGGATCTTTTAAAAGATTTAATGTATGAAGTACTTTAGGGGTAGATACCCGAACTTGTTAGCTTAAAGTACCTTGTGTGTATAACTTGATTGTGTTGGTTTGTGATAGCCTTGTAATACTTTCTTGTTGATTGATAAGTAAACATGTTAGGATGCTACGTGTGTTAGTATCTTGTGTGATCATGATGTAAAGGGTCATTCTTGTTGTGCTTACGTTGTTAAGCGTTAAGCCCGTTATCTTGTTATTGTATCACATACCCTTTGACTTATTATACAGGGCTTGCCACCCTTGATGCGGGTCTTTACGGCTATGCGGTCCTCGTGACTACGGAGTCACGGTAGCTCGGGATTGATCATTCGGGTGTTTAGCCCGACGCGGGGATTCCTATGCGATGCCGTTGAGACTATGCGGTCTTTTGAGACTATGCGGGTTGCGGGAGCCTGGCGGATACGAGGTTAGCGCCTTCGATGCGGGGTATACCTCGGTGATGCAGGACCGTGATTCGAGAATACCTCATGCGGGTCCGTGTGTGACCTATGCGGAGCTGCGAGAGTTCCAGGGATAGACGCGCACATTGATATTGCGGGCGAGTGGCCAGCTTCGATCATGTGGTGCGGTCTAGAAAGACCTCGGGATACAGTTTGTGGTATTTTTGGTACTGTGGGTCTTAGTAGTCGGCTATGCCTTCGTACTTGCCCCGTACGGTTTTATTGTGATAACTTTGAGGGCGTGAGTCACGACTTGACATATCGTTTATTTGTTGTGAGCGTAGTTTGCTTATCATACATGTCTCCTGCTTTATAGACTATTATGATTTCATTTACAGTATTTTTAGTTTCACATACTCGGTACCTGTTGTACTGACCTCCTTCGGGGGGCTGCGTTCATGCCGCAGGTTGAGGTACACCAGTCGTTGATCCTAGCTCTCAGGGTCACAGTTCAGCGTTTGGGAAGCTCCGTTTCTCCGGAGGCTTATCTTGGTATAGTCCCCTGTTGTTGTAGGTGCTTACATTCAGGGGTATGACGGGGCCCTGTCCCGTCGTTGTTGTCATATCATTTCTTAGAAGTGCATGTAAATCGTTGTGGGCAGGGTTTGTAAAAAGGATTAAACTGTTCATTTGTAAAAGTTGTTAATTTTATATGCCGAAAGGCAAGTTTTCCTCAGACTATTGTTTTGTACTTCACTTGTTTCATGTATGTGTTTTATGTTCCGCTGATTACTCTGATGTTGTGTCACTAGGGTGCCCGGGGTAAGGCACGATCCACGGCCCGAGCAGTCGTGACAAAAGTGGTATCGAGCGATTAATCCTCGGAAAGTGTCTGAACCGTATCGGTCAGAAGTCTTGATTATCGGTGTGTGGGGCACCACACCAAGAATCAGGAGGCTATACGGTATTTAGGCTTGGTTTCTATACGTCTCACTCAGAGCTCGTGCCTTAGAGGCATGTTGTAAGTTGGACCTCCGCGAAATTATTTCCACTTATCGTTATGCCTCGCGTAGGCAACCCGGCCGGGAGGGCAAAGCGGCAGGAGGCTGCGAGTAAATCTGAGAGGGTTACGTGGGCACGAGCCCAAACATCACTGAGGTGGTGCTCATTCGGGAGTTTTGCGGCGTCACTGCTTGTGAGTTTAGCACGGCGGCGGTTCCTACTGCGGCCATGACATTTGAACGCCGGTTCCACGGCCGGAGCAGTGAATATAGATTTCAAGGAGCGACCACATTACTAACTATGGATTTGACTACGGAGAGTATACCGATGTATCGCGAGTCTTGATGACTACCTAAGAAAAGGTTGTGCAAGAGTAATTCTTTAGTTGGGCTTGAGCATGGCGTATGCGGGCTTATGCGCGTGGCCGAGAAGCGTGAGATCGACGGGTTAACCAGGCGGCGAGAAGAAGGCGGGCGGCAAGGTCGCTTTGGTAACTTCCGAGGCGAGTCACCTCACCAGATTTGATTACGCCGTCCACGATCTGAGTGGTCTTCCACGGATATCGGGATGTTCGAGTACGCAGGAGTTGGTCGAACTCCGGGCTTAGGTTCCGATGTGGAGCGCCATCGGGAATGTCGTCTTTTAGTTAGTACTTGTTGTACTACGACCGTCGAGTCGATGTCGATAGAGTGTCCTGTAGGAGGACTTAGCCTTGAGGATCGGTGGGTAGTTCGTCATCTTCCTAGCTATCGCCTACAGGCGAGTTTGATTAAGAACGACTAAGGGGAGTGAAGCAGTAGATATAGATATATCTTTAACCCTGTAGAGATCAGTATGTGTGATAAGGTGAGTATACCTTAAGTGCTATGTTCTGATAGCGGTGTGTTAGTTGTGTTTAGAAATCATGGTGGGTTAACCGAGTAAGATTTTGGGGGATAGATAAGGTGTGAGCCTTAGAATGTTTGCGTAGATACCTTAGAGGTAAGGCCATCTCGAGTATAGGTGTAGTGTTATGTTTGATCCTTATCAGAGTGCATGGTGCACGTGGGCTATGGTTGTGGGATAAGTCCCTGAGTAGCGTGATATGAAAGAGGTTAGTTGAGCTAAGAAGACCGCTAGGTTTTCGAAACGTGATTAGTAAGATTGTTCCGGATCGGGGAGCTAGTTTTGTGCGCGTTGCCGGGTCGGGTTGAGGCCCCGTTGCGGGTCAACCCGCGGTAGTTTTGGTGGTGGGGTCAGGTTGTGGTGGTCCCGCCTTGTGTTAGGGTTGTGAGGGTGTTAGGCCCAAGTTTAGTTAACCAGCGTACGAACTCGTGGATGCGTTCGACCAGTGGTCGGGCGATGGGGGCCAGCCGTGTTCTTGGTCGGGGCCGTTTACTTTGTGTTGAGTTATCGAGAAAGGTTTTAAGGCTGCACGGGGTGCCTACCTTCACCTTATGGCGCAGTGGAGCCCGTGTTATGGCTGTTTTGTTTGGAAGTTTTACCGGGCATGTGTTAAGAACTTCAGTGAGTCTCGATCGCGTTCGCCACCGGGCGGTGTTTGGATTTGGGGATAGTTGTGGGATTGTTGTCTCACGTGGATGTAGTGTTTAAGCTACCATTTCAATGTTCGGATGTCGCCTTATGAAGCCTTGTGGGGCGGAAGGGTAAGTTCTTGATCGATTGGTTCGATGTTGGCAAGGTTGAGAAAATTGGTTGATCGTGTTCGGCGAGGATGTGGATAGGGTGAAGCTTGTCTAGAAGAGGTTACGGCGGCTCGGAGAAATCGTGCGGATAATCGGCGGCACGCTTAGAGTTCGGGTTGTGATCGGTCTTCTTGAAGGTACCACGGTTTAGGTGTACGAGTTTTGGAAGCAGAGAAAACTTAGCGAGTTACTTTGGGCCCTTTTGAGTTCATGTGAAGAATAGGCGGGTTGCCTATATGTTAGCAATTGCCGTCCGACTTAGGAGGCGATGCGTCCGTCTTCGTATTGATATGATCGGGAAAGTATCGGAGATCCATCCAGTGTTCCCGATTAATGATGACCACGTTAGGGATAGTAACCCGAGTTTTGGAAAAGCGACGTATCGAATGTGGTAAGAGTTCGAGTGTCACGACCTCTCCGGGATCGCGTGCGGCCGGTGCCATTTGTTGGTCGCGGGTGACACGAGAACCTCGCGGCAAAGTGACAAAAGTGGTATCGATGGTATCGCGAGCATTGATGTGATCATTTTCTTTTTGTGTAAAGTAGGTGCGAAGGAAGTATATTTTAGACCAGGTGAGAGGTGTTATGGTGATGTTAGAGGTGTTTCCTCGTGGACTTGGATGTGAGCTTTTTGCAAGTTGTTTCTGTGGCCATGTGTGGCAAGGATTGTTCTCGTAAGTATAGTAGTGAAGACTATACTGGCGCGCGTTTGTTTGAGACTTAGAAAGAACATTCGGGACGAATGTTTCTAAGGAGGGGAGAATGTTATACCAGTATTTCCAGAGTATGTACGTGAGGGCGTACGTATAAAAGTTTAAAGCCTTGAGTAGGCAAAGTGGCTTGGCGAATTAAATTTGTTCACAACACCCGTTTAGAGTCGTTTTGGCGAAGCGTTTTCCACGACTTTCGTAGGGAATTTCCGCTATGACATTTTTAATTTTTGCGGATTTTTAGAGGCGAAACATTTTGGACCAACAAGAGGCGACACTTGTCACCCTCATTGGTTAGGCTTGGACGGTAAAGGGCTTGGCGAAAGTGTGGTTGAAATAGTCAAGGGTTGGTAGGATATTTTTGTGTTAGTTGGTTAGGGTGCACTTGGCAAGATCTTGGCCTACACTTGCTATGCACTTGGCAAGATCTTGGCCATTGGTTGGCCTTGGCTTGTCCTATAAATACCAGCCTCTTTGGAAGACTTATTCATCCTAAAATCTCTAAGTCTTGAAAGACTCTCCCTCCTCTATTGTTCTCGTCCCTCCCCATTTCGTGAGGCCCTGGCAGTAGAGTAGCGCCTCCTAGTAGTGTGGCGTGGGGTACCCCACTAGCCTTGTTGCTTTCGTATAATACCCCTTTGTGGTGTAGAAATACTCTCAAAGTATTGTTATAATGCCCAATTTACCTTAGCCATATACCTTGTTGTATTCTAAGGTTATACCTATCTGAAAAGCCAGAAAATACTATTATACTTAGTCAGTCCAAAACCGAAACCACAGGAAAATCTCCATAGTCAGTTGGAGTATTGTGTAGAAGTTGGTTAGAACTTCTAAGGGTGGTTTAGAGCGGGTTGGAGCGCGGGGTTGGAGCTAAGCGATTGCCCGGGATCGACTTTAACTAGGATAATTATGGGCTTATCGAGGTAATTATCTTGTCCTCTATTGTAATTGGAAATTACATGATTGAATATATAGTTGAAGTATACTATATAATAGAAATGACGTAGTTATCGTGATGTCTTGCGACTTAAGCTGAATTTAAAGAAAGTCTTGCTGTAATTACATAGAGTACATGTATTCAGTAGACTTGTGTAGTAATGCGGTGGAGTAGAATTGTGCAGTTAGGTTAGATGTATAACCCCTGGTTGGCTCATTGGCGGCCTCGATAGAGGAGGAGATTTACTGTTGTTGCGGGAAGTCTTTGCGAATTTTCGGTAGAATATTCTACGATGAGATCTAAATGTTAATAAAGCGCCTTGTGGCCTTATAGGTTGATGTACTACGTGTGGCGCGATCTACTTGACTTAAGGAGTAGCCGCGGTTGGAAGTACTTGGGCGTTTTGCTATTAGTCGATACTCGTCGCGAGGTATGTGAACCTCTTCCTATCTCTTCTAGCATGATATGTGTGTAACTATGTAGTACGGTAGGCGTACGTGTGTTTAATGTATTTGATTAGTTTGAAACATAAAGTGTTATAACGGCTTTATGGGAAGTTGGTTATATGACTTTATGTTGGTAAGAAAATACATGTGGTTTTAAAAGGTGGCGATTAGAACTATAAGCGGCTTGTTATGTGTTAATAAAGAACTTGAAGTATTTCAAAAGATTTTGAATCATTTTGAAAGAAGAAGTAATACTTGATTTTTGACAAACCTAAGAGTTATACTAGCTTTATGGGAAGTTAGGTATAACGGCTTAAGAATGTTTCTTGATTTGGAAATCGAATGTGTATCGACAAACCACTGCGGCGTTAATAAAAGGAAATGTTTTGACTAGTTAAGTATTATTAAAACCGGTAGAAACTTCCATCTGCATAGAAGCTAAGATAAGACAAAATGATATTTCCTAGATCACAATTCTTTGTAATAAGATTGTTATAAACAAGAATATCCTACTCACATATAAGACTTATGTTTCTCATGGTTTAAAGAGAATTATATTCTTAAATGAATAAGACCATGAACTACGAAACCTTTCTAAAATAAGAAAGCGTGAACATTTGAAATTAGGCAAACTTGGGCGTTTGGAAAATAATGTTGTTACTTGATTTTACGAAGGTAAGTGTTTTAGTTTATTTAAAAAGCGATCACTCTATTTTATACTACGGGTATTGTGTGACTTATGTGAAAGCAACAGATCTTTTAAAAGATTTAATGTATGAAGTACTTTAGGGGTAGATACTCGAACTTGTTAGCTTAAAGTACCTTGTGTGTATAACTTGATTGTGTTGGTTTGTGATAGCCTTGTAATACTTTCTTGTTGATTGATAAGTAAACATGTTAGGATGCTACGTGTGTTAGTATCTTGTGTGATCATGATGTAAGGGGGTCATTCTTGTTGCTTACGTTGTTAAGCGTTAAGCGGTTATCTTGTTATTGTATCACATACCCTTTGACTTATTATACGAGGGCTTGCCACCCGATGCGGTCTTTACGGCCTATGCGGTCCTCGTGACTATGCAGTCACGGTAGCTCGGGATTGATCATTCGGGTGTTTAGCACGATGCGGGGATTCCACATGCGGTGCAGTTGAGACTATGCGGTCTTTTGAGACTATGCGGGTTGCGGGAGCCTGGCGGATACCGAGGTTAGCTGCGCCCGATGCGGGGTATACCTCGGTGATGCAGGACCATGATTCGAGGAATACCTCATGCGGGTCGTGTGTGTGACCTATGCGGGCTGCGAGTTCGAGGATAGACGCGCATTGATATTGCGGGCGAGTGGCGGCCGATCATGTAGTGCGGTCTAGAAAGACCTCGGGATCTGATTTGTGGTATTTTTGTGCGTGGGTCTTAGTAGTCGGCTATGCCTTCGTACTTGCCGTGCGGTTTTATTGTGATAACTTTGAGGCGTGAGTCACGACTTGACATATTTGTTTATTTGTTGTGAGCGTAGTTTGCTTATCATACATGTCTCTGCTTTATAGACTATTATGATTTCATTTCTGATATTTTTAGTTTCACATACTCGGTTTTGTTATCTTGACCTCCTTGGCTGCGTTCATCCGCGAGTTGAGGTACACGATCGTTGATCCTCGCTCTTAGGGTCACGATTCGACTTGGGAAGCTCCGTTTCTCGGAGGCTTATCTTGGTATAGTCCTGTTGTTGTAAGTGCTTACATTCGGGGTATGGCGAACCTGTCCGTCGTTGTTATCGTATCTTTTCTTAGAGTGCGTGAAATCTTTGTTGTGGCAGGGTTTGTAAAAAGGATTAAAGCATTCATTTGTAAAAGTTGTTAATTTTATATCAGAAAGGCAAGTTTTCCTCAGACTATTGTTTTGTACTTCACTTGTTTCATGTATGTGTTTTATGTTCCGCTGATTACTCTGATGTTGTGTCACTAGGGTGCCCGGGGTAAGGCACCAGTCACGGGCCCCGGAACGGGTCGTGACATGATAGTACCCCCAGAGGTAGGAATACTTTGATTAGTAAAGTGAAAAGTTAAGAATGTTGACAAGAATGGTAAGTGAACTGAGACTATAGTTGTGTAGAGTTCACAAGTTGTAATTACCCCGTAACAGTGTAAGACCGATAGGGAAGGATGTTCAGTAGAAATACTTTGGCTTATGTGACGAACCTCTAGTTGAGTAGGGGGGGGGGATAGGGTGAGAAGTACCTTGAGATAAGAGAGAGATTTATTTCAGACTAAGAATGAGAAGTTAAGTGTGACGATGGGTCGGGTTATGGACTCATTTCGGGTCAACCGGTGGTATGGAATAGGGTGATGTCAGTTGGATATGGTCCCGTTATGTGATAGGGTCCCGAGGATGCCAGGCCCAAGTTTAGTTAATCGTTGTACGAGTTCGTGGATGCGTTCCACCGGAACTAGGTCGTAAGGACCGAGAAGAGCCTTAACGGGAATGTAAGTAACAATATGGCCAAGCTTGGTTAGTAACTCCAAGGATTGGGGCACAGAAACAATATTTGAGATGTTGTACGTTTACTAAATAAGTTGGAAGTACGAGAAAGTATGACAAGTAAGAAAAGAAAGGAACCTCTAAGGATCCCGAGTTTGAGAAAGGCGTAACGCCGAGTATGGTGAGAAGGGACCACGGACAGAAGATCCATTGTTATGTTTACGTATGTTGTGGTGGCCATGTGTGGCATCGTTGGTCTTGTGCAATTTCGATTGATAGGCATAATATAGAGATTGTGCCGGAGTGTGTATAGCTTGAAAACCGACTAAGAACATTTGGGGACGAATGTTTCTAAGGGGGGGAGAATGTTACACCCCGTAAGTCCAGGACATGTATAAGAGAATGTACGTAAAGAATCAAGACTTGAAAATTGGTACGAAAGGAAGAATTGTTTTTCCGGCAGAAAATCTTCCGAACGTCGGAAAGGAGAAATGTTCGTTGTTGAGAATTGGATTCTCAAAATGCATTATTTGAAGAGTATGAAACTTATTAACATTATGGAAATTTATTTTTACGGATTTGGTCACGTGGGGCCCACCCGAGGAATTTTACGTTTTGCGGGGCCCACGAGGGTTACGGAATTTTATGGACGAATGGGAGGGCGACACGTGGCACCCCTCCCACATGGCTTGGTCGAATTATGCAATGGCAAAAGGGTCATTTGACAATTGAAAAGATGAGAAAGTCTTGCTAAGTTAGAGCTTGACATTGTTGACCAAGTCAAGAGTCACTTGGCTTGATCCCATCCATCCAATTTATACATGTGTTGTAATCTAGACCCTCCAATGTGTTATATATCATCCTAAGTAGCAAGACTTGGCATTTTACACTTAGAAAAATTGAGAGAACCTTGAGCTTAGACTATCTTGCTCTCGGCTTTAGTGCCATTCCCACACAAATTTTTTTAGTTTTGATCCTTTGTTCACAAGACTTAAACCCAATGTCCCTAAGGGTATTTTAAGGATATCTCAATAGAAAGATTTGGTAAAGCAGCGTTTCGTATTAGTCATGGCGGAAACTTAAGGAGTTCTTCAACTTTGAAGTTGGAACTTGAAGATGGGTTCTTCATAGGCTTCTAAGGAGTGCTTGGAGCGGATTGGAACTTAAGGAAAGGAGCTAAGAATTTGCTAAGGCGCGACTTTGAATCTTGGAATTTTTAAGGGCTTGTAAAGGTATAAATCTTGTCGTTTTAGTAATTAAGATTACTTGTTGTTGTAGCTATGGATATTAGCAAGCATGGGATATATAGTATGAAGTTTGATATGTTTATTGGCTATTGGAACCCTAATCCGAAAACTAGCATGTTTAGCCTTAAGATTTACAATTCAAGTTGATTATTAGTTTAAGTCGTCGCATGTTGTATAAAGAAGGAAATTGTAGTTGTGGAAGTTGTTTATGACTATATAACATGTTTGACCTTAGAACTTGGAATTTGAAAAGGATTGGAAAAGACTTTGAATTGTTGGTTATGTTGTTGGCCGAGAATGGCTTGAATATGGAACTACTTCGTATTAATTGTGGGGCGGAATTTTACACGTATTGTAAGGCGTGTAATCCCCTTTGTTTGGTTGTTGTTTTGAGCCTTAAATGTGGCGTGTTGGTTATTGTATTCGGCCTTGAAAAAGGTGGCAAAGTAAGTAGAAACAAAGGAGGTGCTGCCCGATTTTCCGTAGAATAAGAGACCGTATACTTAGTATTATTCTACGTTAGAGACTAGAAGTTGATAGTCTTGTTGTGACCATTATAGGTTGACAATTCTACGTACGGCGTATTCGGCTTAGCTTGTGGATTTAGCCGAAAAGGTATGTGAACTATCTCCTCTTCTAGCATGATTCCTTAAGATAAAGAAAGTATGTCCTACTACTTAAATGATCCATTCCTTGGTTGTAATTGGATTGCCTAAAATAGAATTTGTTCTATGTACTTCCTTGATTGTACTTTGATGTTTAAATTGTAAGTTGTATAATCCATTTCCTTAGTGAAGTTTGGATTCTTAAAAGTGAAAGTATTTTACTTAAAGTACATAGAGTCTTGAAAAGGAAGTGGTTTCCAAATCTTTTGGCTAGTGCCTTAGTTCCAAAACCTAAGGGTCATCATAATGACTTCAGGGGAGTCAAAGGAGTGATTTACTTATTTGATTTAAAAGAGGAGAGATGACATGATTTAAGAGAAGAAACTTGTTTTCTATATATTAAGAGACTTGAAGTATTTTGAAAGTTAAGAACTTGATTTGTAAGTATGTGATACTTGGTTTTAATTAGTATAAGTCTCTTGGTTATAAAAGGAATGAATATGTCTAAAACCATAAAGGGTTATAACGGCTTTATGGGAAGTTGGTTATAACGGCTTTATGGAAGGTTAAGAAAGTTGTCTATTTTGATTAATGGGCATAAGTTGCCTAGATTGTGAAAATTTGAGGTTACTTGATTTCAAGCTTTGAAATGAGTTTTCTAAAAGTGTAGTAACTTACTTTGAAAAATAGACACACCTTGATACTACGGGTGTTAGTATCTTGGGGTTTTACATAAAAAAGAGTGTTTTGAAAAGAATGTACGTACGAAGTACTTTGGCTTGTTTAATTGAGAATTATACTATGTGTGCCTTGATAAGTACTTTGGCTTGTTTAATTGAGAATTATTCTATGTGTGCCTTGATAAGTACTTTGGCTTGTTTAATTGAGAATTATTCTATGTGTGCCTTGATAAGTACTTTGGCTTGGTTAATTGAGAATTAGCCTATGTGTGCTGGTGATAGCCTTTGAGTGCAAGTATTATGTTTTATTACGTTGCGCGACTCGGTTGGAGAATGGTGTCTTGTTGTAAGTTACTTGGACGTACCGACAGTGATGTGGGATTCCACGGGTATGCTTCCGTTATTTGTAGTACTTGGGTTAAATTCCCGGATTTTTTTATAAAAGACATGGTAGTGCTTATGTTTTGTTTGACGGCCGGTTGAGATAGGGTAAGAGTATAAGTGAGGGGTAAACCCCCAAGACGCTATACCACCTTCTCGGGGTAAGAGTATAAATGAGGGTAAACCCCAAGGCGTTATACCCCTGTTATACCACCTACTCCGAGTAAGAGTATAAATGAGGGTAAACCCCAAGATGTTATACCTACGCTTTACCACCTTCTCCGGGTAAGAGTATAAATGAGGTAAACCCAGGCGTTATACCACTGCTCGTTTTCCTACTTGGCGTCTGGTTTTTAGGACACAGGTGGGACTTGGTGTTCATGTATGCCTATTGGTGTTATATTATATCATGGATAAGCGGTGAGGAAGGATTCCACGGGCATGATTGATATTATGGGCGTGAGACCCGTGGTTATATTTTAGAAATGACTTGAGGCATGCGTCACGACTTGTTGTGTTGCCTTATGTGTTGTGTCTTGTAGGTTGGCTATCATACATGTCTCTGTTTTGTTTAGTGTTATGATTTCATTCTGATGCATTTCACATACTTGGTACATTCCCGTCGACCTCGCTCGGCTGCGTTCATCTTGCGAGTTTAGGTCACGTTGTTTGGTGATCGGCGGTGTAGGACCACCTTTCGAGTTTTGGATAGCTCCTTCTGTTCGGGAGTTTATCTTTTTGGTATAAGTTCTTTTAGTACAGACTTTTATACAGTTATGGGTACGGCGGGGCCTTGTCCCGTCATAGTTCAGTAAAACTCTTAGAGGTCTGTATTCATATGTGGGATTGGACTCATGTACAGTGTAGTGTCTTTTTATTATGTATATTATATGGCAGCCTTGTCGGCTTGCCCTTGTACGTATGTTGGTTTTGAAAAAAAATTGAGGTGTTATTTAATTTTCGCAGTTTACTTAGTTGTTAAGGTAGAAGGGTGCCCAGGTAGGGCACCAGTCACGGGCCCAGGGTTCGGGGCGTGACAATACATATATTGGAAATATATTATGGAGTATGATATAATAAGGAAAGATTTGGATCTTGTTAAGATGTTAAAAGAAGAATTGGCATATTAGCCATTAAAATGGTAAAAATGTATCCATTACTTGACTAAGAAGTTAACAACAAAGAAACTATAACTTATATAAGAATTGGAATATAAGTTGAAGGACTAATGAAGTAATTGGATAAGTAAAATTGTAAAAGTTGGCCAAGGACCCCAACTTAAGGACCGTATTTACTTTGGACTGTATTTACTTTGGACCGTATTTACATTGTTGTTATGAAGGAGAGATTGTTAATCGCGTTCCGTTTGGGCGTGTTATCCCCTTCTTTAATTATTGTTGTTATGAAGGAGAGATTGTTAATCGCGTTCCGTTTGGGCGTGTTATCCCCTTCTTTAATTATTGTTGTTATGAAGGAGAGATTGTTAATCGCGTTCCGTTTGGGCGTGTTATCCCCTTCTTTAAATTATCGGAATTATTGCGCCTTATTTATGGCATGTTGGTTACTATTATCGGGCCTTGATAAAGGTGGAGAATTGAGTAGAAACGGGGGAAGTGTTGCCCAATTTTTCGTAGACTAAGAGGAATCTTACTTAGAAGAATCCCACATAAAACTAGAAGTTGATAGGCGTGTTTTGACTATTATAGGTTGACACTCTACGCGCGACATATCCAACTTGGCAAATGGATTTAGCCGAGGAGGTATGTGATTCTTCCTATCTCTTTGAGCATGATATTTATGAAATATATATAGTACGGTAGACGTACGTGTGTTAAACTAAATTTGGCTTTACTTTGATGTCTTTTGACTTGAGTTCTAAATAATAAGAATCTTGAATATTTCAACAAGAGTTATGAATCATTTTTGGAAGAAAAGTAATACTTGGTTTTCATAAAAAGTTTAAGTGTTATACTAGCTTTATGGAAAGTTAGCTATAACGACTTAAGAAAGATAAGAAAAATGATTTAATTACTTGTTTATCGAATGCTCGAAATAATGTTTGAAGGTACGGTAAGTTGGTTTGATAAACATGTTTGTGATGCTACGTGTGCTAGTATCTTGTGACGCTTGTGTAAGGAGGTTATTCTTGTTGTGCTTATGTTGTTTAACGATAAGTTGTTGTGTTAGTATTATATCACTCACCCTCCTGACTTGTTATGATGCCGTGGGTTAGCCGCCCCCGATGCGAGGAATACCTCATGCGGGTCTATGAGACCTATGCGGAGCTGCGGGAGTTCCAGGAATGCGATGCGAGGAATAGCTCATGCGGTCTATGTGGCCATGCGGACTGCGGGAGTCCAGGACGATGTCGAGGTTTAGCTACCCTCGATGCGAGGAATACCTCATGCGGGCCTAGGTGGCCTATGCGAACTGCGGGAGTTCCAGGATTAGGCACGCATAATGATACTATGGGCAATTGGCCTTGCTTCGATCATTAGCGACCTAGAAAAGACCAGTTACATTATATCTATTTTTGCCCTTGTTTATGATGTGGCACTATGTGCGGTTAACTTGGTTGTTTCGTACATATTTGTGAATTGGTTTTAAAATGTTATAGTTATATATATGTCAGTACTTTACAGTTTCACATACTTGGTACCTGTTGTACTGACCTCCTTCGGGGGGCTGCGTTCATGCCGCAGGTAAGGGAAAGCAGGTGGTAGATCCTCATTCTTAGGATCTTTACTCAGGTGTCAGGAGCTCCATTTCTCCGGAGGCTCGACTTTTGGTACGGTTCTCCCTGGTGTTGTAGATGTTTTGTACATTCAGGGGTATGACGGGGCCCTGTCCCGTCATAGTGTTTACACCTTCTTAGAGGTCTGTAGTCCTGTTGTAAAGTTGGGATGTAACTGTTCACTTTTGGTATTTATATACATGCCGAAAGGCAACTTTTCTTTGGATAGACTGTTCTTATTTTACACTGTTTCATGTTTGCAAGTTTATATTCCGCTGGTTACTCTGATGTATGTCTACTTGGGTGCCCGGGTAAGGCACCAGTCACGGGCCCGGGAACGAGTCGTGACAATGCATTACCTACAAAGTCCAGTGCATCTGATCTAGAAAGTTCTGTGGGTCAGGATTTGGGTCTGATACAGTGAATACCGAAGAGTCCAAGTTGATGAAGCTCCAAACTCATGCACTAATCGTTTTATTAGAAGGACCTGTGGTATCACATTGGGCCTGAACGGATACCAATCGAGTCAATAACTGTACATCACTCCGCATATCTAGATCATGCTGAAATCACCTCTCTTATGCTCCTCTGGAGGTGGTAGAGGTGATATCCACGAGGCCCAGGATAAAGCCTCATGGTGGTACCTAACTAGAACCCTCCCACCCCATCAATTTACATCCTCCGAATAGTATATTGTCTTATAGTCATAGGTATCGCTGAAGCTATAAACAATATAAGAGTTACTCAGCACTATTGCATGATCTATATAAAAAAAAAGGTAATCATTTTAAATGTCATATCGCCTCATGTATGTAGGTGTGGTGCACAACACACCCATAAAAAAACTCTATTAGACACCGCTTGTAGACTCCCTAGAACAATCTTATTTTGATACCAAGTTTGTCATACCCCAACTTCAGGGGGGAGTGGCCAACACTCGATTTCTGAACGGCCCAAGCGTACCACCTGTGTATCGTAACTTGAATATATAACTGTCTGGGCCGACAAAGCCTCAGAATGACAAACACAATAGAAGTCTAAATAGGATAAGTGGTAATGACGGACAACTAACTAACATATATATAACAAGGCTGGCAAGGCCATAACAAAAGTACCAACAACTGATAAGGAGGCCGACAAAGCCGTACAAAACACATATACAATGACTATTAGTATGTTAGCCTTTAAGAGTACTACAATATGTCATCAGGTCGAGACAGGGCTTCGCCACACTCAAAATAGATATAAACAAATTTAACATGGCCTACCACTCTATGCACAACAACTCTGGAAGAGAAGGAATGCGACGACCGACAGCTGAACTGGCCAACCTACTATAGAGGTGCATCTGTCTACCTACCTGCACCTGTGGGCATGAAATATAATGCCCCAAAAAGGGGTAATCTTTACAAAATAATGTATTGAATATGTAAGACATATAAAACATGTATAAATAATGTAATACAAGTGCAAGGGTACATAAGGGAACTTCAAACTCAGAACTGCCATTGAAGACGTACAACTGACATAACCATGATCATATGTATAGTAGTAAAATTGGGCCACTCTATGGGGCCATATAATATCATATCAAGCATCTATGTGGTGTAAACTCTTATTATATCATACTTGGTCATAACAAGACTCAATATTACCATACCCAACTGCAGTGGTGTGCACATATAAGTGTCGTATCCGTCTGACTATAGCGTGACTTTATATAAAATAGATACATCTATATATACAATGTATAAAAGACCACAGAATATCAACATGAAAAATGAGGAGTGACCTAAGGTCGTTAACATGGTATAATATTTACTTGCTTCTTAAAGACTGACAGTTAGGCCTAAGGTCGTGTTAACTAAATATCATGACTTCTCGCTTTCCCTGCCTATAATTATGAAATTATGTACATCGATCGTTACAATCTAATAAAAAACTCAGAATCAATCACATAACAAAAATATCATAAGGTGCAGAAAGTACTCCCTACAAGGGACAAATAATGCAACTTATGGCAGTCTTTGATCTAGCCGAGCTGGTACAGAATACCCGGTTTTTCCTTTAATACTTCTGGCTCTCGGGAGTCTCTTTGTAGGATACTTGGCCAAAGTGTGACCTGTTAGCCCATAAGTAAGTATGTTTGCGGCTTGTAAAGCCTTTTAATGAAGAAAAAGAGCTCGACTGAAAGGAGAGGGGTGGACGACAACAAAAAAGCTTTTCTCCCCAACCGAGGTGATACACTTCCGGGACCGGCCCAGCCTTGAAAGTCAACGCGTAAACCATGTCAAACCAAGACCAATCAATATCCGAACAGAACGGATTCCACTTTCCTTGCAGTCAAGTTGCTTTTAGCCCCTTTAGAGATCGACAAAATTAAGAACAAATAGATGTTTAACGACTAGGAGTAGAGTCATTATTGAGGAACATTTCGTAGCAGTTATTTTAATCACGATACCGTCGAAATAAAAAAGAGTAAGCCCTACATACCTTGTCACCTTAGATATACAGATTCCAAAAGCCCTCATTATCTCACAAATGAGTATCTACAATATACAAATGGTTTGTATCAACGACTAATCCATAACTTATAAGAATAATCACTTAGACCTTTTGTCGAACCTTACGTTCATAGAGTTTATGTTATTTATTATACTCAATCCTATACATGTATCAACACCACAAGCTTCCCAAATCTTTATCATTAATATCCATAACACATACAATAACGATTTACTACTCACACCAATCCATACTTCACACAAAATAACCCAACATCAAATATCATAGTTCAAGACTTCAAGAACTTATTCTACAAGATCCTTCAATAATCATCCCTCTCATCACTTGTATAAACATAAGAACAAGAAGATGAAGATAAAACTTACCTCAAACCACAAATTACTTCAAATATGATTCTGCTTCACTTCCAAAAATTCTCCAAAATCAACATAACGAGGCGAAAGATGATCTAACGTTGATCATGCAATTTCTTACGTTGGATTTACTTAGTTTGTCTTTGATTCTGGATTAGGATCATATAAGAACTTAAAGAGAGGGTTTTGGACTTTCTAGGTCTAAAAATAGTGAGAAATGAAGTGGGGGTCGAGATAGTTCCTTATATAGGAAATTAGAAAAAGGTGTACTGCCTCATCGTGCAGCATAATATGTGACTCACAGGACATTCCTGTGTCTCGCATGCTATGATGCAGTACGGGCCATAACTCCCAAAATTTTAGGTCAAGGTATGCGACCTCTCTGCATCTTGCAGACACTTATTATGAGTCGTAGCTTGTGCTCTATGATCCACAGAGTGCTATAAATGTTGGCATCTCGGTAACCTTTCGTCGAAACTTACTTCCATTAACCCGATAAGTCTTAAACCTTCCCAAAACTCACTCAGCACATCCGTAAACCTTTATTAATCTCTTAAAGGGATCCTACCATCTCCGAGTCTGCATCAGCTAACATTACAGTAACAACGACGCATGAAAACACGAGATGTAACATCTTCATTCGCTTCGGGGAATGAAACCTTAGTATTTGAATGTGTTTGATACAAAACATTCATCTATATCTCATTATTTTTCTCAAGCATAAGAAGACATTGCTTCAGAATATTTCTATGATACTTTATCAATTCTTTCTACTTCAGGAGTAAAGTATCAGAATTTTACAATTTCAGGAGTAAAGTTTAACGTTTTACCATTTCAAGAATAAAGTTTAAAGTTTTACCACTTCGGGAGTAAAGTTTAAAAGTTCTACCACTTCGGGAGTAATGTTTAAAGTTTTACCACTTCAGGAGTAAAGTTCAAAGTTTTACCACATCAGGAGTAAAATTTAAAGTTTTATCACTTCGCGAGTAAAGTTTAAAGATTTACCACTTCATGAGTAAATTTCAGAGGTCTACTACTTTGAGAGTGAATTTCAGAGTTATGCTACTTCAGGAGTAGAAAGAGGTGTACTACTTCGGGAGTAGAATTCAGAGTCTTACTAATTCTGTAGTAGAATTTAGAGTCTTGCTACTTCGTAAGTAGAGCTCAAAGTTCTACTACTTCGAGATTAGAATTCAAAGTTTGCTACTTTGGTAACAAAATTTTGAATTTACTACTTCGAGAGTAAAACATAGAATATTCAGAATTATTTTTCTCAACTATTCTATCTCTTCTAGAGATGATTCGTGATATTTTCATAACCAAATACACATTCATATTTACAGGTTTTATTAAATATTGTCACATTCACTTCAGGAAATGAATCTGTATTTATAATATTTATCAAAAGTTTTATTCTTCATGAATTGAACATAATCATCTGAGCATATCAAATCATAATATCTTAGAACCTCTTTTAAGATATTGCCACTTTAGGAGCAAATCGAGGTATATATATGATGTAGAGAATTTTTCTCAAACATATTTTCAGTTGTAATCACAGCAATCCTACAATAATATTACCACTTTTGATTATTATAGACATATATTATTACGAGTCCGGAACTTAAATGACCTACAAAATGTGCTTTTGAACCAAAATAACTCATAAAAAGATGACAAAACTATCTTTTGCGTAGGAAATTCCTGCGTAAAAGGAGTTAACTACAACTACGCATTTAACTCCTTTTGCGCAGGAATTTACTGCGCAATAGGAGTTATTATAAACCCTAGCCAGCATTCTCCATTTTATCTTCACTCTCACCTTCTCCATTTTAACTCTTTTGTCCATACTTTAGCCCCCCAAAATTATGTCTCAAAGCTTCGAAATGTCAAACTTTGCTATAGAACCTGATGTTTGTGAATGCGGTAATTATTGTAAGCTCAAAACATCAAGGACCCAAGATAATCTGGATCGTCATTTTTGGTGCTATAAAGTGCCCGAAGTAAGTGTTTTTATATGTTTTTAGGGTTTAGAGTTTTTTTCACATTATCTACATATTTTACTTTCAAAAAGAAATTTCTTGTAATGTTTATAGGATATGAATGGTTGCAAACATTTTCGAAGGGAAGATAACATTCCCGTGGATAAAATGATGGCGGCGAAGTTTAAAAAGCCTCATGTTGATAGAGATACCGCGACTTCACGTATCACTAGAGATACCGTGAAGTTTGCCTTGCCGTTTAATCTTATGGAAGCTCAAGAAAAGATTGACCTTTTAGAGGTCTTGCTAAAAAAATCCGAAGAAAAACAAAGGTTTTTCAAGCATAACCTTAGAGACACTCAACGCGAGAAAAATACTTTGAAAGAAAAATTGAAATTTTGGAAGATTATTTGTGGTAACTTGTTGTTGTTTATTATTTATATATATTTTGTTTATTAAGTTTATTATTTCTATGTATTTTATTTTTATATGTTTTCGGTTAACTTTATTATTTTTATATATTTTGTTTTTACTAGTTGCACGTTTTCATGTATTATATATTTTATATATTTTTAAAATGTATTATGTAATCGGCACCTTTTATGTACTAATTTATTTGTGGTTTCATTATAAATTGTGAATTGTTGAACTTTTTATGTATTATTAACTCTAAGACGCTTATATAAATTAATAATAGACTATAACAATCAAAGTAAAATTAACCATACTAATTTTCTTCAAATTAATGTCTTCATCGTATATTAAACATACAAATTAAATCATGAGTTGGGAACTTAAATGACCCAAAAACTAAGTAAGTGAAGCAAAATAACCCCTAATCATCATCAGAATAGAAGTCTTAAATATCATCCTCAGAACAATACTTTGGGTTGCTGAAGATATATCTTCTTTCTATAGATGTTAGTTCTCTACCCGTTGATGATGCTTGTTCTTCGGCTAACTTTAGCATGTAAAATCTATAACGTCTTGCTAGCATTCTATTATTTTCTTTTCTAATCCTCCGTACGGCAACCTCGCAAGAATGTTGATAATTTCGAGGCATAGTCATTAAGAACCTTGTTGGGATTTGAGCAGTTAGATTTTCCAAGTCACAAACAAGACAATCTGATTCGACATATAGATATGCCCATTCTTGGTGTAACCCGCAATAATATTTTCATGGATCTGAATATTTCATATTGCAAAAATCATCATTACGCTCTATAAGAAGGCGAATTTTCAAATTATCTATCTTGAATTCATAGTTATCAAGATAACTCGAATCACCGGAGTAGCTGCTATGATTTGAGCTATCATCACCACTGTTATTCAGATCATTTGGAAGGAATACTGACCAATCTATATTTCTACTATTCGACATTAAATATGGTGTAGTTTAATAACAAATGAAAGACTAGTTTTATAGTTGAAACCCTCAATTACCCTTGGGTCATCATCCCTACCTTCGGACTTTATTATAAACATCTCTGTCTGAATCCCACTTGGATATGAACCTAACGTAACCATTGAACTCTGGTGGTATACCGCGAGGCATTGCCGTAGCACGATTTTTTGGACATTTTAGTCCGAGTGTCCTCAAGTTTTGTTCTAGCATTTCAGCCTTCCTAACACGTCAATCCACTCAGCTCTCATTATATTATTGTATTCTTGATTGTATATGTGGTTCGAGTTATTGAGTATTTAAAATCATCATCTAGTTCTCATGTCCTACCCATTACTTCGAATATGTCTGCTGAGGTAAAATAATATCAGAAAATTAGTTTCAAATTGACATAACTCATTTTAATGTGAATACTAGTTATTCGTCATTCATGTTATATACTACTCCATGATTTGACAATACTATGCTCGTTTTTGACCGCTTTATATGACACATTTATATTGTGCAACTTTTACATGCGCAAAATATGAGTTTTTAGAATGACATCCATGATTTGACAACATTTTACTCGCTTTTGACTGCTTTATATGATATATTTATATTGCGCAACTTTTACATGTGCAAAATATGAGTTTTCGGAGTGAAATCCTTAATTTGACAACACTATGCTCGCTTTTGACTGCTTATATGACACATTTATATTGCGTAACTTTTACATGCGCATAATATGAGTTTTCAGAATGACATCTTTGATTTGACAACATTATGCTCACTTTTGACCGCTGTCTATGACACATTTGTATTGTGAAATTACATGCGCTAAATATGAGTTTTCAAAATGACATCCATAATTTGACAACACTATGCTCGTTTTTGACCGTTTTATATGACACACTTATATTATGCAACTTTTACATGCAGAAATGCAGAAAGCACTAGATATGTATCATGCTTTGGACGAACTTAATTATTGAGGAGTGGATAAAGAAGATCATTGAAAACTATTAGAAAATAAAAATCTTCATCGAGATCTTCTTATCCAGTTTATCCAATAATTCAAGAATGGATAGGTCTTCCAAAATATTTACCACAAACATTAGATTGTGAAGTGTCATATTGTTGTTTCAGCCAAGAAATTGCTCCTAACAATGATTGTTGGGATCTAGACTACAATGAGAATGATGGAGAAAGAAAAGAAGGGGAAGAATATGAAGAAGAAAATGCAAGTAAGGAGGATGAATAAAATAAAGACGACGACTAGGCGGTTCCCAGAAGCGATGAAGATTAAATTACTTTTCTAATTTTTGTATGTTATGAAAGTTTTCAATATAATTTTCTTGATGATAAATGCCTAATTCAAGATGATTCATTAAAAAAAATACATCATTCATTACAAGAAGAAAATACTTAAGATTCATAATTTAAGACAATTCAAATACATCAAGCAAAATTAAAATACATTCATAAAATCATGAGGTTCTTCAACCATGAGAGGCTCTTCCACCACGAGAGGTTCTTCCACCACCATAGGTACTTGCACTACCACGGCCCCGTAAATTATACAAATGCTTATCATGGCCAAACTTTTTACATATCGAGCACTTTCGAGAGTATGTCCTATCTGAAACATTCATTAGATTGAGAATTCGAGTTCATATGTTAACACACAATTTACGGATATACTCCTTGTTAGCAATCAATAAAAATGAATCGTTTGGCCAATAAGTTTGATCACTAAGTGGATATAAATGGCCGACATATGCTCTAAGATAACTTTTAACATTATATTCCGATGACACATAATTTGATACCATTTTTCCAATTGCTTCGAAACACTTGATGACATGAGAACACGACATGTGGTATGATTGTCACTTACCACAACTGCACATTTTTGTAATCTCATAAATGGTATGAATGTTGCCTCCCCGACCTTGGTAAGAACATATCTTGACTTCAAACACACGTTCCACATGGTTATACTAATCCATCTTATGTTGCTCACATTTTTTCTATGATGCTCAAACATTTTTGCAGGATTTGGCATCCATTTACCACCATCTGCTAATATAGCTTTGACCTATTTTGTTCTAGCCACAAATCGCTCCACAATTGCTTGTGAGTCATTCTTACCATTGTAGTAACGAGCAGCCCCCGTACAGATTTGAGCAAACCATTGAATGACTCCAAATATTTGTTGTTAGTATCCCCCATCTCCTGCCTTCATCCGCATGTAATGTCCATTTGTCAACATCGATTACCTACAATCAATCATATACTTCCGGCTTCACTGCCTTGATCATCTCCATCCACACAAGAAACTTTTTTACTTGATGCTTTGTTGCAGCCACCCACATCAATTTGTTTAGTGTGTCATTTCTAAAGGTCGTTTGAATATTTGTCTTTAAACAACAGCGATGGTAAGCAAAGAGAGGCTACCACCCTTCTAAACGAAACATATTGTTCAATATGATAAAATTTCAATCAGATAGCACGCACAATCCCATATGATCCTTAATAACATATTACCTCAAATATGTCAAAAATATCCACCATGTCTCGTTGCTCTCGTTAGCGGCAATGGAGAAAGCAAGAGGGAATATGTCACGCTCCGAACCCCGGCCTGGACTGGGCCCTACTGGCACCTTCTACCTAACAACTAAGTAAATCATGGAAATTAAATAACACCCTTCTTTTTTTAAAACCAATCGTGCGCAAGGGCAAAGCCACAAGGCCGCCATATAATATACATAACAAAGACACTACACCGCATATGAGTCCAATCCCACATACGAATCTGCACTCTAAGAGTTATATCGAACTATGACGGACAAGGCCCCATTGCATCCATAATCGCATAAAAGCCTGCATCAAAGAACTTATACCAAAAAGATAAACTCCCGAACATAAGGAGCTATCCAAAACTCTGAGCAGGGTCCTACACCTGCCGATCACCAAACTGCGTACCTAAACTGCATGGCGCAGCGCCCCGAAGGAGGTCAAGATTTAAGAATGTACCAAGTATGTGAAGCTGAAAAATACTGTAATGAAATCATAACAGTCTAAACAAAACAGGAGACATGTATGATAGCCAACCTACAGTACACAACACATAAGCAGTCATAACAAGTCAGGGACGCATGCCCTCAAGTCATTTCTAAAATATAACCATGGGTCTCACGCCCATAATATCAATCATGCCCGTGGAATCCTTCCTCACTGCCGGCAGTCCATGATATAATATAACACCAATAGGCATACATGAACACCAAGTCCCACTTGTGTCCTAAAAACTGTACGGGCCAAGTAGGAAAACGAGCAGGTGGTATAACGTCTTGGGGTTTACCCCTCATTTATACTCTTACCCTGGAGAAAGTGGTAAAGCAGGGGGTATAATGTCTTGGGGGTTTACCCCTCATTTATACTCTTACCCTGGAGAAGGTGGTAAAGCAGGGGGTATAATGTCTTGGGGGTTTACCCCTCATTTATACTCTTACCCTGGAGAAGGTGGTAAAGCAGGGGGTATAATGTCTTGGGGGTTTACCCCTCATTTATACTCTTACCCTGGAGAAGGTGGTAAAGCAGGGGGTATAATGTCTTGGGGGTTTACCCCTCATTTATACTCTTACCCTGGAGAAGGTGGTATAGCGTCTTAGGGGTTTACCCCTCACTTATACTCTTACCCTATCTCAACCGCCACAAACAACACATAAGCACTACCATGTCTTTTATAAAAATCCGAATTTAACCCAAGTACTACAAATAACGGAAGCATACCCGTGGAATCCCATCACCGTCGAGTGCGTCCAAGTAACTTACAACAAGACCAACCAGGAGTCGCAGAACGTAATAAAACATAATACTTGCACTCAAAGGCTATCACCAAAGACATATAGGCAATTCTCAATTAATCAAGCCAAAGTACTTATCAAGGCACACATAGAATAATTCTCAATTAATCAAGCCAAAGTACTTATCAAGGCACACATAGAATAATTCTCAATTAATCAAGCTAAAGTACTTATCAAGGCACACATAGAATAATTCTCAATTAATCAAGCCAAAGTACTTATCAAGGCACACATAGAATAATTCTCAATTAATCAAGCCAAAGTACTTATCAAGGCACACATAGAATAATTCTCAATTAATCAAGCCAAAGTACTTATCAAGGCACGTAGAATAATTCTCAATTAATCAAGCCAAAGTACTTATCAAGGCACACATAGAATAATTCTCAATTAATCAAGCCAAAGTACTTATCAAGGCACACATAGAATAATTCTCAATTAACCAAGCCAAAGTACTACGTACGTACATTCTTTTCAAAAAACTCATTTTTATGTAAAACCCCAAAGTACTAACACCCGTAGTATCAAGGTATGTCTATTTTTCAAAGTAAGTTACTACACTTTTAGAAAACTCATTTCAAAGCTTGAAATCAAGTAACTTCACATTTTCACAATCTAGGCAACTTATGTCCATTAATCAAAATAGACAACTTTCTTAACCTTCCATAAAACCGTTATAACCAACTTCCCATAAAGCCGTTATAACCCTTTATGGTTTTAGACATATTCATTCCTTTTATAACCAAGAGACTTATACTAATTAAAACCAAGTATCACATACTTACAAACCAAGTTCTTAACTTTCAAAATACTTCAAGTCTCTTAATGTCTAGAAAAAAAGTTTCTTCTACTTTTAAACCTCAAGTAAATCACTCCTTTAAAACAAGTTACTTCTCTTAAATCATGTCATTTCTCCTCTTTTAAACCAATTAAGTAAATCACTCCTTTAACTCCCCTAAAGTCATTATAACAACCCTTAGGTTTTGGAACTAAGGCACTAGCCAAAAGGTTTGGAAAATATCACGACCCGAAACGGGGCCCGTGACTGGTGCCTTACCCGGGCACCCAGTTGTCATTCATCAGAGAAAATCAGCGGAACATAAAACATAAATATGAACAAGAGACATGATAAACAAACAGGTCAACCAAAACAGTTGCCTTCTGTATATATACATAAAAACCCGAACAATTTAATCCTTTTTACAACCCTGCCCACAACAAGATTTCTGCACTTAAGAATGAAATGACAACTATGGCGGACGGGGCCCCGCCATACCACGAGCGTAAGAACTTACGCACTCGGGTAACATACCAAAAGTGTTATACCGTATTTCCAGTATGCGTAGGGCGACGTATTTAAATTTGAGCCTTAAGGTTTTGGCAAGATTCGAAATTTGGGCACAAGTGCGAAAAGAATCGTTTTCGAAACGTTTTACTAAACTGCGAAGGAAAATTCCGCTATGTCATTTATAATTTTGCGGATTTTTCCGAGAGGCGTAACATTTGGACCAACGGGAGGGTGACATGTCACCCTCACATTGGAAGCTTAGGGCGGCAATGGGACGAAATAAGGGCACTTTAGTTGGTAGGATATTTTGTGCAAGTTGGTGTGGTAGATGGATAAGGTGCACATGGCTTAATCACAGCCCTACACTTGCCTAACACTTGGAAGAATCTTGGCCATTGGTTGGCCATTCCTTGACCTATAAATACCCCTTAGTTGATGAACTTTCTTCATCCAAAAATCATTTTCCAAGTCTTGAAATCTCTTCCCTGTGAGTTAAAATGGTCCAAACCCTCCTTTGAGAAAGGCCCGCCGAAAGCTTCCTCCCTTTGTAGTGTTCTAGCCGTAGGGTACCCACAGCCTAGTTGTCTCGTATAAATACCCCCTTTTTGTGGTATAGAAATACTCTCCAAGTATTGTTATAATGCCCAAATACCTTGGCCCAAATACCTTTTAGTATTCCCAAGGTTACACTTATACAAAAGCCCAAATACTATTATACTTCCTTTAGCCACTAAACGAAACCCTTTGGAAAAATCTTCATAAGTAGTTGAAGTGTTTAGTATAAGTTGAGTATAACTTCTAAGGGTTTATTGGAGCACTCGGAGCGTCTGATTAGGAGCTAAACCTTGCTCAGGATCGACTTATAACTTGGATAATTTTGGGCTTATCGAGGTAAACACTCTTGACCTTCTATTGTAATTAGAAATTACATGTTGTTGGAATATATAGTTGAAGTATACTATATATAGAATTGAATAATACTTACGGCAATGTCTTTTGACTTAAGACTGAATAATACTTACGTGATGTCTTGCGAAGCTGAACTTTAAGAAGAATCGAATGTAATTACTTCTGACTGTATTACAGTTGAGTTGTATATCATTACTGTTAAGTTGAAATGTCCACGTCCTGTTAAAAGTGTAAAACGCCCCCCCATTGTTGGATTGGTAGCCGGCCTCGATAGAGTATGAGAATTACGCCATTGCGGGGAGGTCGGAATTTTACGTAGAATATTCTACGTCGGGATCTAAAGATATTAATAGGCGCCTTGT
The DNA here is from genome assembly GCA_029844215.1 of Przewalskia tangutica. Classification (NCBI taxonomy): domain Eukaryota; kingdom Viridiplantae; phylum Streptophyta; class Magnoliopsida; order Solanales; family Solanaceae; genus Przewalskia; species Przewalskia tangutica. The sequence continues at coordinate 64,155,082 of CM056722.1, read as the reverse complement.
GGACTCTATAGGTTGTAGTACTACGTGTGGAGTGATCTGCGGCTTAAAGTGTATTCGACGGTTTGAGGTACTTGAGCGTTTTGCTATTAGTCGATAATCGTCGCGAGGTATGTGAACCTCTTCCTATCTGTTCTAGCATGATATGTGTATAACTATGTAAATGCGGTAGACGTCGTGTGTTAAATGTATTTGATTGTTTTTAAACATAAAGTGTTATCTGAGGCTTTATGGGAAGTTGGTTATAACGATTCATGTAAATGAGAGAGAAATGCTTTGTGGTTTTTTTTAAAAGATAACTGATTTGACTTATAACCGACTTGATGTGTGATAATAAAGAACCTTGAAGTATTCTAAAAGATTAAGAAACCTTTTTGAAAGAAGTGTATACTTGGCTTGAAAACATAAGAGTTATACCAGCTTTATGAGAAGTTAGGTGTAACGTCTTAAGAGATAAAAAGAATGGTTTAATGGTTTAGAAGTTAAGAGACTAATACCTAACAGATAAGAGACTTGACTTAATATGGCTGATTGTGTGAAACCTCATTTGTGACTAAAGAGTACTGGGTTGTTGAAAGGAATAATGTTTCTTGATTTCGGAAATCAGAATGTGTATCGACAAACCACTGCAGCGTTAATAAAGGAAAATGTATTGAATAATTAAGTATTATTAAAACCAGTAGAAACCTCCATCTGCATAGAAGCTAAGATGAGACAAAATGATATTACATTTTCTAGATCATGGCTGCTTAATAAGATTGATTATGAACAAGAATAACCTACTTTATGGCATATGTTACTCAATTGTTTTAAAAGAGATTAAGACATTGAACTATGAAACTTTTCAAAAAGAGACTTGTGTAATTGAAATTAGGCAAACCGGAACTTTAGGAAAAGAAAGGCATTGTGTTGTCTTAAAATGGTTTAAAACATAAGGTGTTATAACGACTTTATGGGAAGTTGGTTATAACGACCTTATGAAAACAAAAGAAAGGTTTTATCATTGGTTTTAATGTGGTAACTTAACTTTAAAAAGAAGTGTTTTGGTCAAAAAGAAGGCATGGTGTTGCCTTAATTTGGTTTTAAAAGGAAAGTATGGAAGTTGTTTTGGTTTACTTAAAAGATATAAGTCACTCTATTTTTATACTACGCATCGGGTGACTTTTATAAAAGGAATTTAACGTCGTAGTACTTTAGGTTAAAACCGGACTTGGGCATAAAATGAAAGTACTTGAGTTGTGTATAAACTTGCTATGCTTGTTGTTGTGAAACTTGCCTATGCTTGTTGTTGTGAAACTTGCCTATGCTTGTTGTTGTGAAACTTGCCTATGCTTGTTGTGATAGCATTTGTTGTGCAAGAATTGTGTTTCTATACTCTGGCGTCTCGATGGAGGTCGGTTGACTTGTTGAGAACTTATTTGGGCGTCTTGGCAAAGCGGAGAAATTCCACAGACGCGTTCGCTGATAGTGTTACTTTTGCTAATCGCTTTGGACATGCGACACGATCGTAGCGCGCGGGTATGCTTCCACTTTGATTACCGCCTTGTTGTCTTATTGTTCCGCCGGACATCGGCGCGATCGTAAGCGCGCGGGTATGCTTCCATTTGGAATCTGTCTTATTGTTTCCCTTTGGACTCATCGACACGATCGTGGCGCTGCGGGTATGCTTCCATTTGGAATGTTGTCTTATTTGTTCCCTTTGGACATCACGACACGATCGTAGCGCCGCGGGTATGCTCCCATTTGGATTGATGTCTTTTGTTATCATATCATGCATCGTGATGAGGAAGGTACTCAGGCGTGATTGATGTTGCGGCGTGAGACCACGAATTGATATAAGCTATGTGTGTGTCTTGTAGTTTGGTTATCATACTTGTCTCCCGCTTTTATAGACTATTATGATTTCATTTACGTATTTCTGATTTCACATACTTGGTACTGTTATCGACCTCCTTGGGCCGCGTTCACGCCGCGGTAGAAGTACATCGGTTGTCGATCCGCGTTTAGGATCTCATTTCAGCGTTTTGGGAAGCTCCGTTTCGTCGGAGGCTTATCTTTGGTATGTTACCACAGTCCGTAAGTTCTTATGCGTTCGGGGTATGGCGGGGCCTGTCCCGTCATAGTTGTTGTATAAATTTTAAGTGCATGCTTTATTGTGGGCGAGTGTAAGGATTGTAGCTGTTCAAATGTTTATATATATATGTTGGGAGCGGCCGTTTTGGTTGCCTATTTGCTTTATTTGTCATGTCTCTTGTTTCATATTTATGCTTTATGTTATTGATTTTCTGCGATGTTGTATCACTAGGGTGCGAGGTAAGGCACGATCCACGGGCCGGTTGGTCGTGACAAAGTGGTATCAGGCGATTAATCCTCGGAAAGTGTCTGAGCCGTGTCTAGTAAGTCTTGATTATCGGTGTGTTGTGCACCACATCTATAATCGAGGAGGCTATAGGACATTTAGGATTAGTTTCCATTCTTCTCATTCCGAGATCGTGCCTTAGAGTTGTGTTGTAAGTTGGACCCTCAGCGTATCTCGTTTTTACGATTATGCCTCGCCTTGAGCGGGCCCGAGAAGGGCAAAGCGGAGAAGGAGATCTGAGTAAAGCGTGGCGATCTACAGACCACGATACTGAGCCTCGATCCTACAGTGGGCGAGAGGAGATGGGTTACAAGAGATGGCGATTAATGGTCGAGTTGTGGCGGACTTGAGGATAAAATTGGGCGACGCGATTCGATCCAGTAGCACCGTAGTTCAACCCGCGAGCGGTTTGAGACTACGGGATTTTACGAGTGTAACGCGAGTTTTATGGGTCGAGGCACGAGGATGATCCGAGGAGTTCATCCGGCGATTCTGACGGATCATGAGTGATCAAGGCCTCGGAGACCGAGCCGGTGGTCTGAGTTCGCGTCGGTGCGTGATACCGATCGATTGGTTTGATCGTGGGAGCCGTCGGGAGAGAATGCACTTAGGCTTTTTGGGACGAGTTCTCAAGGCATTTCTTGCACACTTCTTGCCGCCACAAATGAGGAGGGCTCGGCCGGCTGATTTTTGGTGTTGCGGCGAATCCGCGCGTCTGATGCGGAGTACAATGTGAGTTCGACTCATTGGCGATGCGTCCCACATTAGTAGCTAGTATGGAGGATCGAGTCCACCGATATGTTCTGAGGGCTCGATGATTACCTAGCAGAGTTGTTAGTGTAGCTCTTGTGGGCATGGACATTGCGCATGCGAGCTTATGCACTTGGAGGTGAGGCGGAGAAATCAGCGGAATGACCAAAGTCGTGAAGAGGGCGAGCTGCAGGTCCTTTGGTGATTTTCGAGGCGACCGCCTCAGCGGAACTAGTTATGTGCCTCCGCCCGATCTGAGTGGTCCTCTACAATCTTGAGCGTCGAGTTTTCGTGAGCGGTCGGGGCTCGAGGTTGGATTTTGGGAGAGCGGGGTGTTAACGGTGAAGCCACCCTACCTCGTTGGCCGTGGTAGACTCGCGATGGGAGTGTCGTGCTAGTCCGAATTTGTTTTACATGCGACAGTGAGGCCATTTTGGGAGAAATTGTCCACCGAGGGTAGCGGTAGGATAGCACAGACTACGGGATCAGTTGCGGGTTCTTCACCTTCCATAGCCAGGCAGGATGTTCATACACCGGCGGGCCACGGTAGAGGTCGCGGTGGAAGTTCCCAGTTTTAGCGGTCCTCTGAATCGCCTATTTTCAGGTATATCCTTAACCCTCTAGAGACTTGTATGTATTGATGTTATGATAATGTGTTAAGTGTTATGTTCGGATAGCTTTGTGCAAAAATGTGATTTAGAAACCTGGTTTGTGAAAAAGGGGTAAGCTCAGGTGAGAAAATGATGAACCTTAGAATATTGATTGAGACCTTAGATGTAAGGCCGTCTTGAGTACAAGTTTTTGCAAGTGATCCTTGTCGAGTGCATTTTATGCCTAGAATGTATTGTGTGATAAGTCCTGGGTAGTGTGAAATGGAAGTGGTAGCTTCATGACTGTAGAGGTAAGATTGTTCGGATCGGAAATAAGAGCTTGATGCGTTAAGTGGGTCGGGTTGGGGCCATGCTGCGGGCCAACCCGCGGCTGTTTGGGGTTGGGTCAGCCTGGGTGGTCCCGCCAGTGGTAGGTCACGAGGTGCTAGGCCCAGTTTAGATGACCATCGTATGAGTTGTGGATATGTTCGACAGAATCGGTTCGTGAAGGCGGGAATGGCCTTAGAGGAAAGTGAAGCTAGTAAGATGACCAAGTTTGGAGGTTGTGACTCCAAAGTGTTGGGAAGCTGGCGACTTGAAGTGTGTGCGATACTAGAAGAGTTTAAGTGTTCGGAAGAGCACGCCGAGTAAGGAGGAAGAGAACGTGTGTTATTACGTGGCGGTGTGGCGTTGACAACTTGTTAGAAGGAACTTCTTCGTTATACATTTGAGAAAGAACATTCGGGGCGAATGTTTCTAAGAGAGGAGAATGTTATACCGTATTTTCAGAGTATGCGTAGGCGTGCGTATTTAAATTTGAGCCTTAAGGTTTTGGCAAGATTCGAAATTTGGGCACAAGTGCGAAAAGAATCGTTTTTAAACGCGTTTTACTAAACTGCGAAGGGAAAATTCCGGCTATGTCATTTATAATTTTTGCGGATTTTTCCGAGAGACGTATCATTTTGGACCAACGGGAGGGTGACATGTGTCACCCTCACATTGGAAGCTTAGGGACGGCAATGGGACGAAATAAGGGAACTTTAGTTGGTAGGATATTTTGTGCAAGTTGGTGTGGTAGATGGATAAGGTGCACATGGCTTAATCCTAGCCATACACTTGCCTAACACTTGGAAGAATCTTGGCCATTTGTTGGCGATTCCTTGAGCTATAAATACCACCTTAGTTGATGAACTTTATTAATACAAAAATCATTTTACAAGTCTTGAAATCTCTTACCCTTTGTGAGTTAAAATAGTCCAAACCCTCGCCCTTTGAGAAAGGCCCTCGGCAGCTTCCCACTCCTTTGTAGTGTTCTGGCAGTGGGTACCCACTAGCCTAGTTGTCTCGTATAAATACCCTTTTTGTGGTATAGAAATACTCTCCAAGTATTGTTATAATGCCCAAATACCTTGGCCCAAATACCTTGTAGTATTCCCAAGTTACAACATACAAAAGCCCAAATACTATTATACTTCCTTTAGCCACTAAACGAAACCCTTTGGAAAACTCTTCATAAGTAGTTGAAGTGTTTAGTAGAAGTTGAGTATAACTTCTAAGGGTTTATTAGACCTTTCGGAGCGTGCGATTAGGAGCTAAACCTTGCTCAGGATCGACTTATAACTTGGATAATTTTGGGCTTATCGGGGTAAACACTCTTGACCTTCTATTGTAATTAGAAATTACATGTTGTTGGAATATATAGTTGAAGTATACTATATATAGAATTGAATAATACTTACGGCAATGTCTTTTGACTTAAGCTCGAATAATACTTACAATGATGTCTTGCGACTTAAGCTGAACTTTAAGAAGAAGCGAATGTAATTACTTAGGGTGTATTACGAGACTTGTATAGCATTCTTGTGAAGTAGAATTGTACGTCAGGTTAAGCGTGTAAAACCCCGCGGTTGGCTTGGTAGCGGCCTCGATAGAGAGGAGAATTACGTTGCGGGAGAGTGCTGAATTTTCAGAGAAGAATATTCTACGTCGGGATCTAAAGATATTAATAGGCGCCTTGTGGACTTATAGGTTGTAGTACTACGTGTGGGTGATCGCTTGGCTTAAAGTGTATTCGACGGTTTGAGGTACTTGAGCGTTTTGCTATTAGTCGATAATCGTCGCGAGGTATGTGAACCTCTTCCTATCCGTTCTAGCATGATATGTGTATAACTATGTAGTGCGGTGACGTCGTGTGTTAAATGTATTTGATTGTTTTTAAACATAAAGTGTTATAACGGCTTTATGGGAAGTTGGTTATAACGATTCTATGTAAATGAGAGAGAAATGCTTTGTGGTTTTTTTAAAAGATAAGCGATTTGACTTATAACCGACTTGATGTGTGATAATAAAGAACCTTGAAGTATTCTAAAAGATTAAGAAACCTTTTGAAAGAAGTGTATACTTGGCTTGAAAACATAAGAGTTATACCACTTTATGAAAAGTTAGGTGTAACGTCTTAAGAGATAAAAGAATGGTTTAATGGTTTAGAAGTTAAGAGACTTATTCTTAAAAGATAAGAGACTTGACTTAATATGGATGTTTGTGTGAAACCTCATTCGTGAGTAATGAGTACTTGGTTTTGAAAGGAATAATGTTTCTTGATTTGGAAATCGAATGTGTATCGACAAACCAACTAACGTTAATAAAGGAAAATGTATTGAATAATTAAGTATTATTAAAACCAGTAGAAACCTCCATCTGCATAGAAGCTAAGATGAGACAAAATGATATTACATTTTCTAGATCATGTGCTTAATAAGATTGATTATGAACAAGAATAACCTACCGCCATGGCATATGTTACTCAATTGTTTTAAAAGAGATTAAGACATTGAACTATGAAACTTTTCAAAAAGAGACTTGTGTAATTGAAATTAGGCAAACTGGAACTTTAGGGAAAAGAAAGGCATTGTGTTGTCTTAAAATGGTTTAAAACATAAGGTGTTATACAGCTTTATGGGAAGTTGGTTATAACGACCTTATGAAAACAAAAGAAAGGTTTTATCATTGGTTTTAATGTGGTAACTTAACTTTAAAAAAAGAAGTGTTTTGGTCAAAAAGAAGGCATGGTGTTGCCTTAATTTGGTTTTAAAAGGAAAGTATGGAAGTTGTTATGGTTTACTTAAAAGAAATAAGTCACTCTATATTTTATACTACGGGTATCGCGAGACTTTTATAAAAGTAATTTAACCTACGTAGTACTTTAGTGTTAAAAAACGGACTTGGGCATAAAATGAAAGTACTTGAGTTGTGTATAAACTTGCCTATGCTTGTTGTTGTGAAACTTGCCTATGCTTGTTGTTGTGAAACTTGTCTATGCTTGTTGTTGTGAAACTTGCCTATGCTTGTTGTTGTGAAACTTGCCTATCTTGTTGTGATAGCCTTTGTTGTGCAAGAATTGTGTTTCTATACTACCGCGTCTCGATGGAGGTCGGTTGACTTGTTGAGAACTTATTTGGGCGTCGGCGATGCGGAGAAATTCCGCACGCGTTCTGTTGATAGTGTTACTTTTGCTAATCGCTTTGGACATCCGACACGATCGTAGCGCGCGGGTATGCTTCCACTTTGATTACCGCCTTGTTGTCTTATTGTTCCTTTGGACATCACGACGCGTAGCGCGCGGGTATGCTTCCATTTGGAATCTTTGTCTTATTGTTTCCTTTGGACTCTTGACACGATCGTAGCGCTGCGGGTATGCTTCCATTTGGAATGTTGTCTTATTTGTTCCCTTTGGACATACCGACACGATGCGTAGCGCACGGGTATGCTCCATTTGGATTCTTTGTCTTGTTGTTATCATATCATAGCTGCCGGTGAGAAAGGTACTCGCAGGCGGGATTGATGTTGTGGGCGTGAGACCACGAATTGATATAATCTGTTATGTGTGTATCGTAGTTTGGTTATCATACTTGTCTCCTTTTATAGACTATTATGATTTCATTTACGATATTTCTGATTTCACATACTTGGTACTGTTATCGACCTCCTTGGGGCTGCGTTCAATCTGCGGTAGAAGTACATCGGTGCCGATCCTGCGTTTAGGATCTCATTTCACGTTTTGGGAAGCTCCGTTTTCGGAGGCTTATCTTTGGTATGTTACCCAGTCTGTAAGTTCTTATGCGTTCAGGGTATGGCGGGGCCTGTCCGTCATAGTTGTTGTATAAATCTTAAGTGCAGCCTTTGTTGTGGGCGAGTGTAAGGATTATGCTTGTTCAAATGTTTATATATATATGTTGGGAGGCAAAGTTTTGGTTGCCTATTTGCTTTATTTATCATGTCTCTTGTTTCATATTTATGCTTTATGTTCCGCTGATTTTCTCCGATGTTGTATCACTAGGGTGCCGGGTAAGACACGATCCACGGGCCGGTTGGTCGTGACAAAAGATAAGCCTCAGAAAGCAGGACTTCCCAAGCTTGAACTTTGATCCTAAGAGCGAGGATCCACAACCGATGTACTTACACTGCGGCATGAACGCACCGAAGGAGGTCAAGATAACAGTACAGTATGTGAAAGCGTAAAATCGTAAATGAAATCATAATAGTCTATATAAAGCGAGACATGTATGATAACCAAACTCGATTCACAACATAAAAGCGATCATGTCGAGCGAGGACTCACGCCTCAGTCATCCCTCACGCCGTGCGTGGAACTCTTCCTTCTTGCTGCGATCTAGGTATACATCGTGTGGAAAGCGTGTCGGCCCATCCGTGGGACTCGGTAAAGAATCATGTGGAATACGTGTCCCGGCCCATCCCGTGGGACTCGGTAGAGAATCAGATGAAATACGTGTCCCGGCCCATCCCGTGGGACTCGGTAGAGAATCAGATGAAATACGTGTCCCGGCCCATCTCGTGGGACTCGGTGAATAATCAGATGGAATACGTGTCCCGGCCCATCCCATGGGACTCGGTGAAGAATCAGATGAAATACGTGTCCCGGCCCATCCCGTGGGACTCGGTGAAGAATCGTTCATAACAAATCAGCCGGCCCTCCATCGAGAGACGCGGTGGTATAGAAATACAGTATTTGCACAACAAAGACTATCACAACAAGCATAGGCAAGTTTCACAACAACAAGCATAGGCAAGTTATACACAACTCAAGGTACTTTCATTTTATGTCAAAGTCCGGGTTTTAACCTAAAGTACTACGTCGTTAAATTCCTTTTAAAGATCCATTTCTTTTACAAAGGTCACCGATACAGTAGTATAAAAAATAGAGTGACTTACATCTTTTAAGTAAACCAAAACAACTTCCATACTTTCCTTTTAAAACCAAATTAAGGCAATACCATGCCTTCTTTTTGACCAAAACACTTCTCTTTTAAAGTCAAATTACCACATTAAAACCAATGATGAAACCCTTCTTTTGTTTTCATAAAGTCGTTATAACTAACTGCCCATAAAGCTGTTATAACACTTTATGTTTTAAACCAATTTAAGACAAAACAATGTCTTTCTTTTCCCTAAAGTTCCAGTTTGCCTAATTTCAATTACTCAAGTCTCTTTATTTTAGAAAAGTTTCATAGTTCAATGTCTTAATCTCTTTTAAAACAATTGAGTAACGTATGTCATAGGTGTGGCGATTTATTCGGTTTATAACCATTTATTAAAGCGACCATGATCTAGAAAATGTAATATCATTTTGTCTCATCTTAGTTTCTATGCGGATGGAGGTTTCTAATGGGTTTTAATAATACTTCATTATTCAATACATTTTGCTTTATTAACTGCGATGGTTTGTCGATACTCATTCTGATTTTCGAAATCAGTAAAACATTTCTCCTTTTAAAAACCAAGTACTCATTACTCACGAATGAGGTTTCACACAAAATTCATATTAATTCATTCAAGTCAAGTCTCTTATCTTTTAGGATCAAGTCTCTTAACTTCTAAAAATCAGTAAACCATTCTCTTTATCTCTCTTAAGACGTTATACCTAACTTCCCATAAAGCTAGTATAACTCTTATGTTTTCAAAACCAAGTATTACTCTTCTTTCAGAAAGGTTTCTTAATTCTTTTGAAATACTTCAAGATTCTTATTATCACACATCAAGTCAGTTATAAGTCAAATCAGTTATCTTTTAAAAACCACAAAGCATTTTCTTACCTACATAAAGCTGTTATAACCAACTTCCCATAAAGCCGTTATAACACTTTATGTTTTAAACCAATCAAATACATTTAACACGTATGCGTCTACCGCACTACATAGTTATACACATATCATGCTAGAAAAGATAGGAAGAGGTTCACATACCTCGCGACGATTATCGACTAATAGCAAAACGCTCCAAGTACCTCAAACCGTCGGCTACACCTTAAGCGGCGGATCACGCCACACGTAGTACTTCAACCTATAGAGGCCACGGCGCCTATTAACATCTAGATCTCAACGTAGAATATTCTACGGAAAATTGGCGTACCTCCCCACATGGCTTAAATCTCCTCCTCATCGAGGCACGCTAACAGAGCCAACAACTCCACAGAGGGGTTATGCGTCTAATCCGGACATGTACAATTCTACTTCACGATAATGCTACACAAGTCTCATGTCTGAATAGGTCTATGTAATTACAGTTCAGTTCTCTTCTTTAAATTCAGGCTTAAGTCAAAAGACATTGCCGCAAAACTATGTTCAGTTCTATATATAGTATACTTCAACTATATATATTCCTACAACATGTAATTTCCAATTACAATAGGGGGACAAGATAATTACCTCGGTAAGCCCATAATTATCCAAGTGTAATGTCGATCCTGGGCAACGTTTAGCTCCAACTCCGTGCGCTCCAACCCGCTCCAAACCACCCTTAGAATTTCTAACCAACTTCTACTCAAATACTTCAACTATCAATGAAGATTTCCTTAGGGTTTCGTTTAGTGGCTAAAGGAAGTATAATAGTATTTCCGGGCTCTACGTATAGAGGTAACTCTTGGAAAGTACTACAAGGTATATGGGCTAAGGTATTTAGGGCATTATAACAATACTTGGAGAGAAGGCTAGGGGGGGTACCCCTCGGCTAGACACTACAAAGGGGGAGGGGGAGGCTCTCGGCCAAGGCTCACAAAAGAGGGGAGGGGATTTGGACGAACTTAACACACAAAGAGGGAGGGATTTCAAGACTTGGAAAATGATTTTAGGATGAAGAAGTTCATCAACTTAGGGGGGTATTTATAGGTCAAGCAATGGCCAACCAATGGCCAAGATCCATCCAAGTGTTAGGCAAGTGTAGGGCTAGGATTTAACCATGTGTACCTTATCCATCTACCACACCAACTTGCACAAAATATCCTACCAACTACAACCCACCCTTTCGTCCATTACCGCCCAATCTCACGTCCAATGTGAGGGTGACACATGTCACCCTCCCGTTGGTCAAAAATGTTTCGTATCTCGGAAAAATCCGCAAAAATTATAAATGACATAGCCGGAATTTTCCCTTCGCAAGTTTAGTAAAACGTTTCGTCGAAAAACGATTCTTTTCGGCACTTGTGCCCAAATTTTCGAACCTTGCTAAACCTTAAGGCTTAAATTTATATACGTATGCCCTCACGTACATACTCTGGAAATACGGGGTATAACAGAAAATCACTTCCTTTTCAAGACTCTATGTACTTTAAGTAAAATACTTTCACTTTTAAGAATCCAACTTCACTAAGGCAATGGATTATACAACTTACAATTTAAACATCAAAGTACAATCAAGGAAGTACATAGAACAAATTCTATTTTAGTCAATCCAAATACAACCAAGGAATGGATCATTTAAGGAGTAGGACATACTTTCTTTATCTTAAGGAATCATGCTAGAAGAGGAGATAGTTCACATACCTTTTCGGCTAAATCCACAAGCTAAGCCGAATACGCCATACGTAGAAGTGTCAACCTATAATGGTCACAACAAGACTATCAACTTCTAGTCTCTAACGAGAATAATACTAAGTATACGGTCTAATTCTACGGAAAATCGGGCAACACTTCCTTTGTTTCTACTCACTTTGCCACCTTTTTCAAGGCCGGATACAATAACCAACACGCCACATTTAAGGCTCAAAACAACAACCAAACAAAGGGGATTACACGCCTTACAATACGTGTAAAATTCCGCCCCACAATTCATACGAAGTAGTTTAATGCTCACTAGCCATTCTCGGCCAACTTACATAACCAACAATTCAAAGTCTTTTCCAATCCTTTTCCAATTCCAAGTTCTAAGGTCTAACATGTTATATAGTCACAAACAACTTCAACAACTACAATTTCCTTCTTTCTACAACATGCGACGACTTAAACTAATAATCGACTTGAATTGTAATCTTAAGGCTAACATGCTAGTTTTCGGATTAGGGTTCCAATAGCCAATATACTTATCAAACTTCATACTATATAACTCATGCTTGCTAATATCCATAGCTACAACAATAAGTAAGTCTTAACTATTAAAACGACAAAATTTATACCTTTATAAGCCCTTAAAGTTTCCAAGATTCAAAGTCGCGCCATAGCAATTCTTAGCTCCTTTCCTTAAGTTCCAATCCGCTCCAAGCACTCCTTAGAAGCCTATGAAGAACCCATCTTCAAGTTCCAACTTCAAAGTTGAAGAACTCCTCAAGTTTCCGCCTTGCGACTAATACGAAAACGCCGTTTTTCCGAAATCTTTCTATTGAGATATCCTTACAATACCCTTAGGGACATTGGGTTTAAGTCTTGTGAATAAAGGATCAAAAACTAAAATTTTTGTGTGGGCAAAGCTAGTGAACCCGAGAGCTTTCTTGGCTAAGCTCAATGTTCTCTCAAATTTTCTAAGTGTAAAATGCCAAGTCTTGCTACTAGTTGGGTATATAAAACACAATGGAGGGTTTAGATTATCACAATTATGTGGCTAAGATGAGGATCATTAATTAAATAGCCAAGTGGACAAGTTGACCTTGGTCAACAATCTCAAGCTTGAAGACTTATCTTCCAAGATGGTCAATGACCATTTTACCCCCTACTAATTCGACCAAGACCATGTGTGTGGGGGGGGGGTGCCACGTGTCGCCCTCTCATTTGTTCATAAAATTCCGTAACATTCGTGGGCCCCACAAAACGTAAAATTCCTCGGGTGGGCCCCACATGACCAAATCCGAAAAACAAATTTCCATAATGTTAAAAGTTCCATAATCCTCAAATAATGCATTTTGAGAATCCAATTCTCAACAACGAACATTTTTCCTTTCCGGCGTTCGGAAGATTTTCTGCCGGAAAAACAATTCTTCCTTTCGTACCAATTTCCAAGTCTTGATTCCTTACGTACATTCTATTATACATGTCCTGGACTTACGGGGTGTAACATTCTTCCCCCCTTAGAAACATTCGTCCCCGAATGTTCTTAGTCGGTTGTCAAGCTATACAAACTCTGACACAATCTCTATACTATGCCTATCAATCAAAACTACACAAGTCCAACGATGCCACACATGGCCACCACAACATACGTAAACATAACAATGGACCTTCCGTCCGTGGTCCATTCTCACAAAACTCGAAGGTTACAGTCTTCTCAAACACGGGATCCTTAGAGGTTCCTTTCTTTCCTTACTTGTCATACTTTCTCGTACTTTCAAACTTATCTAGTACACATACAAAATCTCAAATATTGTTTCTATTCTCCAATCCTTGGAGTTACTATCCAAACTTGGCCATATTGTTACTTACTTTCCCGTTAAGGCTCTTCTCGGTCCTTACGACATGATTCCGATGGAACGCGTCCACAAACTCGTACAGCGATCAACTAGACTTGGGCCTTGCACCCTCGTGACCCTATCACATAGCGGGACCATTTCTAACTTACATCACCCCATTTCATACTACCGGCTGACCCGAAATGAGTCTATAACCCGACTCATCGTCACACTTAACTTCTCATTCTTATTCTGAAATAAATCTTTCTCTTATCTCAAGGTACTTCTCACCTTATCCCCCTATTCACTAGAGGTTCGTCACATAGGTCCAAGTATTTCTACTGTACAATCTTCCCTATTGGTCTTACACTGTCATGGGGCAATTACTACGTGTGAACTCTACACAACTATAGTCTCAGTTCACTTACCATTCTTGTCAACATTCTTAACTTTTCACTTTACTAATCAAAGTATTCCTACCTCTGGGGTACTATCACTTACAACTGCTAGCAACAAAGGGAAAACAGATATGCTAGGGCGAAATCTGAATCTATCAATGCACGTATGATTCAAAAGAATCGAAATATACTTGTAACCCCATGAGATGTTGCCTCCTGATCCTGCCTAGTAGTCACGTCAGCTATGCGGTTCGAAGGACCGCCAGAACTATAAACACCACCCTGACCTCTACCACGGCTGGTGACATGAATACCTTGCAGGGGACGTCTGTTGTGGAGGAAAGGGAATCAACCATCGGCCTCATAGGCTGAGCCACCTCACCGGTGCTCTTTCTAAAAGGACATACCCTCCGAATATGGCCCGGACGGCCACAACAAAAACAAACACTTGTGCCATAACGGCATTTCCCCGAATGACGCTTACCACATCTGATACACTGAGGAATAGGTGGCCTCGACCGAGAAAGTCCTCTGCTCCTCTGAGAACCTCGACCCCTGGAGCTTGGACCGGCTCCTAAATACCTTGTGGGGTCCAATATCCCACCTGTGAACTGCGGGGGTATGTAATGGGTAGGCTGGGATGAATATCTCACTCGCTGTTGAGGCTGCTCGTCCAAAAACTCACCGGGATAACCAATCGGTCTAGCCCTCTTACGCTGATCTCCGCGTTGGCCCTCTACCCTCTGTACTGGCCAAATAACCTCCTGCTGATGAAACTGTAGCACCGCTATCTTGGTCAATAACATAGTTGTTTCCCTCATGACCCTATAGTCTTCTCTCGAGCTGGAGGCTGGTCTTTGGGGCCTCAAAACCTGGCGCAGAAGAACTCGCCGACTGCGGAACAACATTCGGTATACCCTGGGCATAAGCCCTATCAACTCTCTGAGTCTGACTAGTAGCTCCTGCTACTCCTTTGCCCTTCTGGGCGGCTGTTGCCCTCCTTGGAGGCATAACTGTAACACAAAATCACGTCATAGAGGAATTATCTTACTAACACTGCTCATGGCACGATCTTAGAGTGAGAAGAATAGAAACCAACTCCTAAATGTCCTGTAGCCTCCTGTTTATGGGTGTGGCGCAACACACCGATAATCAAGACTCTACTAGACACGGTGCGTAGACATTAGGGGGCGCTCACGATGCCACTCTGTCGCGCCCCGAACCGGGCGTGGTGGTGCCTACTGGGCACCGCCTACCTTAACAACTAAGTAAGCTGCGAAAATTAAATAACACCCGCTTTTTTTTTAAAACCAATCGTGCGTGCGGCAAACCCGACCAGGCTGCCATAGAATATACATAACAAAAGACCCTACACCCTACATGAGTCCAATCCCACAAATGAATACAGACCTCTCAGAGTTATACTGAACTAGGACGGGACAAGGCCCGCCGTACCCATAATCGTACAAAGCACATCTTGAAAGAACTTATACCAAAAGATAAACTCACTAGGAAGGAGCTATCCAAAACTACGGCGGTCCTACACTGCCGATCACCAAGCAGCGTACCTAAACTGCGGCATGAACGCGGCCCCGAAGGAGGTCGATCTGAAGAATGTACCAAGTATGTGAAGTGAAAAATCGTAATGAAATCATAATCTAAACAAAAAGGAGACATGTATGATAGCCAACCTACATTACCTGACACATAAGTAGTCATAACAAGTCGGGGGCGCATGCCCTCAGTCATTTCTAAAATATAACCATGGGTCTCACGCCATAATATCAATCATGCGTGGAATCCTTCCTCACTTCGGCGATCCATGATATAATATAACACGAATAGGCATACATGAACACCAAGTCCCGCTGTGTCCTAAAAGCGCATGCGGGCAGTAGGAAAGCGGCGGGTGGTATAACGTCTTGGGGTTTACCCCTCATTTATACTCTTACCCTGGAGAAAGTGGTAAAGCAGGGGGTATAATATCTTTGGGGTTTACCCCTCATTTATACTCTTACCCTGGAGAAGGTGGTAAAGCAGGGGGTATAATGTCTTGGGGTTTACCCATTTATACTCTTACCGGAGAAGGTGGTAAGCGAGGTATAATGTCTTGGGGTTTACCTCATTTATACTCTTACCACTGGAGAAGGTGGTAAAGCATGGGGTATAATGTCTTGGGGGTTTACCCCTCATTTATACTCTTACCCTGGAGAAGGTGGTATAACGTCTTGGGGGTTTACCCCTCACTTATACTCTTACCCTATCTCAACCTACAACAACACATAAGCACTACCATGTCTTTTATAAAAATCCGAGAATTTAACCCAAGTACTACAAATAATGGAAGCATACGTGGAATCCCACATCACCGCGTGACGCCCAAGTAACTTACAACAAGACGGTAGGCCTCTCCAGAGAGTCGCGCACAACGTAATAAAACATAATACTTGCACTCAAAGGCTATCACCAGCACATATAGGCAATTCTCAATTAATCAAGCCAAAATACTTATCAAGGCACACATAGAATAATTCTCAATTAATCAAGCCAAAGTACTTATCAAGGCACACATAGAATAATTCTCAATTAATCAAGCCAAAGTACTTATCAAGGCACACATAGAATAATTTTCAATTAATCAAGCCAAAGTACTTATCAAGGCACACATAGAATAATTCTCAATTAATCAAGCCAAAGTACTTATCAAGGCACACATAGAATAATTCTCAATTAACCAAGTCAAAGTACTACGTACGTACATTCTTTTCAAAAGACTCATTTTTATGTAAAACCCCAAAGTACTAACACCCGTAGTATCAAGGTATGTCTATTTTTCAAAGTAAGTTACTACACTTTTAGAAAACTCATTTCAAAGCTTGAAATCAAGTAACTTCACATTTTCACAATCTAGGCAACTTATGCCCATTAATCAAAATAGACAACTTTCTTAACCTTCCATAAAGCCGTTATAACCAACTTCCCATAAAGCCGTTATAACCCTTTATGGTTTTAGACATATGCATTCCTTTTATAACCAAGAGACTTATACTAATTAAAACCAAGTATCACATACTTACAAACCAAGTTCTTAACTTTCAAAATACTTCAAGTCTCTTAATGTCTAGAAAACAAGTTTCTTCTACTTTTAAACCTCAAGTAAATCACTCCTTTAAAACAAGTTACTTCTCTTAAATCATGTCATTTCTCCTCTTTTAAACCAATTAAGTAAATCACTCCTTTAACTCCCCTAAAGTCATTATAACAACCCTTAGGTTTTGGAACTAAGGCACTAGCCAAAAGGTTTGGAAAACCACTTCCTTTTCAAGACTCTATGTACTTTAAGTAAAATACTTTCACTTTTAAGAATCCAACTTCACTAAGGCAATGGATTATACAACTTACAATTTAAACATCAAAGTACAATCAAGGAAGTACATAGAACAAATTCTATTTTAGTCAATCCAAATACAACCAAGGAATGGATCATTTAAGGAGTAGGACATACTTTCTTTATCTTAAGGAATCATGCTAGAAGAGGAGATAGTTCACATACCTTTCGGCTAAATCCACAAGCTAAGCGAATCGCCATACGTAGAAGTGTCAACCTATAATGGTCACAACAAGACTATCAACTTCTAGTCTCTAACGAGAATAATACTAAGTATACGGTCTCTAATTCTACGGAAAATCGGGCGACTTCCTTTGTTTCTACTCACTTTGCCACCTTTTTCAAGGCCGAATACAATAACCAACACGCCACATTTAAGGCTCAAAACAACAACCAAACAAAGGGGATTACACGCCTTACAATACGTGTAAAATTCCGCCCCACAATTCATACGAAGTAGTTTAATGCTCACTAGCCATTCTCGGCCAACTTACATAACCAACAATTCAAAGTCTTTCCAATCCTTTTCCAATTCCAAGTTCTAAGGTCTAACTTGTTATATAGTCACAAACAACTTCAACAACTACAATTTCCTTCTTTCTACAACATGCGACGACTTAAACTAATAATCGACTTGAATTGTAATCTTAAGGCTAACATACTAGTTTTCGGATTAGGGTTCCAATAGCCAATATACTTATCAAACTTCATACTATATAACTCATGCTTGCTAATATCCATAGCTACAACAATAAGTAAGTCTTAACTATTAAAACGACAAAATTTATATCTTTATAAGCCCTTAAAGTTTCCAAGATTCAAAGTCGCGCCTTAGCAATTCTTAACTCCTTTCCTTAAGTTCCAATCCGCTCCAAGCACTCCTTATAAGCCTATGAAGAACCCATCTTCAAGTTCCAACTTCAAAGTTGAAGAACTCCTCAAGTTTCCGCCTTGCGACTAATACGAAAACGCCGTTTTTCCGAAATCTTTCTATTGAGATATCCTTACAATACCCTTAGGGACATTGGGTTTAAGTCTTGTGAATAAAGGATCAAAAACTAAAATTTTTGTGTGGGCAAAGCTAGTGAACCCGAGAGCTTTCTTGGCTAAGCTCAATGTTCTCTCAAATTTTCTAAGTGTAAAATGCCAAGTCTTGCTACTAGTTGGGTATATAAAACACAATGGAGGGTTTAGATTATCACAATTATGTGGCTAAGATGAGGATCATTAATTAAATAGCCAAGTGGACAAGTTGACCTTGGTCAACAATCTCAAGCTTGAAGACTTATCTTCCAAGATGGTCAATGACCATTTTACCCCTTACTAATTCGACCAAGACCATGGGGGTGCCACGGGTCGCCCTCTCATTCGTTCATAAAATTCCGTAACCCTCGTGGGCCCCACAAAACGTAAAATTCCTCGGGTGGGCCCCACATGACCAAATCCGAAAAACAAATTTCCATAATGTTAAAAGTTCCAAAATCCTCAAATAATGCATTTTGAGAATCCAATTCTCAACAACGAACATTTTTCCTTTCCGGCGTTCGGAAGATTTTCTGCCGGAAAAACAATTCTTCCTTTCGTACCAATTTCCAAGTCTTGATTCCTTACGTACATTCTCTTATACATGTCCTGGACTTACGGGGTGTAACATTCTTCCCCCCTTAGAAACATTCGTCCCCGAATGTTCTTAGTCGGTTGTCAAGCTATACAAACTCTGACACAATCTCTATACTATGCCTATCATTCAAAACTGCACAAGTCCAACGATGCCACACATGGCCACCACAACATACGTAAACATAACAATGGACCTTCCGTCTGTGGTCCCTTCTCACAAAACTCGAAGGTTACAGTCTTCTCAAACACGGGATCCTTAGAGGTTCATTTCTTTCCTTACTTGTCATACTTTCTCGTACTTTCATACTTATCTAGTACACATACAAAATCTCAAATATTGTTTCTATTCTCCAATCCTTGGAGTTACTATCCAAACTTGGCCATATTGTTACTTACTTTCCCGTTAAGGCTCTTCTCGGTCCTTACGACATGATTCCGATGGAACGCGTCCACAAACTCGTACAGCGATCAACTAGACTTGGGCCTTGCACCCTCGTGACCCTATCACATAGCGGGACCATTTCTAACTGACATCACCCCATTCCATACTACCGGCTGACCCGAAATGAGTCCATAACCCGACTCATCGTCACACTTAACTTCTCATTCTTAGTCTGAAATAAATCTTTCTCTTATCTCAAGGTACTTCTCACCCTATCCCCCTATTCACTAGAGGTTCGTCACATAGGTCCAAGTATTTCTACTGTACAATCTTCCCTATTGGTCTTACACTGTCATGGGGCAATTACTACGTGTGAACTCTACACAACTATAGTCTCAGTTCACTTACCATTCTTGTCAACATTCTTAACTTTTCACTTTACTAATCAAAGTATTCCTACCTCTGGGGTACTATCACTTACAACTGCTAGCAACAAAGGGAAAACATATATGCTAGGGCGAAATCTGAATCTATCAATGCACGTATGATTCAAAAGAATCGAAATATACCTGTAACCCCATGAGATGTTGCCTCCTGATCCTGCCTAGTAGTCACGTCAGCTATGCGGTTCGAAGGACCGCCAGAACTATAAACACCACCCTGACCTCTACCACGGTGGTGACATCGAATACCTACCCCAGGAGGCGTCTGTGGAGGAAAGGTAAACAAACATCGGCCTCATAGGCTGAGCCACCTCACCTGAGCTCTTTCTAAAAGGACATACACTCCGAATATGGCCCGGAAGGCCAAAACAAAAACAAACACCCGTGCCATAACGGCATTTCCGAATAGCGCTTACCACATCCGATAATCGAGGAATAGGTGGCCTCGGCCAGAAAGTCCTCTGCTCCTCACGAGAACCTCGACCCGGAGCTTGGACCGGCTCCTAAATACCTTGTGGGGTCGATATCCCACTGAACTGCGGGGGTATGTCTTTGGGTAAATTTGGGACGAATATCTCACTCATTCTTTGAAATTTGCTCGTCCAAAAACTCACCGGGATAACCAACCGGTCTAGCCCTCTTACGCTGATCTCCGCGTTGGCCCTCTATGTTATACCCCGTATTTCCTGAGTATGTACGTGAGGGCGTACGTATTAAATTTTTTTTTGCCTTAAGAATTGGCTTTGGTTCGAAATTTGGGCACAAGTGCCGAATAGAGTCGTTTTCTGACGAAACGTTTCCACGACTACGTTGGGAAAATTCCGGCTATGTCATTTAGTATTTTTGCGGATTTTTAGAGCGGCGGAACATTTTGGACCAGCGGGAGGTGACACTTGTCACCCTCGTTTGGACAACAAAGAGGAGGCTTGGCCTTGGCGATTGGTTCATGGTTTTGTGCCTTGTTTTGTGGCTTGTTTTGTGGAGTAGGGTTAGGGTGCACTTGGCTTGATCTTGGCCTTACACTTGCTATACACTTGGAAGGATCTTGGCCATTGGTTGGCTTTTGGTTTTGCTATAAATACCCTCTCTTTGAAGACTTCATTCATCCAAAAATCTTACAAGTCTTGAAACCCCTCCTCCTCTTGTTGACTCTCGTCCAATAGCCCCTCTCCCCCTTAAAGTTTGGCTTTGGCCGAGAGGCCACCCCTCCCCCCTTTGTGGTGCCTTGGCCGTGGGGTACCCCCCCCCCTAGCCTAGTTGTTTTCTTATAATACCCTTGGTTGTGGTATATAAATACTCTCTAATATTGTTATAATGTCCAAATACCTTGGCCCCAAATACCTTGTAGTATTCCCGAGTTACACTTATACAAAGCCAGAAAATATGATTATACTTCCTTTAGCCACAAAACGAAACCCTAAGGAAATCTTCACCCGTTGTTGAAGTTGTAAGTAGAAGTTGGTTAGAACTTCTAAGGGTTGTTTGGGCTCGGAGTAGGAGCTAAGCGTTGCTCAGGATCGACTTTATACTTGGATAATTTTGGGCTGATCGAGGTAAACACTACTGTCCTTCTATTGTAATTGGAAATTACATGTTTGAATATATAGTTGAAGTATACTATATATAGAACTATACTTAATCTTGTGATGTCTTTTGACTTAAGCTGAAGAATTAAAGCCCAGTGAGCTGTAATTACATAGGGGTGTATTCAGATGAACTTGTGTAGTATTCTTGTGTAGTAGAATTGTACACGTCCGGTTAGGCGTGTAAACCCCCACGGTTGGCTTGGTAGTGGCGGCCTCGATAGAGAAGGAGATTTGCGTTGTGGCGGGGAGAGTCTGCCAATTTTACGTAGATTATGGGCGTTGAGATCTAGATGTTAATAAGCGCCTTGTGGCCTTATAGGTTGAAGTACTACGTGTGGAGTGATCCGGCTTAGGAGTAGCGGCGGTTTGAGGTACTTGGGCGTTTTGCTATTAGTCGACAATCGTCGCGAGGTATGTGAACCTCTTCCTATCTCTTCTAGCATGATATGTGTGAACTATGTAATGCGGTGAGACGTCGTGTGTTAAGCGTGTTTGATTGTTCTTAAAACATAAAGTGTTATAACGGCTTTATGGGAAGTTGGTTATACTTGACTTTATGTAGGTAAGAAAATTCTTTGTGGTTTTAAAAGGTAACTAATGTGAATTATAAGCGGCTAGTTATAATAAAGAACTTGATGTATTTCAAAAGATTTATAAATCGTTTTGGAAGGAGAGTAACACTTGGTTTTAAAGGTTTTAAAAAGAGTTATACTAGCTTTATGGGAGTTAGGTATAATGTCTTAAGAGAGGTAAAGAAAATGGTTTCTTGATGTTAGAAGTTAAGAGACTTGATCTTATAAGATAAGAGACTTAACTTATTTGTTTTAATGTGAATGTTTGTGTGAAACCTCATTCGTGAGTAATGAGTACTTGGTTTTATTTAAAGGGATAATGTTTCTTGATTTGGAAATCGAATGTGTATCGACAGGACACTGCGAGCGTTAATAAAGGAAAATGTATTGAAAAATGATGAATTGTATTAAAACCGGTAGAAACCTCCATCTGCATAGAAACTAAGATGAGACAAAATGATATACATTTTCTAGATCATGCATTTCTTGTAATGAGAATGTTGTAAAGAAGAATAACCTACTCTCGTGAGACATATATTACTCAATTGTTCTAAAAGGAATCAGTGATTAAGTTTGGGAACTATGAAACCATTTGAAAATGAGAAGCTTGAGTAATTGAAACTAGGCAAATGGAACTTAGGAAAAGAATGTTGTTACTTGATTTTTAAAAGGAATGTGGGTTGGTCATTCTAATACTACGTATCGGGTGACTTTTATAAGTAATGGATCTCTTTTAAAAGAATTTAACGTATGTAGTACTTTGGGGTTAAAAACGGACTTTGGCATAAAATGAAAGTACTTTGAGTTGTGTGAAACTTGCCTATGCTTGTTGTTGTGAAACTTGCACTGTGCTTGTTGTTGTGAAACTTGCCTATGCTTGTGATGATAGCCTTTCTTTGTGCAGTGTGGTATTTACGTATTCTGGCGTCTCGATAGAGGCGGTTGACTTATTGATAACTTACTTGGGCGTCTTTGGCGGTGATGGAGAATTCCACGGGTATGTTTCCATTTTGATTCTTGTCTTGTTGTTGATATCACGTGGGCGTATCTGCCGTCACGATGGGGGCGTGCGGCGTGCGGCGGGTTGATTACGATAGATGGTTATGCGCAACATGGGCGTGTCTGCCGTCTGATATTCGGGGCATGTGGCCATGCGGCAGGTTGACCACCCGATATATTGTTATTGAGGTTACATGGGCATGTCTACCGTCACGATGTCCGGGGCGTGTGGCCATGCGGCCTTATTGTGTGTTGCATCATGGACATGTCTACAGAGGCGATATTAGGGGCATGCGGCCATGATGCGGACATGATGGATGTTATGGGCGTGAGACCGTAGTTATATTTAGTGGTGACTTTGAGGCGTGAGTCACGACTTATTTATTTTATGTTGCGTCTTGTATTTTTGGTTATCATACATGTCTCACCTTTTTAAGCTATTATGATTTCATTCTGATGTTGTGATTTCACATACTTAGTACTGTTATCGACCTCGCCCGGGGTGCGTTCATCTGCATGAGTAAGTACATCGGTCGTGGATCCTCGCTCTTAGGATCTCGATTCAGCGTTTTGGGAAGCTCCGTTTCTCGGAGGCTTATCTTTTAGTATGTGTTCCACTGAGTTGTAGGTTCTTGTACATTCGGGGTATGGCGGGGCCTGTCCGTCATAGTCGTTGTAAATCTTAAGTGCATGAAGCTGTTGTGGGCGGGGTTGTAAAAGGATTAAAGCTATTCGGGTTTTATGTATATCTGAAGGCAAGCTTGTTTTGGTTGCTGTTTTTTTATTATATCTCTTGTTTCATGATTCATGTTTTATTTTCCTGGTTTTCTCGATGTTGTATCACTAGGGTGCGGGGTAAGGCACGATGCGGGCCGAGGTTAGGGCGTTACAAAGTGGTATTAGAGCGATTAGTCCTCGGAAAGTGTCTGACCGTGTCTAGTAAGTCTTGATTATCGGTGTGTTGTGCACCACATCTATGTCGGGAGGCTATAGGACATTTAGGATTGGTTTCCATTCTTCTCATTACGAGATCGTGCCTTAGAGGCGTGTTGTAAGTTGGACCCTCCGGCGTGTTTCGTTTTACGATTATGCCTGCGAGCAACCAGGCCCGAGAAGGGCAAAGCGTAGAGGCGCTAGTAGGATTGAGGAGTGCAGCGCGAGCGTCGATTACGAGTAGTGCTTGACGGCGAGTTTTGCGGCGCCGCCCGGCCAGTGAGTTTAAGCGCGGCGATGGCTGCTGAGACTCTGATACACGAGCCTCGGTCGCGATGCAGGCGGGAGATGGGTCGCGAGAGATGGCGATTATTGGCGAGGTTGTGGCGAGATATGAGATAAGGTGGGCCTGGCGATTCCAGTTCAGCGGCACTGTAGTGCAGAAGCGACGATTTGAGGCTACGGATTTCCTTAGTTGTAGCACTTTGAGTTTCTGGTGGCGGGAGGATGATCCGCGAGAGTTCATCCGTCGATTCTGAAGGATCATGCGGGTGATCGAGGCTTGATGATGCGTGACATTTAGTTCGCGTCGGTGCGTGATACGCGATCGATTGGTTTGACTTCGTGGGAGCTTTCGGGAGAGCATGCACTTCCGGCCGTTTGGGGCGAGTTTTGGGGGCGCACGGCACATTTCTTGCCTCGCAAATGAGGAGGCTCGGTAAACAGATTTTTGATGTTGAGCGAAGCAGGCGTCTGATTCGGGAGTACAATGTGAGTTTGACTCATTGGCGGTATGTTCCGCATTAGTAGCTAGTATGGAGGATCGAGTGCCCGATATGTTCTGAGGGCTCGATGATTACCTAGCGAGAGTTGTTGGTGTTTCTCTTGTGGGCATGGACATTGCCGCATTCGAGCTCATGCACTTGGGTGCGAGGCGCGAAGATCGGCAGGTGGACGGCTTTCCGAGAAGAAGGCCAAGGCGGCCGGATATTTTGGCGACTTCGAGGCGGACCGCCTCGGCCAGAACTAGTTATGTACCTCGCCATTGCGAGTGGTCCTCCGCGACGCCGGGACCGCAGGATATTCGGGAAGCGGTCGGGGCTCCCGAGTTTCAGATGTTGAGGAGTAGGGTGTTGGCGGTCGATCACCCTACCTCGGTGTGGTCGATGTGGTAGACCGCATTTGAGAGTGTCGTAGTACGAGGAGCTTGTTATTCTTGCGGCCAGCGGGGCCATATGACGAGAAGCTGTCCAGGCCGGGTAGCTGGTAGGATAGCACAGCTACTAGGCGATTGCGGGCCACGGTAGAGTCGCGGTGGAAGTTCGATTTTAGCGGTCCTTGAACCGCCTAGTTTGAGTATATCCTTAACCTACAGAGTTTTGTGTGTATTGATGTTGTTGATGTGTTTAATGATATGTTTGGATAGCTTTGTGCTAAAATGTGATTTAGAAACACAGTTAGTGAAAAGGGTAAGTCACAGGTGGTGTGAAATGGAAGTGGTAGCTTTCGCGACTGTAGAGGTAAGATTGTTGGATCGAAATTAGAGAGTTGGCGCTGATGGGTCGGGTTGGGGCCATGTTGCGGGCCAACGCGTCCGTTTTGAGGAAGGGTCAGCTCTGGGTGGTCGCGGTGGCGGTCACGAGGTGCTAGGCCCAGTTTAGATGACCATCGTATGAGTTCGTGGATCGTTCGATCGAGAATCGATTCGTGAAGGCGGGAATGGCCTTAGGAAATCGAGGTTAGTGAGATGACCAAGTTTGGAGTAGTGACTCGAGGGTTGGGAAACGAAGCGTTGGCGAAGTGTGGTGCGGACACTAGAACGAGTTCAGTGTTCGTGGCAATCTTGCGAAAGGAGAAGTGGCGTGTGTTTTTGTGACGGTGTGGCATGATTGTTTTAAATGCGTATAGCGGTGAAGACTATCACGGCGCTGTTGTTTTGAGACCTTGAAGGAACATTCGGGGCGAATGTTTCTAAGGAAGAATGTTATACCGTATTTCACGAGTATATGCGTGAGGCGTGCGTATTAAATTTTTTGCCTTAAGAATTGGCTTTGGTTGAAATTTGGGCCTGAGTGCGAATAGAGTCGTTTTACGGCGAAAGCGTTTCCACGACTTACGTTGGGAAAATTCGGCTATGTCATTTAGTATTTTTGCGGATTTTTAGAAGCGACGGAACATTTTGGACCAGCGGGAGGTGACACTTGTCACCTCGTTGGGCAACAAGAGGAGGCTTGGCTTGGCCGATTGGTTCATGGTTTTGTGCCTTGTTTTGTGGCTTGTTTTGTGGAGTAGGGGTTAGGGTGCACTTGGCTTGATCTTGGCCTTACACTTGCTATACACTTGGAAGGATCTTGGCCGTTGGTTGGCTTTTGGTTTTGCTATAAATACCCCTCTCTTTGAAGACTTCATTCGTCAAAATCTTCCAAGTCTTGAAACCCCTCCCTCCTCTTGTTGACTCTCGTCCAGAGCCCTCTCCCTTAAAGTTTGGCTTTGGTAGAAGCCACCCTCCCTTTGTGGTGCCTTGGCGTGGGGTACCCCACTGCCTAGTTGTTTTAGTATAATACCCTTGTTGTGGTATAGAAATACTCTCTAATATTGTTATAATGTCCAAATACCTTGGCCCCAAATACCTTGTAGTATTCCCAAGTTACACTTATACAAAGCCAGGAAAATACGATTATACTTCCTTTAGCCACAAAACGAAACCACTGAAATCTTCACCGTTGTTGAAGTTGTAAGTAGAAGTTGGTTAGAACTGAGGGTTGTTTGGGCGCTCGGAGTAGGAGCTAAGCGTTGCTCGGGATCGACTTTATACTTGGATAATTTTGGGCTTATCGAGGTAAACACTCTTGTCCTTCTATTGTAATTGGAAATTACATGTTTGAATATATAGTTGAAGTATACTATATATAGAACTATACTTAATCTTGTGGCAATGTCTTTTGACTTAAGCTGAAGAATTAAAGCCCAGGCTGAGCGTAATTACATAGGGTGTATTCTGATGAGACTTGTAGTATTCTTGTGTAGTAGAATTGTACACGTCCGGTTAGGCGTGTAAGCCCCACTTGGTTGGCTTGGTAGGCGGCCGATAGAGAAGGAGATTTGCGTGGCGAGGGAGGTCTTGACGCCAATTCGTAGATTATGGAGCGTTGAGATCTAGATGTTAATAAGCGCCTTGTGGCCTTATAGGTTGAAGTACTACGTGTGGAGTGATCGGCAGCAGGAGTAGCCGGCGGTTTGAAGTACTTGGGCGTTTTGCTATTAGTCGACAATCGTCGCGAGGTATGTGAACCTCTTCCTATCTCTTACAGCATGATATGTGTGAACTATGTAGTGCGGTAGGCGTCATGTGTTAAGCGTGTTTGATTGTTCTTAAAACATAAAGTGTTATAACGGCTTTATGGGAAGTTAGTTATAACGACTTTATGTAGGTAAGAAAATTCTTTGTGGTTTTAAAAGGTAAGCGATGTGAATTATAGCGGCTAGTTATAATAAAGAACTTGATGTATTTCAAAGATTTATAAATCGTTTTGGAAGGAGAGTAACACTTGGTTTTAAAGGTTTTAAAAAGAGTTATACTAGCTTTATGGGAGTTAGGTATAATGTCTTAAGAGGTAAAGAAAATGGTTTCTTGATGTTAGAAGTTAAGAGACTTGATCTTATAAGATAAGAGACTTAACTTATTTGTTTTAATGTGAATGTTTGTGTGAAACCTCATTCGTGAGTAATGAGTACTTGGTTTTATTTAAAGGGATAATGTTTCTTGATTTGGAAATCGAATGTGTATCGACAGGACCACTGCGAGCGTTAATAAAGGAAAATGTATTGAAAAATGATGAATTGTATTAAAACGGTGAAACCTCCATCTGCATAGAAACTAAGATGAGACAAAATGATATACATTTTCTAGATCATGTTCTTTGTAATGAGAATGTTGTAAAGAAGAATAACCTACTCTCGCGTGAGACATATATTACTCAATTGTTCTAAAAGGAATCAGTGATTAAGTTTGGGAACTATGAAACCATTTGAAAATGAGAAGCTTGAGTAATTGAAACTAGGCAAGCTGGAACTTAGGAAAGAATGTTGTTACTTGATTTTGAAAAGGGACTGTGTGTTGGTCATTCTAATACTACGGGTATCGGGTGACTTTTATAAGTAATGGATCTCTTTTAAAAGAATTTAACGTACGTAGTACTTTAGGGTTAAAACACGGACTTTGACATAAAATGAAAGTACTTTGAGTTGTGTGAAACTTGCCTATGCTTGTTGTTGTGAAACTTGCCTGTGCTTGTTGTTGTGAAACTTGCCTGTGCTTGTGATGATAGCCTTTCTTTGTGCAAGTGTGGTATTTACGTATTCTGGCGTCTCGATAGAGTAGGTTGACTTATTGATAACTTACTTGGGCGTCTTTGGCGGTGATGGAGAATTCCACGGGTATGTTTCCATTTTGATTACTGTCTTGTTGTTGATATCACATGGACATGTCTACACCGTCTGATATTAGGGGCATGCGGCCGTGCGGCGGGTTGATTACGATAGATGGTTATTCCGCAACATGGGCGTGTCTACACCGTCTGATGTCCAGGGCGTGTGGCGTGCGGCGGGGTTGACCACCCGATATATTGTTATTGAGGTTACATGGGCATGTCTGCCGTCGCGATTCCGGGGGCATGTGGCCATGCGGCCTTGTTATTATTGTTGCATCATGGACATGTCTACACCGAGGCAGTATTCCGGGGGCATGCGGCCATGATGCGGACATGATGGATGTTATGGGCGTGAGACCCATAGTTATATTTGAGTGGTGACTTTGAGGGCGTGAGTCCCTGACTTGACTGTTTTTATGTTGCGTACTGTATTTTTGGTTATCATACATGTCTCGCCTTTTTAAGCTATTATGATTTCATTCTGATGTTGTGATTTCACATACTTGGTACTGTTATCGACCTCCTTGGGGCTGCGTTCATCTGCGGTAGAAGTACATCGGTCGTGGATCCTCGCTCTTAGGATCTCGATTCAGCGTTTTGGGAAACTCCGTTTCTCGGAGGCTTATCTTTTGGTATGTGTTCCTCGAGTTGTAGGTTCTTGTACATTCGAGGTATGGCGGAGCCTGTCCGTCATAGTCGTTGTAAATCTTAGAGTGCAGAATTGTTGTGGGCGGGGTTGTAAAAGGATTAAACTGTTCGGGTTTTATGTATATCGAAGGCAATCTGTTTTGGTTGCTGTTTTTATTATATCTCTTGTTTCATGATTCATGTTTTATTTTCCGCTGGTTTTCTCTGATGTTGTATCACTAGGGTGCCCGGGGTAAGGCACCAGTAACGGGCCCGGGTTCGGGGCGTTACACTCTACCCTCTGTACACCTGTTTGTACTGGCCAAATAACCTCCTGCTGATGAAACTGTAGCACCGCTATCTTGGTCAATAACATAGTTGTTTCCCTCATGACCCTATAGTCTTCTCCTAACTGAGAAACTGGAGGCGCTGGTGCTGGGGCCTCAAAACCTGGCGCAGAAGAACTCGCCGACTGCGGAACAACATTCGGTATACCCTGGGCATAAGCCCTATCAACTCTCTGAGTCTGACTAGTAGCTCCTGCTACTCCTTGCCCTTCAGGCGGTTGTTGCCCTCGCGGAGGCATAAGCGTAACACAAAATCACGTCATAGAGGAATTATCATACTAACACGGCTCTGGCACGATCTTGAAGTGAGAAGAATAGAAACAAACTCCTAAATGTCACAGCCTCCTGTTTATGGGTGTGGCGCGCAACACACCGATAATCAAGACTCTACTAGACACGGTGCATGTAGACATTAGAGGGCGTTGCTCTGATGCCACTCTGCCGCGCCCGAACCGGGCGTGTTCGTGCCCTACAGGGCACCGCCTACCTTAACAACTAAGTAAGCTGCGGAAATTAAATAACACCCTTTTTTTAAAAAAACCAATCGTGCGTGCAAGGGCAAAGCCGAAGGCTGCCATATAATATACATAACAAAAGACACTACACGCACATGAGTCCAATCCACATATGAATACGGACCTCAAGAGTTATCTTGAACTATGGCGGGACAAGGCCCGCCGTACCCATAATGTACAAAAGCACATCTTGAAAGAACTTATACCAAAAAGATAAACTCACTGTAGGAAGGCTATCCAAAACTACGAGCGGTCCTACACTGCCGATCACCAAACAGCGTACCTAAACTGCGGCATGAACGCGGCCCGAAGGAGGTCGATCTGAAGAATGTACCAAGTATGTGGTGAAAAATGCGTAATGAAATCATAACGATCTAAACAAAAAGGAGACATGTATGATAGCCAACCTACGATTACCACAACACATAAGTAGTCATAACAAGTTAGGGACGTGCCTCAAGTCATTTCTAAAATATAACCATGGGTCTCACGCCCGTAATATCAATCATGCGTGGAATCGCCCTCACCGCGATCCACGATATAATATAACACCAATAGGCATACATGAACACCAAGTCCCACGTGTCCTAAAAGCCCATGCGGGCCAAGTAGGAAAACGGCGGTGGTATAACGTCTTGGGGTTTACCCTCATTATACTCTTACTGAAGAAGGTGGTAAAGCGGGGTATAATGTCTTGAGGGTTTACCCTCATTTATACTCTTACCTGGAGAAGGTGGTAGCGGGGTATAATGTCTTGGGGTTTACCCTCCGTTATACTCTTACCACGGAGAAGGTGGTAAAGCAGGGGGTATAATGTCTTGGGGGTTTACCCCTCATTTATACTCTTACCCTGGAGAAGGTGGTATAACATCTTGGGGGTTTACCCCTCACTTATACTCTTACCCTATCTCAACCGGCCGCCAAACAACACATAAGCACTACCATGTCTTTTATAAAAATCCGGGAATTTAACCCAAGTACTACAAATAACTAGCATACGGTGGAATCCCACATCACCGTGTCGGCGTCCAGTAACTTACAACAAGGCGGTAGGCCTCCGTAGAGTCGCGACAACATAAAACATAATACTTGCACTCAAGGCTATCACCAGACATATAGGCAATTCTCGATTAATCAAGCCAAAGTACTTATCAAGGCACACATAGAATAATTCTCAATTAATCAAGCCAAAATACTTATCAAGGCACACATAGAATAATTCTCAATTAATCAAGCCAAAGTACTTATCAAGGCACACATAGAATAATTCTCAATTAATCAAGCCAAAGTACTTATCAAGGCACACATAGAATAATTCTCAATTAATCAATCCAAAGTACTTATCAAGGCACACATAGAATAATTCTCAATTAACCAAGCCAAAGTACTACGTACATACATTCTTTTCAAAAGACTCATTTTTATGTAAAACCCAGTACTAACACGTAGTATCGAGTGTGTCTATTTTTCAAAGTAAGTTACTACACTTTTAGAAAACTCATTTCAAAGCTTGAAATCAAGTAACTTCACATTTTCACAATCTAGGCAACTTATGCCCATTAATCAAAATAGACAACTTTCTTAACCTTCCATAAAGCTGTTATAACCAACTTCCCATAAAGTCGTTATAACCCTTTATGATTTTAGACATATTCATTCCTTTTATAACCAAGAGACTTATACTAATTAAAACCAAGTATCACATACTTACAAACCAAGTTCTTAACTTTCAAAATACTTCAAGTCTCTTAATGTCTAGAAAACAAGTTTCTTCTACTTTTAAACCTCAAGTAAATCACTCCTTTAAAACAAGTTACTTCTCTTAAATCATGTCATTTCTCCTCTTTTAAACCAATTAAGTAAATCACTCCTTTAACTCCCCTAAAGTCATTATAACAACCCTTAGGTTTTGGAACTAAGGCACTAGCCAAAAGGTTTGGAAAACCACTTCCTTTTCAAGACTCTATGTACTTTAAGTAAAATACTTTCTCTTTTAAGAATCCAACTTCACTAAGGCAATGGATTATACAACTTACAATTTAAACATCAAAGTACAATCAAGGAAGTACATAGAACAAATTCTATTTTAGTCAAACCAAATACAACCAAGGAATGGATCATTTAAGGAGTAGGACAAACTTTCTTTATCTTAAGGAATCATGCTAGAAGAGGAGATAGTTCACATACCTTTTCTAAATCCACAAGCTGCGAATACGCCATACGTAGAAGTGTCAACCTATAATGGTCACAAAAAGACTATCAACTTCTAGTCTCTAACGTAGAATAATACTAAGTATACGGTCTCTAATTCTACGGAAAATCGGGCAGCACTTCCTTTGTTTCTACTCACTTTGACACCTTTTTCAAGGCCGAATACAATAACCAACACGCCACATTTAAGGCTCAAAACAACAACCAAACAAAGGGGATTACACGCCTTACAATACGTGTAAAATTCCGCCCCACAATTCATCTGAGTAGTTTAATGCTCACTAGCCATTCTCTACGACTTACATAACCAACAATTCAAAGTCTTTTCCAATCCTTTTCCAATTCCAAGTTCTAAGGTCTAACATGTTATATAGTCACAAACAACTTCAACAACTACAATTTCCTTCTTTATACAACATGCGACGACTTAAACTAATAATCGACTTGAATTGTAATCTTAAGGCTAACATGCTAGTTTTCGGATTAGGGTTCCAATAGCCCATATACTTATCATACTATATATCGCATTCTTGCTAATATCCATAGCTACAACAATAAGTAAGTCTTAACTATTAAAACGACAAAATTTATACCTTTATAAGCCCTTAAAGTTTCCAAGATTCAAAGTCGCGACTTAGCAATTCTTAGCTCCTTTCCTTAAGTTCCAATCCGCTCCAAGCACTCCTTAGAAGCCTATGAAGAACCCATCTTCAAGTTCCAACTTCAAAGTTGAAGAACTCCTCAAGTTTCCGCCTTGCGACTAATACGAAAACGCAGTTTTTCCGAAATCTTTCTATTGAGATATCCTTACAATACCCTTAGGGACATTGGGTTTAAGTCTTGTGAATAAAGGATCACAAACTAAAATTTTTGTGTGGGCAAAGCTAGTGAACCCGAGAGCTTTCTTGGCTAAGCTCAATGTTCTCTCAAATTTTCTAAGTGTAAAATGCCAAGTCTTGCTACTAGTTGGGTATATAAAACACAATGGAGGGTTTAGATTATCACAATTGTGTGGCTAAGATGAGGATCATTAATTAAATAGCCAAGTGGACAAGTTGACCTTGGTCAACAATCTCAAGCTTGAAGACTTATCTTCCAAGATGGTCAATGAGCATTTTACCCCTTACTAATTCGACCAAGACCATGTGGGGGGGGGGGGGTTCCACGTGTCACCCTCTCATTCGTTCATAAAATTCCGTAACCCTCGTGGGCCCCACAAAACGTAAAATTCCTCGGGTGGGCCCCACATGACCAAATCCGAAAAACAAATTTCCATAATGTTAAAAGTTCCATAATCCTCAAATAATGCATTTTGAGAATCCAATTCTCAACAACGAACATTTTTCCTTTCCGGCGTTCGGAAGATTTTCTGCCGGAAAAACAATTCTTCCTTTCGTACCAATTTCCAAGTCTTGATTCCTTACGTACATTCTCTTATACATGTCCTGGACTTACGGGGTGTAACAAAATACTGACACATTGACATCCATTCCTACTGCAATTAGTAACTTGATGTCTTATATCCCGTACACATACGTGTCATCTATGAATATGACTGGTCGGCCATTAGCAAAACCATCAATGCATAATTAGAATGTCCAAAACACAAAATTGTAAACATTACCTACCACACTAGGTTAGGTGTTGAGCTTCAACTCTACAACTGTACCAGGATTGAAGCATTGTAGAGCTACCATATACCTCGACAACTACTGGAAATAACATAAATCATCTCAAAAGCGCGCCTACGCCAGAGATATCCCTTTCTCATTTTTTGATGTACTCTCACAACATTTCTAATGCATTCTTTGATGGGGAACCTGGACAAGTTTAAACAAACAACATTTAGCAATGATAATTTAATTAATGTCAAAATTATAATAAACTTAGTCGAATAGGGTACCTTGAGGTTTCGGCAATGTCAGCTTGTAACACTTGAGCAATCATATTTTATCTAAATTAAATAATCTGCTCGATTGTCATCTATATCACAAGTGTGGCATGAGCAGAATTTTGTGATAGTCCACATACTATCATGAGTAACAATACCCCGAAGCATCCATTGACAACCTTGATGCTCACGTCTGTAAACCAATCTCCACAGTTTTCGGGTTGAATCATCAACTCTAAACTCCCTCATTCCTTTGATGCTATAAATTTTGACGGCCCTTTGCATTGCCTGTTTAGAAGACAAAAGCATGTCTTTTGCAAGGTGAATTGTATCGTTTACAAGATCGTCCGGTTCTTTTTACATTTTTTGGCGAATTTGATCATCTTCTCTAATGAAGATAAAGGCAACAGGACGACCTTGAAGATTGTCAAGATATGGAATCACGTCTAAATGCCACTTAATTAGGCTTTCTGTCATTTGTTCGTGCTGGTGAATTGGGCTTTCTGCCAGCAGTTCTTGCTGGTGTGGTCGAATTTGCATCATTTCTACTAACTGTTGTTCTTATCTATGAGGATGAATATTAATCTTATTATCTGATATATTTACTTCATCATAATTGGATACCTCTGCATTCGATATATCATCGCTATCACTCGATGATATTTCTATATTATTTGGATAATCTTCACCATCTAGTAAAGGCATATTCCTACACGAAAAATAGGTAACATATTTTAAATACTAATATCAAAATATATATGGATTATTTAATATCAAGGTAATGAACCTACCGATAATGATCAATATTGTCAAAATTTGAAGAAAGATCAATTGCACTGAAATCAACGTTTGGTACCACTTGCAAGTTTTGTGAATAATTTTCACTATAAAGGCAGTTCAAATATTATAATTACTAAACATCAAAACACTTATATTATTTAATTATTAAAAAGTATACCTACCGATAATAATCAACTATACCGAATTGAGAGGATTGCCTAATATTACTCATATAAGGTGTATTATCCCAAAAAAGATACAAACAATATTATTATTACCATACATATAATAAACATGTGCTATTGCATAAAATAATAATAAAAATTGATAGTTACCAATTTTCCATTTAATTTTGATTAAATCGTTGGCTTAGAGTTTCCAGCGTCACTTGATCACTCAAAATGTTTACATAAGAACTCATATTTGTATAAGTGTTACCATGAGTAGGCTGGACTTGAGGAATTTGAGGACGAGATGCAATCGGTATTTATGAGATTATTAACTCAAAGACTCATCATTAGTGATATTTCACTCGTCATAAAGCACTAAACCTTGCGGTGCAGTGGATATTAGATATCTGCCAGACAATGCAAACTCATGCTTACTAACTTTCATTCTTTTGTATATGACATTGAGTAATGTTGAGTAATCCAAGGTAATTGAAAACTTAACATGGTATTGTGGTAGAATACTATAACGAACAGTATTATTATCATGAACAATCTCTTCATCTCAAAATAAAGAAACCTTAACAGTTGAAGGAGGAGAGACCATTTTTATGAACTTTGAAGTTGGATATTTTTTTCAAGAACTTGAAATTTTGATGACTTAAACTTATGAAATGGATGAGTCTTTACCTCATCCAAAATTCATAGTAAATAGAAAAATGAATGGGTTGCCATGTTGTCATGTCAAATCAAGTACAAATGGGTAGATGAATAATTGATTGTAAAATGCAATAATTTATTGTGTAATTGGACTAAAAGTGAACATTTAAAAAACGTGGGCTGTTAGGATTTATAATGACCGCATTGTGCAGTAAATTCCTACGCAAAAGATAGTTTTGTCATTTCTATGGGTTATTTTGGTTCAACAGCCTACTTTGTGGGTTATTTAAATTCTGGACTCATATTATTAGTTATTACCAATTTTGATAATTAATATATTTAATTACAATGAAGTATTTACAAAACATAATCGGTGGTCGTTTTGACTATATTGATCTTCAGGAGCACGTTTAATTGCAACTCAATTCATATAAGCGTAAATTAGAGCTCTTTGAACGAAGATCATGCTACGCATTAGACTTCCACCGCCTTTTTTTTCTTTCTAATAACTACTCGTCTCAATCTATATGATGTAGTTTGAATGTACATAAAGTTTAAGAAATAAATGAAGTCTTTTGAATCTTGCGGTTTAAAATAAGCCAATTATATTTGTGGTTATAATAGATTATCTCGTTAAGCGTAAAAGGTAAAGTTTAAAGTTAAACTATTATCAGAGCTTGTAAAGGAATAACTTTATAAAAATGAAAACACAACCATCTTTTTCTAGGATTAATGAGTTTAATAAAATGATATGAAAATGTAAAGAATGAAACACTTTCTAATAACATGGAAAAACCAAAAATGAAATAATAATGGAACATCAAGACAAATTGTTAATGATAAATCAGAAAAAATGTATGACAATAATGAGTTAGCAAAAATAAGGGAACTTATGGAAAGTGTTATGGAAACATATAGAAGGATAGTAGAAATAAATACAGAAATAAATGTACAAAACTTTGTAATAAGAGACTTAGAAGCAGATCTACGAATGAAAATTGAACACTATGAATGAGAACAAATTAATAGAACAACAAAATAAGCTAATACAAGTTAGAATGAAAGCAGAAAAACCTCTTACATATAATAAAGATATAAACCACATATAGTAAGATGTAGAATAAGTATAGATCTTATAGAAGAAAGAGAACAACGTTTACAATAAAACTCTAAACAGATATATGAACAAGAAAATACTATTAGTACATTAAGAAATATAATAGCATTAAAAGATGAAAAGCTGAGGCAAAAAGAAGAGGAAAATATGAAATTAAGAGAAGAAAAATTACGAGAAATAATCAGAAAAGACAATGATTAAAAGACTTAACAGACGTCATAAAAGAACAATATAAAGTACATTAACTTATTAAAAATGGATAAAAGTAAAGAGATAGTAGAAGACTCTAAAGAAACATGTTATCAAATGATTACATATGAAGGAGGAATAACACAAACATTAAGCTTTAAACCAGAAACATATCAGAAAATACAAGATGAAAAAGAGGAATTATCTATTAAGAAAATATTTAAGACTAAATGGTTTGATAGAAATAAAAATAAGGTATATAGCACAAAAACATGAAAACATAATAGACACAACCAGTGTGAATGGAAGAACAAAGATAAATCTAATAACAGATGAGGTAATAAAAAGATAATTAGCAAAACTACCTACTAGAGAAATAAAAAGATATAGAAATATATACTTCGGAGGAGTAGAATTTACCATAAAATCATATTTTCATAAAAATATAGATACACCTATACAAATATACATACTAGATGGCAAAATACTAGAAAATTTGAAAGATGCTTTAATATCAGTAGTAAAAGGAAATTTAATATATCAAAAACTAAAATTTACGGTATAACCAGATTTCAGTATATCATTAAAAGATGAACACAAAGACTTAGCATTAACGTTATACTATAAACTATACGAATAATAATGCCACCAGGAAGGAAAGTTATAAGTATTGAAACAAAAATGATATATGCCCTAACCGGAAACCAGAATGAAAAGAAACAACATGAAATGAATATTTTAGTACCAAAAATGTACCAAGAAATATTAGAGCAAATAGAACACAAAGAAAATTCAAAGATAACTATACCAGAAGAAATATATATGGATTTTAATACTAGAACATTAACGCCATCAAAAAGATTAATATAAAAAATAAAAAGGATCTAGACTGAGTGTTACAAGAGAACAAATAATGTCAAAACAAACTAATTTACCTGTTATACAACCCAAATTATTAGATTTAATAAACATAAACATTAATAGACTAAAAATTAAGGTAATAATATTTAAAGGGATGATAACAACAGATTGTATAGCTGAAATAAATACTGAAGCTATTAAAAGTTTTATACATGTGAGTAATTAATGAACATGAATGTAATCTAATAGATCCTCAAACTTACAATTATCCTGAAAAGGAAAGAGAAATACTAATAACTAAAAGTATTAATTTAAGATTCAAAACCCAACATTTAAATTATAATATAAACATAGGAGTAATAAAATATGACAGTTTTAGTGAACTATTATTAGGAAGTGACTTTTTAATCATGATAAAGTATAAAATAAATAATAACGGAATTGAAATATATGACCAAGAAAAAATGAGATTTATAAATAAGATATGAATATAAAAAATAATATAGAAAAAAATTAAAAATGATAAAAGAAGTCTTATCAGAAGGAATATTTTCTCAACTTAAATACCTAAAATACAGTGCAAAGAAAATAAAATTAGAAAATGATATAGAACAATAGAACATCAATGTAATAAATTTGATAAAATATGGATAGATATGAGAAACGGATGGAAAAAATGAATTAATAATCCTGACTAACCCTAACGAAAAAATTAACGCGCTATGGGAAGAAACAATAGTAAGAGAAAAATTAAAAAGCACTATGAGCATAATGAACGAGATAAAAGAAAATAAAACTCAAATGCAACAAATGATAAGAGAAGAATTGACTATCCTATGGAATGTATCTGAAATACTAATATTTAAGATAATATTAGAAAATTTTAATATATTAATGGAGGAGAAAGATAAAGGTACACAAGTAGCAGAAGAATGGGAACCTAGTACAAGTAAAGAAAATACAATAATTAGCACTACGACTCAACAACCAGAAATAGTACCTATAGATGCTTGGAGAAGGAGTAAACAACCTATAATGGTAGATATTAGCAAAATAAAACCAAAGTTGTCAAAAGAAGTAGAAAAACGTTAGATAATCTAGCAATATTAAATAAAAAGGACAATTTTAATGGAAAAACAAGAACCTAGTGTACTTACCTTTTTAAAAAATAATGCAAAGGATATAATAGAAAAAGAAAAATACAAGTATGAACCTATAAAACAAAGACACAAAAGATACCAAAAGAAGATAATAATTTTAAAAAAAGAGAACATATTTTTAAAAGACACGGAAAAAACGACATATGAATATCTAAATCTAAAAGTAGATAAGCAAGAGCAACATATATATATATGTGAGTTAAAAACAGAAAATACAAAATTGAAATCAGATAGTAATAAAGAATGGTATGATAAATATAAAAAATATAAACATAAATTCAAAGAAACAAAGAAAATATTAAAAGAAATCAAAATAGAATTAAAGAAAACAAGAGAAGAACTAATGGAGGTAAAATAAGAATTAAACAAATTAAAAGAAGAATTACATGTCATTAGAGAACAAATGACAAGGTTAAAAGAAAAAAATAAAATAAGAAAAATTAAGACAAGTGATGAAAGCACTATAGGTAATGAAAGAACAAAAAGTGATACAGACAAAGATAGTAATATTAACCAACAAATACGAGTAGCAGAATCTATAGAAGAACAAGAAAACTCAGAAATAGTAAAAGAAAACAACCAAATAATAAAAGCTTTATAAAAAATGAAAAGAGTAAATGCAATCATATAAGAAGAACCTGAAAGTGATATAGAATATGAATTTAACAGACCTGTAGAAACATAAATGGAAACAGAAATGGAAAAAATGAAGATGCAAATGATTAACCTGAGGAAGAATTAGTAGACCCTAATTTAGAAATAATAACAAGAAGACGCACTAGATTACTAAATCACATACCAGTAGGACAACAAGCCGAATTTAAAGAATTTATAGGATCAATGGCACAAGGAGTAAATTACAATGGATATTTTCAAGACCTAGACAATGTTTATGATGAACAAGAAATAGGTAGAAGGATTAATGATTGGAATCTTGGAATGTATATAGCATTAATGAATTCTACACAAATAGAAAACATAGATTACATGTATGATTAAAATCTAAAACACTAATTGGAAAAGTAGCATATTGGATAGAATTTATAGCATACCAATTAAGAGGAGAAGTAATTAGCCATGCAAGAGATTGGAAATCTATGCTAATAATATTTGATATTATACTAAAAAGAGAATTTTTAGGAGAAAAATGGCTAGTAGCACGAGAAAACGTACTCACAGAAAGAAAAACAGAAATAATAATGAACCTAAATAACATGAAATGTTGTAAAATTAATAAATTACCAGAATATACAATAAGTTTTAGTAAATTCTTTTATGAAGCAAGATTCTTACCACAAGAAGGTTTAATATATCAATAACTTTATTATGATCACTTACCAGCACATTATAATACTGAAATATCAAAGGAATATACCCAATTAGAAGCAAGAGAAAATACATTAGAAGAAAGAATAAGAGTACTAAGAGCATACCTAATGCGAAATTGTGAAGAGTATAGAATGGAACTGTCACGCCTCGAAACCCGGGCCCGCGACTGGTGCCCTACCTGGGCACCCTTATATTCATACAACATAATAAACCGCAGAAGATAAATAACACTCTTTTTTTATTCTTTAAACACAGGCAAAGCCGATAAGGCTGCCATAATAAAAATCACCCGAAAGGGTCTACATTGTTCAACAATGTAAATACAACTCTAGCCAGTCCAGCCCACATATGAATACAGACCTCTAAGAATTTGGACATTAAACTGTGACGGGACAAGGCCCCGTCGTACCCCTGAATATACCTAGCCATAATGACAAGCTCTGGAACATTGGAGCCATCTCAAAATGCTGAACCATGATCCTAAGCTCGCGGATCCATAACTGAGTACCTAGACCTGCGGACATGAATGCAGCCCCGAAGAAATCGGTACAATAGGTACCAAGTATGGGCGAAAATACGATCTGATAAACAAGATCATAGCATACA
This sequence comes from Przewalskia tangutica, assembly GCA_029844215.1. Taxonomy (NCBI): domain Eukaryota; kingdom Viridiplantae; phylum Streptophyta; class Magnoliopsida; order Solanales; family Solanaceae; genus Przewalskia; species Przewalskia tangutica. The sequence continues at coordinate 64,114,508 of CM056722.1, read as the reverse complement.
AAAGAATGACATGGGCAAGTATGAAAATCAAATATCGGATCCTACCGTGTCATATAACAATCGAGCCAATCGTACCTTGTATCAGTACTACTATAACACCGCACTTTCACATATGAAAGCCATGTCAAAATCAGGGACACCTGCCCTCAGCATATAATATCACAGAAGCATGCTCGTGGAATACAACATCACTGTCAGCATGTAACAAGTATAATATACCACCATCATCAGATAAGCATGCCCGTGGAATACAACATCACTGTCGGCATGTAAAAAGTACAATACTCAAATATCAGTACACTGCGCCTTTTTAAAAAGTAGAGTAAACTTTACCGCTTTAAACTATGAAGCTTATGATCAATCTAGGGCCACCCACCCGTCGTATCATTATGCAATCCTACTCCTGGGACTATTTCACCCGCATAGGTCATGTGGACCCGCATGAGGTAATTTCCTCGCATAGGACTATTTCACCCGCATGAGACTATTTCACGCGGATGAGGTAATTTCCTCGCATAGGACTATTTCACCCGCATGAGACTATTTCACCCGCATGAGCCCTACAGACTCGCATGAGGTAGTTTCCTCGCATCGTGGGGAGCAAATCCACGGAATATGTATAATGTCTTGGGGATTTACCCCGCAATCATACGCAGGGGATGTATAATGTCTTGGGGGTTTACCCCACAATTATACTCATAACACTAACACCAATGGCTATCATGAACAACTTATGTAAGTTAAGAAATCTTTAACTCTCATTAGACAAAATGAAGGCACCATCATACTTGCATCACTAAGGATTAAAGTCCATTACAACAATGTACGTGAGTCGTACATTCACTTTATAAACTAAATTTCCATTTTTAGAAAAGCCCAAGTAATACATGTATCACTAGAAAGTAGAATCCAATACATGTATCATTTTGAAACCATCATCAAGACAATTATCATACTAAGTATCTTTCTAAGACATGGTTTGACAAATCATGGCAATAGACATCACGCATTACTTTAAAACATCTTTGAAAATCAAAGTGTCACATATCATGTACTATATTAAGGACTTAACCATGGACATTCTCCCATGATTTTCTTACAACATTTTAAACCATCTCTTGACTTTCCACAAACCTTGTTATAACAAACTTCCCATAAAGCCGTTATAACACTTTCATTTTAGGAAACTAAAGCACTACCATATCATGTACGGGATTTGAACCCAAAGTACTATGTAGTCTATTATTTATAAAAGAATCGTTTCATGCAATATTTAGGGAGAATGAATCCCAAAATACTTTTGCTATCAAAATCAAGTTAGTTACACTTTTAAACTTAAGTAACTTATACTTTTTAAACCAAGAACCTCTTCTTTCAACCTCAAGTCATTTATTCTCCTTAAATCGAGTAATCCATACTTTTCAATTCAAGTAATCTATACTTTCTAAATCAAGTTACTACACCTTTAGAAATTCAATTCAAGGTTTTGAAATCAAGTAACTTCTACTTTCAAATCTCAAGTAACTCATACCTTTAAATCAAGTTACTTCTCTTTAAATCAAGTCATTTATTCTTTTTGAATCAATAAACTTCTACTTTTAAAACTCAAGATTTCATACTCTTTCAAAATCAAGTTTATACTTTTGCACCAAGGCGCTTTCACTATTAAAACCAATCAAGTCACATAACTTTCAAAATCAAGTCTCATAGCTTTCAAAATAATCATGTCTCTTAACTTTCAAAATCAAGTCTCATAACTTGAAAATGAAGTCTCATAATCATTTAAAGAAATCTAGTAACTTATACATTTCAAACCAAGTCACCCATACTTTCATAATCAAGACTCGTATACTTTCAAAATCAATTTACTTATTTCAATAAATCAAGTCACATAGACTCACCAAAATCAAGTCACATAGACGTTCCCAATAATCATGTCAAAAGAAGGAAGAAGTTCACATACCTCGTGACGACTAACCAACACGACAAGTAGCAATACGCTCCCATGTTCTTCAACCTTATCGTCTATTCCACATTCCAAGTAGAATATGCTACACGTAGTACTTCAACCTATAATAACGATAACACTTCTATCAATTTCAAGCTTACTATTGTAAGACATATACCAAACAATTTGCCCTCTAATTCTACGGAAAATCGGGTAGCACTTTCATTGTTTCTACGTACTTTCCACCTTTTCCAAGGCCCGTATTCATCAACCAACAAGCCACATTTAAGGCACAACCAACAGTTAACCAAAGGGGGTTACACGCCTAACTTGACGTGTAAAATTCTGCCCCACAATCTATACAAAACAGTCCACAATCCTCGGCACAAAACAATCCACAATTCTACAATATTAAGGGTACAATGTGAAGCATTTAACACCCTTTTTATACCCCTATTATTTAGGACTTTCATTAGCCATTTTACCACATTAATCATGCATGTTAGGGGCTGATTTTCCAGCATTACAACACGCCTAAAACAGTCCATAAAAACGGCACGACAATATCCAACAGTTTTATAGATTCTACGGCCAACAACTAAAATCCGATAACTCTTTCGTTAATCCTTTTTATTCCAATTCGAGTTCCAAAAGTTCTACATAAGTTATAACAACTTATTAACAACAATATTAATCCATTATAACATGCAATAGGTGAAGATAACAACGACAATAACCAACGAATTCCATTTACACCAAATCTGTCCCAAATCGGTTTTAGCCCCAAAAATGGCTCAAACGCTTTTTATTCTTCATTCTTTTTAACACAAGTTCATCCATACATTATAACAATAAGTAATATCCAATTACTTTAAAATAAGAAGGATTTTTACCTCATTTTTTGCCCAAAAATGCCCCAAAACAGTCCGGTCTTTATTGGTCCGCAGTTTTCGTTTCACTCCACTTCTTCAAGTTCCAATCACATATATGTATCACTACAGCCTTAGGAGAAACTTCTCTTCACGTTTCACTTCCAAAAAGTTGACGGAAAACCCCTAGGGTTTCATTCTATTTTCGGCCCAACCTAGATTTAGGAGTTAAAGGTGCTTAATCTTGGAAAGAAAATACTTTGATCTTGTTCTTGTTGGCTATGGTGATTTCGAAATATCTAGGTTAAGGAGAGATGAGGGTTTGTATGGATGACGATCTTATGTTCCAAGTCTTCAAGACTTATCTATATATACTAAGGTGGAGTCTTTGCAAGACAAGTGGAGAGGGCACTTGCTCTCCTCCTATTGGTCAAGAATTCTCTTCACAAAAATAATTCCCACCCTTAGCCAACTTTTCTCAACAATTTCGATGGCCCTATACCATACAACACCAAGATTTAATAATTTAACACTTAGTCCATACTTCTATTGGAAAGAATTCAATTACTAGATTTAATTCTTGTCATCACATTAATCTCGAAAAATTTCCGTATAAGGAAATGTAAAAATCCTTTCCTTTCGACATTCCAATCTTAATTCTATAATCATGTTCTCACTTAGTAGCTATGAAAATAGGGGGTTTAACATTGTCCCCCCCCCCCCCCCTTAGAAACATTTGTCCCGAATGTTCCTTCTAAGTCTCCAACTACACATGCACCGGTATAGTCTTCACTACTATACTTACTGTCACGACCCGACCCCGGGCCCGCGACTGGTGCCCTACCTGGGCACCCCTTTCGGTATACATCAGAGAATAGCAGCGGAACATACACAACTGATAAAATGCTCAAACATAAAATAACAACAGGCTAGCCGATAAGGCCACCTTCCGTAAACTATACAAATAAAACAGTACATTTTTTTTTCTTTACAACCCAAACCACAATGTGACTACAGACCTCTAAGAATAACAACTCTGGCGGGACAGGGCCCCGCCATACCCCTGAATGTACAACAACCGACAATACCAGGGATAAGCCTCCGGAATAAAGTAGCTTCTCAACAGCTGAACAGTGATCCTAAGAGCGAGGATCAAGAATCAGACTCTACGGCGCATGAACGCGTCCCAAGGAGGTCGATAACATGTACCAAATATGTGAAACCGAAAGTGCGTGAATGAAATCATAAGTCTATAATAAAATCGAGACGGTATGATAACTCAATTAACGATAATCGCGGCCTTACTAACAATGAGAGTAATCAAGAGTATACTTACAACATAAAAAATAGGAAGCTCACGATTAAAGCAGGACCACCCGCCCGCAGTATCATTAAACAATCCTACACCTGGGACTATTTCACCCGCATAGGTCGTGTGGACCCGCATGAGGTATTCCTCGCATGGGACTATTTCACCCGCATAGGTCGTGTAGACCCGCATGAGGTATTCCTCGCATAGGCTGTATCCGCCCGCATGGGACTATTTCACCCGCATAAGCCCTTACGGACTCGCATGAGGTATTCCTCGCATCATGGGTAGCAAATCCACGGAATATGCAAATGCCACAAACCCGGGGAATGACCCGTAATGAATAACATACTACTAGCACAAACCGGCTATCACACATAACATAAGCACTACCGGCTTATCATACATAACATAAGCACTACCGGCTTATCATACCATATATAAGCAAGTTAAGAAATCCCCTAACTTCTTATTATTCTTGTTCATATATACTCTCATTTTAGTTTACTTAAGGCACTAACATGTCTTTTAAAAAAATCCGGGAATTTAACCCAAGTACTACATACTTCCACTCTTTTAAAAATGACTCTTTTTCGTATAAAACTTCCAAGATACTAATAATCGTAGTATCAAGTCACAATTACTTTTCAAGACAAGTCACAATACTTTTAGAAATAAAATTAGGCTTCTAAATCAAGTGACTTCTTCTCTCATAAAAACCTTAGGCAATTGATGCCTTTAAATCAATTTGCCTTTCGTTATTTCAAGTCATTTAACATACTTAAATTACTTAGAGTAAACCACTCTTTTTAACTTTCCATAAAGCTATTATAACCAACTTTCCATAAAGCCGTTATACTAACTTTATACTAGAAACTTACATACTTCTTTATAACCAAGAGACTTAAACTTTCCAACAAAACAAGTATCAACAATACTTTCAACATACTTAAAGTCTCTTAACTTTTGAAAACCAAGATATCCTTAATATTTAAACAAGTGAGTTAATTCCCTAACTCAACCAACTTGAACATTCTTAAAATAAGCCAAGGATATCAAATGGACTAGATTGTCAAAATCTCAGACGCTCACCGTACTATACATTTACAACTTATTCATGCTCAAGAGATAAGAAAGTTCCACATACCTCTTCGGTTTAATCCACTTACTAAGTCCAATACGCCGTACGTAGTATGTCAACCTATAATGACCATAATACGTCTATTAACTTCTTACTTCAAACGTAGAATATTCCAAGTGCAAAGTCACTAAATTCTACGGAAAATCGGACAGCACTTCCTTTGTTTCTACATAATTTGCCACCTTTTTCAAGGCCGAATTCAATAACCAAACACGCCACATTTAAGGCCCAACAATGTAATTAGCAATAGGGGATTACACGCCTACTAGACGTGTAAAATTCCGCCCCACAATTTACATCAAACTAGTCCAAAAATACAATGTCCATTCGGCAATTAGGGACAACAATACAATGTCTTTTCCCATTTCCTATTCAATCCAAGTTGTTTAGTATAACATGTTATCAAGCCGCAAGTAAGTATAACTACTACAATCTTCAAGTAGGTAATATGCGACGATTCTAATTAACGACCAAAATGTAATTCAATTTCAAATGACTCAACATGTCATTTTCGGATTTGAGCTTCTAAACTTCCATAACACTTATCAATCTTCATAACACATATCACATGATCACTTATAACTTATCATAACATGAAATCTTCAATTACAAAAGTAAGATGAAGGTTATACCTCATTTAGCCCAAATATGATCCAAGATCACAAGTCGATCCTTAGCAACTTTAGCTCCTCTTTTCGACGTTCCAATCCACTCCAAGCAACCCTTAGAAGCTTATGAAGAACTTATCTTCAAGTTCCAACTTCAAAGTTGAAGAACTCCTTAACTTTCCGTCTTGCGACTAAAACGAAAACGCCATTTTTCCAGAATCTTTATATTGAGATACCCTTACAATACACTTAGGAACCTTGGTTTAAAGTATGGGGATTATTGGACAAAAATTGAAAAAATTTCTTCTTGGAAAACCCTCAAAGCCGAGAGCTACTTAGAGCTCTTTAAGACTTTTTTTGAAATTTTTGCTAAGTGTGGAGCTTGACTTGCACTAGTATACATATATAACATGATGGAGGGTCAAGATTAGTACAATTGTGTGGCTTGGATGAGTTTCACATGGATCAAGTCCAAGTGGCCTTTGACTTAGTCAACTTTGTCAAGCTTCAAGACTTTAGCAAGACTTACTCATCTATTTAATGGTCAAATGACCCTTTTGCCCATGGTTCAATTCGTCCACTACCAATAAGGGGGTGACACGTGTCGCCCTCCCATTCGTCGCAATATTTCGATTTCCGACAATTCCATAATTCCAATAAATTTTACTAGTCTCAAATTTTAACACTCTTGAGTTCTTACGTACATTCTTATAAACATATCATGGAATTCCGGGGTGTAACACTTACGAAACCAATTATGTCACATATGGCCACAATATATCACACATGCATATACGTAAGTCAAAGCCAAACGAGGAATCAAATCTAAGGTGAGTATCACCACTATTAACTCCCATTTATAGCCTAAAAGGATTCTCCTTTCGTACTTTCATTAGTCTTAACTATAAACACTTCAATTCTTTTAACACTTGTTCGCTTCTTTTCTTACTTGTCGTACTCTTTTCGTACTTCCAAACTTATTCAAGTATACGTACATAATCTCGCATATCGCTTCTGTTTTCCAATCCTTTGAGTTACTACATCCACCGATTTAAGGCCATTTTCGGCTCTCGCGACCCGGTTCTGGTGGAACGCGTCCACGAACTCGTACAACGATTGACTAGACTTGGACCTTGCACCCTTGTTACCCTATCACATAGCGGGACCATCTCCAACTGACCACACTCCATTCCAGGCTACGGGTTGGCCCGTAATCAGCCCACAACCCGGCCCATTATCGCACTTAATTCTCATTCTTTGTCTGAAATAAATCTTACTACCCGAGAAGGCCTTATACATCTAAGGTCTCAGCGGTTATCAATATTCTAAGGTTCACAATTTTTCTATGCCCCAAGCCTACATTATCAGTCCCCACATACGGAAAATGTAGCTTCTTAATATCTCATAATCATGTTGTCTTACTCATAACAACTCTAATTACTCCATACCATTACTATTCACATAATCAATTAAGCGTACAACACAACTTAATCTAACAACATGGTATGCTCTCAAATCAATTAGACATGATGTTACACCCCGTAGTTCCAGAGTATGTATATGAGGACGTACGTACGAGAATACGACAGAAAAATTGGAAAGGAAGAAAGATGTGATTTTTCGACGGAAAAGTTTCCGGATTTTGTGAAGGAAAAAGGTTCGTTAATGGGAATTGGATTTCCAGATTCGGTATTCGGACTTCTGGGATTATTTTAGAAGTATTGGAATATTTCCGGAATTGGTCACGCGGGGCCCACGGGAGGATTTACGGTTTTGTGGGGCCCACTTTATTTTCGAATTTTTGGCATTACGGATTTTTTCCGAGAGATGAAATATTTTGGACCAATAGGAGGGCGACATGTGGCACCCTTAGGTGGCATGTTGGACGAAATAGTAGGCAAGTGGCCAAGTCAAATAGTCAAGTCTTGGAAGATATTTTCTTTGGGTTAGTGGGAGTTTTGGCGTTTTGGGCAAGTGGGGAGGCCTCTTGACGGTTTTCTTGAGCATGTGGATGGCCACATGGCTCATTGTTGTGGTGGACATATGTCCCAATGTTGTGGTGGACATATGTCCCCATGTCAGTGGACACTTGGTGGAAGACTTCACTTGAACAAACTACCTAATCTACACCCTCCACTTGCTTGAATCTTGGCCCTTCATTGTTCTATAAATACCCCCCTCTAGTGCAAGACTTCTTCATCCATTAAACATTTTCCAAGTCTCAAAACTCCCTCCCCCTTTGAGTAGCTCTCGTCCAAACACCCTCCCCCTCCCTCCTTGTGTAGTTCTCGTCCAACACCCCCCCCCCCTTTGTGTAGAAAAATACTTCAAGTATTGTTGTATTATCCCAAATACCTTAGCCTAGTATTCCTAGTAGTATTCCAAAGTTATTTCAATTATTAAAAGCCCGAAAATACTACTTTATTCCTATAGTCACAAAATGAAGCCCTAGAAAAATCTTCATAGCTTAGATGAAGTGTTAAGAGAAGTTGTTTGGAAACTTCTAAGGGTTGCTTGGAGCGGGTTGGAGCGTAAGGATTTGGAGCTAAAAGTTGCTCAGGATCGACTTATAAACTTGGATAATTTTGGGCTTATCGAGGTAATGATCTTTGTCCCCATATTGTAATTGGATATTACATGTTGTAGTAATGTATAGTTGAGTATACTATATGTAGAATGAATATGGATAAGAATTGAACGTATTTACATATGTTGTATTTACATGAGACTTGTAGTATTATTGTGGAGTAGAATTGTACACGCCCGTTAGACGTGTAACCCCCGATTGTTGGTTTGCAGGCCTCGTTAGAGGAGGAGATTTATGTGGTGGCGGGAGGTGCCGAATTTTCCGTAGAATAAGGAATCTTGTATCTAGAATTATTCTACGAAGAGATCTAGAGGTTGATAGACATTTTGTGGCCTTTATAGGTTGAAATACTACGAGTAGCGTATTCTACTTGAAGGGAGGAAAAGTAGAGCAAGGTTAGAGTACTTTGGAGCGTTTTGCTAATTGTCGATAATCGTCGCGAGGTATGTGAACCTCTTCCTATCCTTTCTAGCATGATATTTGTTAAATATATTTAGTCACGGTAGACGACGTGTGTTTAAAGGAATTTGATTTTCCTTTTGTGTCCTTGACTTGATTCCAAAGTTAAGTGACTTGTTATGAAATATTAAGGACTTGAATTATGTTAAAAAGTTGTAAAACCTCACTCATGAGTAATGGGTGTGTGGTCTTTTAAAGAATAAAGTTATCTGGATTTAGTAAATAAGAATGGTTTTATAATTGGATTTAAAATGATAAATTGACTTATAAACAACTTGATTTTGGGAAAGGAGAAGTAACTTGATTTAAAGGTATAGGTTACTTGTTTTTAAAAGAGTGAGACACTTGGTTTAAAAGGTATATTGCTACTTGGCTTTTAAAGGAAAAAGTGCCTTGGTTTTAAAAAGGAAGGCATGCTTTTGTCTTAAAAATTGGTTTAAAAGAAGGTATGGAAATTGTTTTGGTTTTACTTTGATCTCTTTTGACTTGAGTTTTAAAAAATAAGAATCTTGAAGTATTTCAAAAGAGTTATGAATCATTTTTGAAAGAAAAGAAATACTTGGTTTTAAAAGCTTAAGTGTTATACTAGCTTTATGGGAAGTTAGGTATAACGACTTAAGGAAGATAGAAGAAACGGTTTACTTATTTGTTTATGAAAGTCTTGTATTGATTTCTGGAAAGTGTAGTAAGATGGTTTGATAAGTAAATATGTTATGATGCTACGTGTGTTAGTGTCTTGTGATGTTGTGTAAGGGGGTTATTCTTGTTGTGCTTACGTTGTTAAACGTTAAGCCCGTTGTACTGTTATTATATCACATACCCCTTACTTGTTATGACGCCGAGGACTTGCCACACCGATGCGAGGAATACCTCACGCGATCTGGTGACTATGATTCGAGGAATACCTCATGCGATGCGGTGACTATGCGAGGCTGCGGAGTTCGGGATGATCACTCGGGTGTGTTACCCGACGCGAGGTATACCTCACGCGTGCAGTGTGACTTTGATTCGAGGAATACCTCACGCGATGCAGTGACTACGCGATGCGCGAGTCGAGAGATATCGCGGGTTAGCTGCCCCGATGCGAGGAATACCTCACGCGTTCGTGTATCCTATGCGATCGCGGAGTTCCAGGATTAGGCACGCATAATGATACTATGAGAGATTGGCCTTGCTTGATCATTAGCGCCTAGAAAAGACCAGCCACGTTATATCTATTTTGCTCTTATTTACGCCGCGGCACTATGTGCGATTAAATTGTTGTTAAATGCGTATTTGTAATTGATTTTAAAATGTTATGATTTGATTTCGATTTTACAATTTCACATACTTGGTACCAGATCGACTCCTTCGGGGCCGCGTTCATGCCGCAGTAGAGGTACACCGCCGTCGATCCTCGCCATAGGATCACGTTCAGCGTTGGGAAGCTCCGCTTTCTCCGAGGCTTATCTTTGGTATAGTCCCCGTTGTTGTAGGTACTACATTCGTGGTATGGCGGCCCCGTCCCGCCGTTGTTGTTATAACATTCGTAAAGGTCATGTAGTATCGCCGGGGCGAGTTTGTCTAAGGGATGTAATCGTCGGGTTCAAGTTTATTTATATATTCGTAAAGGTAACCGCTTTTGGTTAGCCTATTTTCTTATTTCATTATTGTATATCTTTTTTCATGTGTATGTTTTTATATTCCGCTGATTTTCTCGATGTTGTATCACCAGGGTGCCGGGTAAGGCACGATCACGCCCGGTTCGGTCGTGACACATGATCTCTTTTAAGAGTCTATCACAATCTCGCATCGTTCATTACCTTCCGACTATTCCAAGTCAAGACATATATAAAGCCTAGCGTGATTCAATAAACTGTTTCACACCTTTCAAGTATTTATCAAGACTTTACCAACTCATGGTAACTGATAGTCATTCTAGGAAACACACTTATGAACCTAAGTAAATACGCTGCATGCATATACATCATCATAATACCATCTATACGATAATTTTACCAACCCGGATACGCAATCCATAATATCCTTTCGGTCACCGTTGCCTTTCTCATACCGCAATCAAAATAATATGTTGGGAGAGACTACCCTAACAACAAAGCTCTATTGCACGATCTCGAGTGAGAAGAAGGGAAATCAATCCTAAATGTACTATAGCCTCGCTTATAGATGTAGTGCACAACACACCGATAAACAAGACTCTACTATACACGGCCTGTAGACATTCGAGGACTAATCGCTCGATACCACTGTCACGCCCGAACCCCGCCCGCATCGATGCCCTACCTAGGCACCTTATATTCATACAACATAATAAATCACGGAAGATAAATAACACTCATTTTTTTTCTTTAAACACAGGCAAAGACGATAAGGCTGCCATAATAAAAATCACCCGAAAGGGTCTACACTGTTCAACAATGTAAATACAACTCTAGTCAGTCCAACCCATATATGAATACAGACCTATAAGAATTTGGACAAGAATCGTGACGACAAGGCCCGGTCGTACTTCAATATACCTAGCCATAATGACAAGCTTCGGAATATTGGAGCCATCTCAAAATGCTGAACGAGATCCACAACTGAGTACCTAGACCGGCGGACATGAATGCAGCCGGGCGGTCATAACAGTACCAAGTATGGAACGAAAATATAGTACAGTAAACAAGATCATAACTGTACATAAGAATGACATGGGCAAGTATGAAAATCAAATACCAGATCCTACCGTGTCATATAACAAACAGAGCCAACTGTACCTTGTATCACTGTACTACTATAACACCGTACCACTTTCACATATGAAAGCCATGTCAAAATCAGGGACATCTGCCCTCAACATATAATATCACAGAAGCATGCTCGTGGAATACAACATCATCACCACAGAATAAGTATAATATACCACCATCATCAGATAAGCATGCCCGTGGAAAACAACATCACTGTCGACATGTAAAAAGTACAATACTCAAATATAAGTACACTGCGCCTTTTTAAAAAGTAGAGTAAACATTACCGCTTTAAACTAGGAAGCCTATGATCAATCTAGGGTCACCCACCCGTCGTATCATTATGTAATCCTACTCCTGGGACTATTTCACCCGCATAGGTCATGTGGAACTGCATGAGGTAATTTCCTCACATAGGACTATTTCACCCGCATGGGACTATTTCACCCGCATGAGGTAATTTCCTCGCATAGGACTATTTCACCCGCATGGGACTATTTCACCCGCGTGAGCCCTACGGACTCGCATGAGGTAGTTTCCTCGCATCGTGGGGAGAAAATCCACGGAATATGTATAATATCTTGGGGTTTACCCCGCAATCATACTCAGGGGATGTATAATGTCTTGGGGATTTACCCCGCAATTATACTCATAACACTAGCACCAATGGCTATCATGAACAACTTATGCAAGTTAAGAAATCTTTAACTCTCATTAGATAAAATGAAGGCACCATCATACTTGCATCACTAAGGATTAAAGTCCATTACAACAATGTACGTAAGTCGTACATTCACTTTATAAACTAAATTTCCATTTTTAGAAAAGCCCAAGTAATACATGTATCACTAGGAAGTAGAATCCAATACATGTATCATTTTGAAAGCATCATCAAGACACTTATCATACTAAGTATCTTTCTAAGACATGGTTTGACAAATCAGGGCAATAGACATCACGTATTACTTTAAAACATCTTTGAAAATCAAAGTGCCACATATCATGTACTATATTAAGGACTTAACCATGGACATTCTCCCATGATTTCCTTACAACATTTTAAACCATCTCTTGACTTTCCACAAACCTTGTTATAACAAACTTCCCATAAAGCCGTTATAACACTTTCATTTTAGGAAACTAAAGCACTACCATGTCATGTACGGGATTTTAACCCAAAGTACTATGTACGTCTATTCTTTATAAAAGAATCGTTTCATGCAATATTTAGGGAGAATGAATCCCAATATACTTTTGCTATCAAAATCAAGTTACTTACACTTTTAAACTTAAGTAACTTATACTTTTAAAACCAAAAACCTCTTCTTTCAACCTCAAGTCATTTATTCTCCTTAAATCGAGTAAGCCATACTTTTCAAATCAAGTAATCTATACTTTCCAAATCAAGTTACTACACCTTTAGAAATTCAATTCAAGGTTTTGAAATCAAGTAACTTCTACTTTCAAATCTCAAGTAACTCATACCTTTAAATCAAGTTACTTCTTTAAATCAAGTCATTTATTCTTTTGAAGCAATAAACTTCTACTTTTAAAACTCAAGATTTCATACTCTTTCGAAATCAAGTTTATACTTTTGCACCAAGGCGCTTTCACTATTAAAACCAATCAAGTCTCATAACTTTCAAAATCAAGTCTCATAGCTTTCAAAATAATAAAGTCTCTTAACTTTCAAAATCAAGTCTCATAACTTGAAAATGAAGTCTCATAATCATTTAAAGAAATCTAGTAACTTATACATTTCAAACCAAGTCACTCATACTTTCATAATCAAGACTCGTATACTTTCAAAATCAATTTACTTATTTCAATAAATCAAGTCACATAGACTCACCAAAATCAAGTCACATAGACTTTCCCAATAATCATGTCAAAAGAAGGAAGAAGTTCACATACCTCGTGACGACTAACCACCACGACAAGTAGTAATACGCTCTCATGTTCTTCAACCTTATCGTCTATTCCACATTCCAAGTAGAATATGCTACACGTAGTACTTCAACCTATAATAACGATAACACTTCTATCAATTTCAAGCTTACTATTGTAAGACTTATACCAAACAATTTGCCCTCTAATTCTACGGAAAATCGGGCAGCACTTCCTTTGTTTTTACGTACTTTTCCACCTTTTCCAAGGCCCGTATTCATCAACCAACAAGACACATTTAAGGCACAACCAACAGTTAACCAAAGGGGGTTACATGCTTAACTTGATGTGTAAAATTCTGCCCCAAAATCTATACAAAACAGTCCACAATCCTCGACACAAAACAGTCCACAATTCTACAATATTAAGGGTACAATGTGAAGCCTTTAACACCCTTTTTATACCCCTATTATTTAGGACTTTCATTAGCAATTTTACCACATTAATCATGCATGTTAGGGGATGATTTTTCAGCATTACAACACGCCTAAAACAGTCCATAAAAACTGCACGACAATATCCAACAGTTTTTGTCACGACCCGACCTCGGGCCCGCGACTGGTGCCTTACCCCGGGCACCCTAGTGATAATACATCAGAGATAATCAGCAGAAATAAAACTCATGAAAATAAACAGTGATACAAGAAACAGGCTGACCAAAAAGTCGTCTTTCGGCATATATTTATATAAATAAACCCCAAACAGTTATCCTTTACAAACCCTACCCACAACAGTACTACAGACCTCTAAGAGTGTAATAACAACTATGACGAGACAGGGCCCCGCCATACCCCTGAATGTACAAGTACCTACAATGACAGGGGGCTATACCAAAAGATAAGCCTCCAGAGAAACAGAGCTTCCCAAATTGCGGAACTGTGACCCTATGAGCGAGGATCAGCCAAGGTTTAATATGGTATCGATAGCAATAGCCGTTTTTCCTGTTTGTCGGTCCCCGATTATAAGTTCTCGTTGACCACGACCTATAGGAACCAGGCTATCTACCGCTTTTAAACCTGTTTGCATAGGCTCGTGCACAGATTTACGTTCAATAATACTCTTTTCCTCTTACATAACAACGATGGAGGAGATAGTAAGCACGACTTTCTACGCAACCTAAGAGCAGCGCCAATAAGGAAGCATGGAAGTCCTAAAAAAATATCGAGGCTCCTATTAACATAGGGACTGGAAGTGGAATGAAAGGTATGATCCACGCATATTCATATGTCTGTTCCATAAAAAAGTTTTTAATTCTTAATTAATTGTTTCCGGGATCCAGTGCCCAACTACCGACTCCTCCCGGAATTGCGTTATCGGAGCCGAGCCAGGAATGGCCGTTAGTGGACTTGCGGCATGAACGCAACCCCCCGAAGGAGGTCGGTACAACAGGTACCAAGTATATGAAACTGAAAGTACTGTAATGAAATCATGACAGCCTATAAAAACAGGAGACATGCATGATAACCAAAATACAGTATACAGAGCCCTTTTTTAGAAACAATAAACACCAAAGAAGATCAAGTCTTTTACCCTCTTTTTTTTCAGAACTGAAACTCAACCGTGCACCATTTTCCTTTAACAAGAATCATAAGATGTGTAACATGTCCCGGCCCCCTTTCTGGGACTCGGTGTAAAGTCATAAAGTGTACATGTCCCGGCCCATCCTTGGGACTCGGTGTAAAGTCATATAAATCGTATAACATGTATAACATGTCTGTCACGACCGACCGGCTCGCATGGTGCCCTACCCGGCACCTTACAGTATACATCGAGATAAACGCGAACATTCATAAACTTAAACAATGAAATAAATAATAGGTCACCGATAAGGCTACCTCCCGGATATAAACAAATCCAACAAAGATTACCTCAAATTTCTTTTTAAGGTGACCTACAAGATATGACTACTGACTCTAAGAGTTTACATAACAATCGTGGACGGACGGGCCCCGCCATACCGAATGTACAAAAGTCAACGACTTCAGGAACCATACCAAAAACAAAGTCTCCGAGAAACGGAGCTTTCAGAATCGAACCGTGATCCAGGAGTGCGGATCAACAAGCTATGTACCTCAACTGCGGCATGAACGCAGCTTCAAGGAGGTCAAGACAAAATATGTACCAAGTATGCAAATCGAAAATCGTAATTTAAATCATAATAGTCAAAAATACAGGTGAAGACATATATGATAACCAAATTAGCAGTACACTGTGCCTCACAGAAGTGGAAGTAATGAAAGTCAGTTTTACCTTATACAGCCTGTCTCAACATATGAACCATAGTCACACCAGGGCTATGAACCCCAGCCCTCAAATATCCAAGCGCGCCCGTGGGATTCCCCATCACTGCCGACCGCTAGGTGTAGAATCTAACTCTGTGACGCGCCCGTGGCATCCTTCCTCACTGTCGGCGTACACACAAATCTAACCATGTATATACCTATATCCTCTGCCCGTGGGATCCCCCGTCACTGCCGACAGCCATAAAGTAAATACAACCATGTGACGCGCCCGTGGCATCCTACCTCACTGTCGGCGTACACATACACAATACATACATATATACATATATCATGCCCGTGGAATCCCTCATCTCGGGTACATGACTTCATGAGGTGTTACTCGCATCGTGGGTAGCAAATCCACGGAAACCAGGTGGTATAACGATCTTGGGGGTTTACCCCTCATTTATACTCTTACCTCAAGAAGGTGGTATAACGATCTTGGGGTGTACTTCATTTATACTCTTACCCCTCAAACTACATGCCTCGGAATCCCTCATCGTAAGCATGTCCCCGGTGCATACCCGTGGAATCCCACATCACTGGCGGTATGTCCCGGTGAACTCATACTAAGACCATGGAAGCATACCCGTGGAATCCCACATCACTGTCGATACGTCCAAGTAAACTCATACTATGACCCGGGAAACATACCCGTGGAATCCCACATCACTGCCGGTACGTTCCGGTAGACTCATAAGGAGGTAATGGAGGCATACCCGTGGAATCCTCCTCACCGATAAGACGCTCCAATTAAACTCCCAATTTCTTTAGACTTTCATTAACATACAAAATGGATCTCATTTTATGACCTTAAGGCACTTTCCATATCACTTAACAAGTCCTGGGAAAATTCAACCCAAAGTACTATGTATTTCTATTCTTTCCAAGATCCCTTTTCCACATAAGACCCCAAGATACTAACACCTGTAGTATCAAGGCTTATCTACATTTCAAACAAGTCACTTTACTATTAGAAATATGCTTCGCTTCTAACTCAGTGACTTCATTTTTAAACTTTAAGCAATTGATGCCTTTAAATCGAATTGCCTTTCTTAGTATCCATTCTTTTATCTAGGCTTACCTTATTCGAGAAAAACCATTTCTTTAAGCTTCCATAAAGTTATTATAACCAACTTCCCATAAAGCCGTTATACTAACTTTATGCTTTAGAACCAAGACATCCTTATCCTCCCATAAAGCCGTCATAACTAACTTCCCATAAAGCCGTTATAACTCTTTATGTCTTAGACCACTTTGCTCTCTCTATAACCAAGAGGCTTGTACTTCAATTCAAGTTACCCTTCCTTCAAAATACTTCAAAAATCTTAACTTAGAAAACAAGTTTCTTAACTTAGGAGTCAGGTCTCTTATCTTTAGAATAGTTCAAGAATCAATACTTCCCGAATCTAGTATTCTATACTTGATCATGTCAAGAAATCCTTGTCTACCTTATTAGGATAAACCATTCTTATAACTCTTTCTTAAGGACACGTGAGTTAATTCTCTAACTCAACCAACTAGACATCCTTAAAACAAGTCAAATATGTCAAATGACTTCACTTCATTTAAAATCACGACGCTCACCGCATCATACAGTTATAACTACTCATGCTCAAGAGATAGGAAGAGTTCTACATACCTCTTTTGCTTAATCCACTTGTCAAGTCCAATATGCCGTCCGTAGATGTCAACCTATAATGACCATAATACGTCTATTAGCTTTTAGCTTCAACGTAATATATTCTAATGAAAAGTCCCTTGTTCTACGGAAAATTTGGACAAAGACTTCCTTTGTTTCTACTTACTATGCCACCTTTTCAAGGCCGAAATTCAATAACCAACGCCACATTTAAGGCTCAATTCATTCAAGAATTACAGGGATTACACGCTACTAATACGTGTAAACTTCCGCCCACAACAACACAAAATAAACCAATAATTTCCATGCCATTCTTGGCCAACAATATAACCAATACTAAACCCTTTCAACTCTTTCCAATCCAAGTTCTTAAGTCTAACATGATAACAAGCCCTACACATATTCATCAAATCCAATCTCCCTTTACAACATGCCAATACCCAAATCTATTCAAATAAAACAACCTCAGGCACTACTCTATACTACAACAAAAAAACAAACTTTTAGGCTCAATTCTAAATCACTAAAATATAACAAATTTCGTGCTCACATCTATACTACTAAAATATAATAGCCTTAGGCTCATAACCTAGAGAAAGGGGAAACATTTACCTTAAGGAATAGCACAAAAAAGCACGTTTTTGTTCCACCTCCTTCCGTAAATATCGCCCACCAGAGCTTCCAAAAAGTTTACCCACACTTTTCCTTCTTGCCGCTCCAACAATTTCCTCTTAGGCTAGGTTTTCTTCAAAAATCAAGAGAGAAGGAGAGGATCTTTCTTGGGAGGGTTTGAAATGAAATGGCCAAGTCTTCCAAGACTTGGCCCTAAAATAGGACCACTTTCAGATAAAAGGATGGGAGGGACACTTGTCACCCTCCCATAGGTTTAAAACAAAATATCCCCTGCTGTCTCACTGCAAAAATCCCGCCTCAGGCCTGCGGCGCCACTTCCGAGAAAAGTTCTCGCATTCCGCGCCGCTGCCTCAGATTCCGGCGGCTGCAACTCCCGCGAACCCCAGAACAACCGCGCCGCCCTCAGATTCCAGGCCGCGCGCTGCACTCAACCGAGAATCGCCGCTTTGCACGATTGCGCACCAAACTTGAAACTTCCATAATTTTTGACTCGAGGTCCTATCGACGAACAGCTTTGTTGCGTTGGAAACTAGATTCAACGAACTTCATACTAATCTTTTAAAACTCTTCAAAACTCCTAAAGAACTAGGAGATATACCACTCTAAAGTTGACTGAAAGTCCGCCCACAACTTTTGCCAACCCAACTTTCCAAATTCAAATCTTATTTCCTTTCGTATGTTCTTAACTTAACCTCTTGAATTTACTGGTGTAACATTCTTCCCCTTAGAAACATTCGTCCCGAATGTTCTTTTGGAGTCAATCTAATACTCTCGTTTACAATTAATGGAACTTTATTTAGTCGCCATCATCCTAAGATATCGCACTCAGATACCCATCCATCATTATCAACCAAGAAAACAGATCCTGGGGTGCACCAACGCTTATTTACTCCCATTCAAGGCCTAAAATGCTTCTCTCATCGCACTTCCCACCTACTTCTGGCATACATACATAGTCTCAATGTAATCCGTTCATGACACTAAAACATACAATAACTTTATCATGCATACAAGTCTCTAAAGGATCAAAAATATACCTGAAGTCGCATAGACGTAAAAGGACCGCTAAAATCGAATCGCTAACACGACTTCCGCCTGCCGCCGGCATAAACATCCCGCCTAGCTATCAAGGCGAAGAACCCGAATCGACCAATAGATCGTGGTTATTCCACCGCACCACCTGCCTGACTTCTCGCCAAATGGCCCCGCTGGCCGCAAGCATAATGCCGTCGACCTAGTCCGACATTCCCAAAATGAGCTCTACCACAAGAACCACACCGAGGCAAAGGTGGCCTCTCGCTACTATCCCCGATATCTGTGAACCAAAGAACCCCGAGCCCTCGACTCCGCCCCGAATATCCTGGCGGTCAAACCACTCGCCGTGGCCGAGAAGGAGCACTCTGCGTCTGAAATGTAGTCCTAGCTCGCCGAGGCTGTCCGCCAAAACTATCTCGAAACTCGCGCCCCGCCCTTCGGGCCGGATCAACTGGCCGCTCCTCTCTCCCTATCTCAATCCTCGCGCATAAGCTCGCATCTCCGCAATATCCATACCGTCAAGAGCTACTCCTGCATACGCGGTAACCATATATCGGTCTAGTCCCATCACATAGCGGTGAACTCGCCCGCCATATCCGCCTACAATAAGGTGCATACCGCCAATGAGTCAAATTCCGGTTGTATTCTCCGATGGTTCTCCCATTCGCCTTAACGCTAAGAACCTATCCAAGCGGGCTCTCCTCGTCTCGTGAGGCAAAAGTGATCCAGAAGGATCCCGTGAACTCACCCCAAACACCGGAGGAGCACCCATACCTCTAGACAACACCACGACTCGAACTACCAACGCAATATCGCAGAATCCGTAAGAAGTTAACACAACGGACTCGCCTCCGAGGCCCTAAGCACCGTGATAGTCCGCCGCACCGCCGAATGAATTCTGAGGTCCTCTCGACTTCAACCATAGAACTCGGTGGATTACAACTCGGAAAGTCCCGAATCCTCAAACTATCGGCTCAGGGTTAGCTACGGCTCGCCGCTGCCGCTCGCCATAATGCTAGTCAATAATCGGACCGCTCTCCGTATCTCGATATTCAGCCCCGGCCGTGGAACTGGGTCGCACGGAACTTCGTGTTATCGCGCTCTCGCCTTCTAATACCGCGTGGCTGATCTCGCCGATCCCCATAACCTCGTGCATAGTCCGGGCTCGATTCCTAGAAATCCTCGTACCACTAACAACTCTTGCCGCTTTGCCCTTCCGGGCCTCGGTCGCTCCGTGGTGGCATAATCGATACATAAGAATAGGTCGAGAGGATTCACCTAGTAGGACAGCTCTACTGCACGATCTCAGAGAGAGAAGAATGGAAACAAATCCTAAATGTCCTGCAGCCTCCTGATTATAGATGTGGTGCACAATACATCAATAATCAAGACTCTACTAGACACGGTCTGTAGTCACTTTCCGAGGACTAACTGCTCTGATACCACTTTTGTCACGACCCGACCCTCGCTCGCGATCGGTGCCCTACTCCGCACCCTTACTGTATACATCAGAGATAAACGGCGGAACATTCATAAACTTAAACAATGAAATAAATAATAGGTCAGCCGATAAGGCTACCTCCCTGATATAAACAAATCCAACAGCAGTTACCTCAAATTTCTTTTTTTAAGGTGACCCACAAGATATGACTGCACTTAAGAGTTTACATAATAATCGTGGATTGACAGGGCCCCGCCATACCTCAATGTACAAAAGTCACCCACTTGTGGAACCATACCAAAACAAAGTCTCCGAGAAATGGAGCTTTCGAATCGAACCGTGATCCTGGAGCGGATCAACAAGCTATGTACCTCAACCTGCGGCATGAACGCAGCCCCCCGAAGGAGGTCAGTACAAAATATGTACCAAGTATGCAAAACTGAAAGTACTGTAATTTAAATCATAATAGTCAAAAATACAGGTGAAGACATATATGATAACCAAATTAGCAAGACATCGTGCCTCGCGTAAGTGGAAGTAATGAAAGTCGCTTTTACCTTATACACCGGCTCAACATACGAACCATAGTCACACCAGGGCTATGAACCCCAAATTTCAAATATCCAAGCGCGCGTGATTCTCATCACCGCGACCGCCAGTGTAGAATCTAACTCGTGACGCGCCTGCGGCATCCTTCCTCACCGTCGGCGACACACAAATCTAACCATGTATATACCTATATCCTCCGCCTGGGATCCCCGCCACACGCCGACACCATAAAGTAAATACAACCACGTGACGCGCCCGTGGCATCCTACCTCACCGCCGGGCGCATACACAATACATACATATATACATATATCATGCCCGTGGAATCCTCATCTCGCATACATGACTTCACGAGGTGTTCCTCGCATCGTGGGTAGCAAATCCACGAAACCAGTGGTATAACGATCTTGGGGTTTACCCTCATTTATACTCTTACCCCGAAGAAGGTGGTATAACGATCTTGGGGTGTACTTCATTTATACTCTTACCCTCAAACTACATGCCTAATCCTCATCGTAAAGCATGTCCTGCATACCCGTGGAATCCCACATCATCGGCGGTATGTCGGTGAACTCATACTAAGACCATGGAAGCATACCCGCGGAATCCCACATCACCGCCGATACGCCCAAGTAAACTCATACTATGACCGAAACATACCCGTGGAATCCCACATCACCGCCAGACGCTCCAGAGACTCATAAGAGGAAATGGAGGCATACCCGTGGAATCCTCCTCACCGACAAGACGCCCAAGTAAACTCCCAATTTCTTTAGACTTTCATTAACATACAAAATGGATCTCATTTTATGACCTTAAGGCACTTTCCATATCACTTAACAAGTCCTGGGAAAATTCAACCCAAAGTACTATGTATTTCTATTCTTTCCAAGATCCACTTTTGTGACGACTTCCTGGCTCGCGATCGTGCCCTACACGGGCACCCTACAGTATACATCAGAGATAAACAAGGAACATTCATAAACTTAAACAATGAAATAAATAATAGGTCACCGATAAGGCTACTCTCCTCGATATAAACAAATCCAACAAAGAAGCATTCTCAAATTTCTTTTTAAGGTGACCCACAAGATATGACTACATGCACTCTAAGAGTTTACATAACAATCGTGACGACAGGCCCCGCCATACCCTCGAATGTACAAAAGTCAACGACTTCGTGAACCATACCAAAAACAAAGTCTCCGAGAAATGGAGCTTTCAGAATCAACCGTGATCCTGGAGGCGGATCAACAAGCTATGTACCTCAACCTGCGGCATGAACGCAGCCCCCCGAAGGAGGTCAGTACAAAATATGTACCAAGTATGCAAAACTGAAAGTACTGTAATTTAAATCATAATAGTCAAAAATACAGGTGAAGACATATATGATAACCAAATTAGCAGTACAATGTGCCTCTGTATGGGAAGTAATGAAAGTCGCTTTACCTTATACAAACTGCCTCAACATATGAACCATAGTCACACCGTGGCTATGAACCTCACCAAATATCCAAGCGCGGTGATTCCCATCACCGCCGAAGCTAGGTGTAGAATCTAACTCTGTGACGCGCCCGTGGCATCCTTCCTCACTGTCGGCGTACACACAAATCTAACCATGTATATACCTATATCCTCTGCCCGTGGGATCCCCCGTCACTGCCGACAGCCATAAAGTAAATACAACCATGTGACGCGCCCGTGGCATTCTACCTCACTGTCGGCATACATACACAATACATACATATATACATATATCATGCCCGTGGAATCCTCATCTCGGTACATGACTTCACGAGGTGTTCTCGCATCGTGGTAGCAAATCCACGGAAACCAGTGGTATAACGATCTTGGGGTTTACCCTCATTTATACTCTTACTGAAGAAGGTGGTATAACGATCTTGGGGTGCACTTCATTTATACTCTTACCCTCAAACTACCTGCCTCGGAATCCCTCATCGTAAGCATGTCCCCGGTGCATACCCGTGGAATCCCACATCACTGGCGGTATGTCCCGGTGAACTCATACTAAGACCATGGAAGCATACCCGTGGAATCCCACATCACTGTCGATACGTCCAAGTAAACTCATACTATGACCGAAACATACCCGTGGAATCCCACATCACCGCAGACGCTCCAGTAGACTCATATGAGGTAATGGAGGCATACCCGTGGAATCCTCCTCACCGACAAAGATGCTCCAAGTAAACTCCCAATTTCTTTAGACTTTCATTAACATACAAAATGGATCTCATTTTATGACCTAAGGCACTTTCCATATCACTTAACAAGTCCCGGGAAAATTCAACCCAAAGTACTATGTATTTCTATTCTTTCCAAGATCCCTTTTCCACATAAGACCCCAAGATACTAACACCGTAGTATCAAGGCTTATCTACATTTCAAACAAGTCACTATACTATTAGAAATATGCTTCGGCTTCTAACTCAAGTGACCCTCATTTTTAAACTTTAAGCAATTGATGCCTTTAAATCGAATTGCCTTTCTTAGTATCCATTCTTTTATCTAGCTTACCTTATTCGAGAAAAACCATTTCTTTAAGCTTCCATAAAGTTATTATAACTAACTTCCCATAAAGCCGTTATACTAACTTTATGCTTTAGAACCAAGACATCCTTATCCTCCCATAAAGCCGTCATAACTAACTTCCCATAAAGCCGTTATAACTCTTTTTGTCTTAGACCACTTTGCTCTCTCTATAACCAAGAGGCTTGTACTTCAATTCTGCTACCCTTCCTTCAAAATACTTCAAAATCTTAACTTAGAAAACAAGTTTCTTAACTTAGGAGTCAGGTCTCTTATCTTTAGAATAGTTCAAGAATCAATACTTCCCGAATCTAGTATTCTATACTTGATCATGTCAAGAAATCCTTGTCTACCTTATTAGGATAAACCATTCTTATAACTCTTTCTTAAGGACACGTGAGTTAATTCTCTAACTCAACCAACTAGACATCCTTAAAACAAGTCAAATATGTCAAATGACTTCACTTCATTTAAAATCACGTATGTCTACCGTACCATACAGTTATAACTACTCATGCTCAAGAGATAGGAAGAGTTCTACATACCTCTTTTGCTTAATCCACTTGTCAAGTCCAATATGCGTCAGTAGATGTCAACCTATAATGACCATAATACGTCTATTAGCTTTTAGCTTCAACGTAATATATTCTAATGAAAAGTCCCTTGTTCTACGGGAAATTTGGACAGCACTTCCTTTGTTTCTACTTACTATGCCACCTTTTTCAAGGCCGAAATTCAATAACCAACGCCACATTTAAGGCTCAATTCATTCAGCAATTACAAGGGGATTACACGCCTACTAATACGTGTAAACTTCCGCCCCACAACAACACAAAATAAACCAATAATTTCCATGCCATTCTTGGCCAACAATATAACCAATACTAAACCCCTTTCAACTCTTTCCAATCCAAGTTCTTAAGTCTAACATGATATCTAGCCCTAGACATCTTCAACAATTTCAATCTCCCTTTACAACATGCGACGACCCAAATCTATTCAAATAAAACAACCTCAGGCTCAACTCTATACTACTACAATAAAACAGCCTTAGGCTCAATTCTAAATCACTAAAATATAACAGCCTCAGGCTCACATCTATACTACTAAAATATAACAGCCTTAGGCTCATAACCAAGAGAAAGGGGAAACTTTTACCTTAAGGAATAGCCCACAAAAGCCCCTTTTTCTTCCACCGCTCACAAAATCGCCCACCAGCGCTTCCACAAGTTTACCCACACTTTTCCTTCTTGCCGCCGCTCCAACAATTTCCTCTTAGGCTAGGTTTTCTTCAAAAAATCAAGAGAGAAGGGAGAGGATCTTTCTTGGGAGGGTTTGAAATGAAATGGCCAAGTCTTCCAAGACTTGGCCCTAAAATAGGACCACTTTCAGATAAAAAGGATGGGAGGGACACTTGTCACCCTCCCATAGGTTTACAACAAAAATATCCCCTGTTTACCTCACACGCAAAAATCCCGCCTCGGCGCTTGCCACTTCCGAAAAAGTTCTGCATTCGCGCGCCCTCGATTCGGCGCCGGGCGCTGCAACTCTGCGAACCCCAGAACAACGGCGCTGCCTCAGATTCCGGCGGCCGCGCTGCACTGAACCGAGAAGGCTGCTTTCGATCAGCACCAAACTTGAAACTTCCATAATTTTTGACTCCGAGGTCCTATCGACGAACAGTTTGTTGCGTTGGAAACTAGATTCAACGAACTTCATACTAATCTTTTAAAACTCTTCAAAACTCCTAAATAACTAGGAGATATACCACTCCAAAGTTGACTGAAAGTCTGCCCACAACTTTTTGCCAACCCAACTTTCCAAATTCAAATCTTATTTCCTTTCGTATGTTCTTAACTTAACCTCTTGAATTTACGGGGTGTAACAATGTCCCGGCCCATTCTGGGACTCGGTGTGAAATATGTTACACCTCGTAATTACAGGACATGTTTATAAGAACGTACGTAAGAATTCAAAAATATTAAGGTTTGAGACTAGTAAAAATTTATCGGAATTATGGAATTGTCGGAAAACAAAATATTGCGACGAATGGGAGGGCGACATGTGTCACCCCCTTTATTGGTCTTGGACGAATTGGACATGGGCTAGATGGTCATTTGACAATAATTTAGATGACCAAGTCTTGCAAAGTCTAGAGCTTGATATAATTGACTTAGTCAAAGGGCCACTTGACTTGATATTTAAATGAATTGTATCTAGACCACCCATTTGTTCTCATCTTAACCCTTCATAGTGTTATATATGGGTACTAGTAGCAAGACAAGCTTCCACACTTAGCTAAATTTCAAGAAAAATTGAAGAACTCTTAAGGGTGCTCTCGGGTTCAAGGTTTCCAAAAGAGAAAAAAATTTGTTTGTTGTCCAATAAGCTCCACACTTTAAACCAAGGTTCATAAGGGTATTGTAAGGGTATCTCAATATAAAGATCCAGGAAAAGTGGCGTTTTCGTATTAGTCGCAAGGTGAAAACCTAGTCACTTTCCTAGGTTTTGATTGAAAGATTAAAGGAAAGTTGTTTGTGCTCTTCTAAGGGTCTCAAGTGGTGGATTGGAGTGTCAAGGAGAGGCTCTAAGTTTCTAGGGAGCGACTTCGGATCTTGAAGTGGATTAAGGCTCGTTAAGGTAAAAATCTTGTTCTCTTAAGTGTTATAAGATTACATATTGTTGTAGCCTTACATTTTAACTAGCATGAAGTATATTTATTAAAGATTGATAAGTGGTATGGATAGTAGAAGCCTATAGCCGAATGACATTCTAGCCATTTGAACTTGAAATACAATTTGGTCAATAATTATAATCGTCGCATGTTACCTACTTGAAGATTGTAGTGGTTATAATTGATTGCGGCTTGATATCATGTGATACTAAACAACTTGTATTGAAAAGGAATTGGAAAAGACTTTGTTTTGTTATCCCTCAAATTGCCGAAAATGATATAGTATGTTGGACTAGTTTGATATCAATTGTGGGGAGGAATTTTACACGTCTTGTAGGCGTGTAATCCCCAATTGTTAACTACATTGTTGAGCCTTAAATGTGGCGTGTTTGGTTATTGAATTCGGGCCTTGAAAAAGGTGGAAAAGTATGTAGAAACAAAGGAAGTGCTGTCTGATTTTCCGTAGAATTTAGTGACTTTGCACTTAAAATATTCTACGTTTGAAGTAAGAAGTTAATAGACGTATTATGGTCATTATAGGTTGACATACTACGTGCGGTATCTTGGACTTAGCAAGTGGATTGAACCGAAGAGGTATGTGGAACTTTCCTATCTCTTGAGCATGAGTAGTTGTACCTATATAGTACGGTAGACGTACGAGATTTTGATATCCTTTACTTGTTTTAAGAATGTCCAAGTTGGTTGAGTCAGGGGATTAACTCACTTGTTAAAAAGATTAAGGATGTCTTAGTTTTCAAAGTTAATGGACTTGAAGTATTTTTGAAAGTATATGATATTTGTCTTGTTTGAAAGTATAAGTCCCTTGGATATATGAAAGAATGCAATTGCCTAATGTACAAAGTTAATATAACGACTTTATGGGAAGTTGGTTATAATAGATTTAGGAAAAGTTAAAAAGAGTGGTTTTGTTACACCCCGTAGTTCCAGGGTATGTATATGAGGACGTACGTATGAGAATACGACATTAAAATTTAAAAGGAAGAAAGATGTGATTTTTTTTACGACGGAAAAGTTTCCGAACTTCGTGAAGGAAAAAGGTTTATTATTGAGAATTGGATTCTCAACTTTGGTATTTAAGACTTTAAGAACTTATAAGAATTATGGAATCTATTTTTACGGATTTGGTCATGTGGGGCCCACCCAAGGAATTTTACGTTTTGTGGGGCCCACTAGGGTTACAGAATTCTATGGACGAATGGGAGGGCGACACGTGACACCTCCCCCACTTGGTGTTGGACGAAAATTGCAAGGGTTGGATGGTCATTTGACCATTGTGGATGATAAGTCTTCAAGCTTGATATTATTGACCAAGTCAACTTGTCCACTTGGCTATTATCCATGTGTTCTTCATCCTAGCCACACATTTGTTATAATCTTGACCCTCCATTGTTTTATATATACACACTAGTGCAAGACAAGCTCTTCCGACACTTAGAATTATTTTCACACTTTCTTGTTCTTCATTGAGGCTCACGGGTTTGGCCATTTGTGCACAATTTTTTTTTGTAGTTTTGTTCCATTATTCACAAGACTTAAACCCAAGGTCCCTAAGGGTGTTGTAAGGTTATATCAATAGAAAGATCCCGGAAAAGTGGCGTTTTTGTATTAGTCGCAAGGCGGAAACTTAAGGAGTTCTTCAACTTTGAAGTTGGAACTTGAAGATGAGTTCTTCATAGGCTTCTAAGGAGTGCTTGAAGCGGATTGGAACATAAGGAAAGGAGCTAAGAATTGCTAAGGAGCGACTTTGAATCTTGGAAATATTAAGGGCTTGTAAAGGTATAATTCTTGTCGTTTTAGTAATTAAGATTACTACTTGTTGTAGCTTTGGATATTAGCAAGCATGAGGTATATATTATGAAGTTGGATATGTATATTGGCTATTGGAACCCTAATCCGAAACTAGCATGTTTAGGCTTAAGACTACAATTCAAGTTGATTATTAGTTTAAGTCGTCACATGTTATATAAAGAAGGAATTGTAGTTGTTGAAGTTGTTTATGACTATAAAACATATTAGACCTAAGAACTTGGATTGAAAAAGAATTGGAAAAGACTTAGGATTGGTTATAAGTTGGCCGAGAATGGCTTGGATATTAAACTTACTTGATATGAATTGTGGGGCGGAATTTTACACGTATTGTAAGGCGTGTAATCCCCTTTGATTGGTTGGTATGTTGAGCCTTAAATGTGGCATGTTTGGTTATTGTATTCGGCCTTGAAAAAGGTGGCAAAGTATGTAGAAACAAAGGAAGTGCTGCCCGATTTTCCGTAGGATTTAGTGACTTTACACTTAGAATATTCTACGATTGAAGATAGAGGTTAATGGACGTGTTATGACTATTATAGGTTGAAGTACTACGAGTAGCGTATTCTACTTGAAGGGTGGAAAGGCTAGTAAGGTTATAGTACTTTGGAGCATTTTGCAACTTGTCGCTAGTCGTCGCAAGGTATGTGAACCTCTTCTTTCTTTGGCATGATCCTACGTATGAAATATCCATGTGATAGTATTCCATGATTCCTTCTACTCTTAGAAGTTAAGAAGTATTCACATTGTTGACTCTAAGTTAAAAGTAGGTTAAATTGTCCTAAGTCCTTACCAAGTCTTATGGGAGATGTTGGTAAGAATGGTTAGGAAATTATGAGATTTGATTTAAAGCTATGTGTCTTGATTTATTTAAAGTAAGTAAGTGGATTTTATGTTCGAAAATGACTTGAATTTATATGTGAAAAGGGGATTGATTTTAAAAGAGGAGGTTATATGATTTTATAAGTATAAGTAAATGGGCTTTAAAGAATGTAGGTTATGAAGTTTTAAGACTACGAACTTGATTGTCTTTTAAGGATTATGAAGTTTTAAGCGGTATGATTTTAAAGAGTGTATGCTACGAGGTGTTAATACTATAAGCCTTGATTTTATGAGTGGAAATGACTAAACTTTAAAAAGTATGACTTCTTAATTTATTTCAAAAGTTAAGAAGATGGTTTCCAAAAGAGTGTGTGACTTGAGCTTTAAAAAGAAAGGAGTTTTATGATTCTTTTTAAGTATGTATGTACGTAGTATTTTTTTGGGTCTAGTTTTCCTAATATTGTAAGAATAAAAGTGTCTTAAGTTCTCTAAAATGAATGGTTGTTATAATAGCTTTATGGAAAGTTGTTATGACGACTTAAAAAGAAGTGAAAAGATGGTTTAAAAATGTTATGTAAGGAAAAATCACACCGAGCCTACAAATAGGCCAGATTACGTTATCAAATACACCGAGCCTACAAATAGGCCGGATTGCGTTATGAGATACACCGAGCCTACACATAGGCCGGATTACGCCATATTACCCCGAGCCTACACATAGTCGGTTACGCCATCTTACACCGAGCTCCACGGGCGGGCGGATTATGCTACATGATTCCACAAGACAATCGAGCCCACAGCGGGCGGATTATGCTACATGATTCCACAAGACAATCGAATTCCACAGGCGGGCCGGATTATGTCACATGATTCATCAGTACACCGTGTCCGCAAATGGGCCGGATTACGTTATCACGTATGAATAATCAAAGTTAGCTTCCAAATAAGAAGTCCCTCCATAAAGGGCCGGATTATGTTATGTAAGATATGTAAGTTATGTGGAAAAAACTTGATTAAATTCTTAAGTATGTATGTAAGAATATGATGTTAATTCTTATTGAAAGAAGGAAAGGAACGGTTAATATACGATTGATTTCAGAGTTAAAATGGCATTCTTTATACGATTATGATTTGGTTGTTGCACCTTATTTCTGTTTCCATACTGCACTGTTATCTTGACCCCAGACGTGCTTTCATGCCCGCAGTGTTAGGTACGAGTTGGTGATCCTTGCTCTTAGGATCTCTGCTCGCTTTTGGGAAGAAGCTCCATTCACTCCGAGGCTTATCTTTTGGTGCAGTTTCACGATGTTGTAGATTTATGTACATTCAGGGGTATGGCAGGGCCCTGTCCCGCCACAGTTGTAATTCTTAGAGGTCTGTAGTCACATGCTGTGGGTCGGTTTGTAAAAAAAAAGGGGATATAACTGCTGTTGTTTATGTATATGTATATGTGTCCAGGAAGGTAGCCTTATCGGCTAACCTGTTGTTTAAATTCTCGTTGTTTTATTTTATAAGTTTCATGTATGTTCCGCTGATTATCTCTGATGTTTATTCGTAAGGGTGCCTGTGTAGGGCACGATCGCGCCCGGGTCGGAGTCGTGACAAAAGTGGTATCGAGCGATTAGTCTCGGAAAGTGTCTGCACCGCATGTCAGTAGAGTCTGATTATCGATGTGTGCACCACATCTATAATCGGGAGGCGCAGACATTTAGATTAGTTTCCATTCTTCTCACTCGAGATCGCAAGAGTGAATTTTGTATTAATAGGTTGATCCGTCTCGGCGTATTCTTATGTATATGAATCGCTATGCCTCACGGAAGGCGACTGTGGCCCGAGGGCAAGGCAAGGCGGCAGCAGAGATGCCGTGGTGCGCAGAGGGTTACTAGGACTCGTGCCCGCACTATGCCTCGGGTTGTCAGGTCCAGCGAGTTCTGGCATACCGACAATATTAGAGAGCAGAGCAGCAGATCCGTGGGTTCCGATACGAGCCTCCAGTCACCAGGCGGAGTATAGAGATTATGGAGAGCGATCAGGTTATTGACTAGCATAGTGGTAGGCGCAGCGTGAGCAGTAGCTAACCACAGAGTGACAGTTTGAGGATTCGGATTTTTGGGTTGTAGTCCACCCGAGTTCTATGGTTCGAGATCCGAGGAGGATCCTCGTGGAGTTTATTCGGCAGATACAGGACTATGCAGTGCTTAGGGTCTCGAGACCGAGTCGGTGGTGCTAGCTTACCGTTACGCGATATTGCGTTGAACCGGTTTGAGTCATAGGAATCGTCAGGGTGTGGGTGCTCTCCACTGCTTGGGATGAGTTCACGGAGGCCTTTCTTGATCACTTTTTGCCTCCCGAGATGAGGAGGGCCCGTGTTGATAGGTTCTTGTCATTGAGGCGAATGGGAGGACCATCGTGAGTACAACACGAGTTTGACTCGTTGGCTGTACGCACACTATTGTGGCCGCATGGATGATAGAGTTCATCGCTATGTTATGGGCTAGACCGTTATATCACCGCTGTTCGGGAGTGACCCTTCATCCAGGTATGGATATTGCCAGGATGCAGACATATGCACAGGGGATTGAGGACAGGGAGAGAGAGGACCGACGAGACCAAGGCCAACCCAAGAGGCCGCGGCGAGGGTTGAGGTGATTTTGAGGCGAGAGCCTCAGGCAGCTAGGTCTACATTTCAGCAAGACGCAGTGCTCCTTCCCAGTTTTCTGGCAGGAGGTTGGATCAGCCGGGTAATTCAGGAGTCGGTCAGAGCTCCAGAGCTTCGGATTCGTATGCGCACATGGGTTCTAGGCAGTCGAGGCCACTCTTCCCTCAGTTTCCACAGTGTGGTCGGCATCACCATGAGGAATGTCGTGCCATCGCGCCTGTTTTACCTGTGGCCGTCAGGGCCATATGTTGAGGGATTGTCCTAGTAGGAGAGTTACAGGAGGGATAACAAAGTCTACCGGATCAGTTGCGGGTTCTTTGCCTTCAGTAGCTAGGCAGGATGTTCATACACCGGCAGGCCGTGGCAGAGGTCGTGGTGGAAGTTCCCAGTTTTAGCGGTCCTTTGAACCGCCTATATGATTTCAGGTATATCTTCGACCCTTTAGATATTTGTATGCATGATAAGGTTGTTGTATGTTTAAGTATCAAGAACGGTTAATATTGAGATTATGTATGTATGCTAGAAGTAAGTTGGAAATCTGTAAAAGATAATCCTTTTAGGCCATGAATGTGAGTAGATAGTGATGGTGCACACTTTGGATTTGTTTCCTCGTTTGGTTTGTGATGGATAAATATGCAAGTGCGGTGTATTATGGCCAGGTGTGGCATATTTGGTTTTTTTTAAGTGTAGTAGTGAAGACTATACCGGCGCATGTTTGTTTTGAGACTTAGAAGGAACATTCGGGACGAATGTTTCTAAGGGGGGAAGAATGTTACACCCCGTAGTTCCAGGTATGTACATGAGGACGTACGTACGAGAATACGACATTAAAATTTAAAAGGAAGAAAGATGTGATTTTTTTTACGACGAAAAGTTTAGAACCGTGAAGGAAAAAGGTTTATTATTGAGAATTGGATTCTCAACTTTGGTATTTAAGACTTTAAGAACTTATAAGAATTATGGAATCTATTTTTACGGATTTGGTCATGTGGGGCCCACCCGAGGAATTTTACGTTTTGTGGGGCCCACTAGGGTTACAGAATTTTATGGACGAATGGGAGGGCGACACGTGGCACCTCCCCACTTGCGTGTTACACCCGTAGTTCCAGGGTATGTATGTGAGGACGTACGTACGATAATACGACACAAAAATTGGAAAGGAATAAAGATGTGATTTTTCGACTTTAAAAGATTAGGATTTTGTGAAGGAAAAATGTTCGTTAAAGGGAATTGGATTCCCAGATTTGGTATTCGGACTTTTTGGAATTTTGAGAATTATGGAATTTTATTTCGGAATTGGTCACGCTGGGCCCACGGAGGAATTTACAGTTTGTGGGCCCACTTTATTTTCGGATTTTTGGCATTACGGATATTTTCTAAGATGAAATATTTTGGACGCAGTAGGGGCGACACATGGCACCCCATGTGGCTCGTTGTAAAAATTGTGGGACCGTGGACACTGACGCTTTTGTTTTGGTGTCCCATTTTTGTGGTGGACATTTGGTTGGCAAATTACCCACACACTTGGACCCAATCTTCACCATAAACTTGCCTAGATCTTGGCCATTGATTTCTCTATAAATACCCCCCCTTAATGCAAGACTTCTTCATCCACACTTAGAGAGTTTCCAAGTCTTGAAAAATTCCTCCCTTTCCTGAGCTCTCGACCATGGGCTGAAATTGTGAGCTAAAGTTGTCCAAAAATTCTTAAAGTTTTAAGTGTTCTTCCTTAGAGTGTTAGGAAGATTGTGTACCAAGAGTTGGAAAATATTTCACACCCCTAGCCTAGAAACCTTACCTTGGCCGAAACTTGCCATAGTTTGAGCCTAAGTGTTCTTCACTTTTTGGAGTTGGATCTTGAAGAAGTTGTTTAGAAACTTCTAAGGGTTGCTCGGAGCGGGTTGGAGCATAAGGAATTGGAGCTAAGCGTTGCTCAGGATCGACTTATAATCTTGGATAATTTTGGGCTTATCGAGGTAATGATCTATGTCCCTCTATTGTAATTGGATATTACATATTGTAGTAATTTAGAATTGAGTATAAGATATATTGGAAGGATGTTTATAAAGAATTGAACTGTATTTACATTGGACTGTATTTACAGTAGACTTGTAGTATTATTGTGGGGCAGTGTTGTACACGTCCGGTTAGACGGGTAACCCCCTTGGAGTTGTTGGCTTTGTAGCGGGCCTTGTTAGTGCAGGAGATTTATGTGGTCATGGGGAGGCGCCGAATTTTCCGTAGAATATGGAACCTTGTATTTAGAAATGTTCTACGAAGGGATCTAGAAGTTGATAGACGTTTTGTGGCCTTTATAGGTTGAAGTACTACGAGTAGCATATTCTACTTGGAGGGTGGAAAAGGCTAGCAGGGTTACAGTACTTTGGAGCGTTTTGCTAATTGTCGATAATCGTCGCGAGGTATGTGAACCTCTTCCTATCCTTTCTAGCATGATGTTTTGTAAACTATGTAGTACGCAGACGTACATGTGCTAAATGAGTTTTGGTTGGTTTAAAACATAAGGTGTTATAATAGCTTTATGGGAAGTTAGTTATAACGACTTTATGTAGGTAAAAGAATGGTTTATTGATTTTAGAAGTTAAGAGACTTGATCTTAAAAGATAAGAGACTTAACTTATAAATGACGCTTTATGAAATGTTAAGGGCTATGAATTTTGTTAAAAGTCAGAAACCTCATTCGTGAGTAATGAGTACTTGGCTTTAAAGAATAATGTTTTATCGATTTCGAAATGAGAATAAGTATCGAACAAACCACTGCAGCGTTAATAAAGGAAAATGTATTGACTAATTAACTATATTAAAACCAGTAGAAACCTTCATCTGCATAGAAGCTAAGATAAGCCAAAATTGTATTACATTTTCTAGATCATGGCTGCTTTAATAAGATTGTTATAAACAAGAATAACAACTCACACATAAGGCATATGTTACCCAATTGTTTTAAAAAAAGAGATTATGTTATTTGATTAAGACCATGAACTATGAAATCTTTCGAAAATAAAAGACATGAGTATATTTTAATTAGGCAACTTGAACTTTTGGAAAAGAATGTTGTTACTTGATTTTAAAAAAGAAAAGTGTTTGTGATTTAAAAGAAAATATGGTATTATCTTAATCTGTCTTAAAAGAGAGTTTAAATGTTATGGCCAATTTGATACCGAGTCCATGGGATGGACCGGGAATGTATTCCACACGTTTTGATACCGAGTCCACGGATGGACCGAATGTATTCCACACGCTTTTGATCTGAGTCCATGAGATGGACCGGGAATGTATTCCACACGTTTTGATACCGAGTCCATGGGATGGACCGGGAATGTATTCCACACGTTTTGATACCGAGTCCATGGGATGGACCGGGAATGTATTCCACACGTTTTGATACCGAGTCCATGAGATGGACCGGGAATGTATTCCACCCGATTTGATACCGAGTCCATGAGATGGACCGGGAATGTATTATGTCACGACCCGAACCCGGGCCCGTGACTGGTGCCTTACCCCGGGCACCCTAGT
The DNA here is from genome assembly GCA_029844215.1 of Przewalskia tangutica. Lineage (NCBI taxonomy): Eukaryota > Viridiplantae > Streptophyta > Magnoliopsida > Solanales > Solanaceae > Przewalskia > Przewalskia tangutica. The sequence goes on along the minus strand of CM056722.1, from coordinate 64,079,260 downwards.
GATACAACATCAGAGAAAACCAGCGGAAAATAAAAACTTAAACATGCAAAAATAGACATGGATCATGATGAAAGAAGATAGGCCAACCAAAACGGTTGCCTTTCAGCATATATATATACATAGACGTTTGAACAGTTACAATCCTTACAACCCTGCCCACAACAAAGCATGCACTTCTAAGATTTTTACACAACTATGGCGACAGGCCCCGCCATACCCCGAATGTACAAGAACCTACTGCACTGTGGTAACATACCAAAAGATAAGCCTCCGAAGGAACGGAGCTTCCCAATACGCTGAAATGTGATCCTAAACGCGGGGATCAACAGCCGATGTACCTCTACCTGCGGCATGAACGCAGCCCCCCGAAGGAGGTCAGTACAACAGGTACCAAGTATGTGAAATCAGAAACATCAGAAATGAAATCATAACAGTCTATAAAAAGCAGGAGACATGTATGATAACCGAACTACAGTTCATAACATAAAAGAAGTCATGCCAAGTCAGGGACTCACGCCCTCAAAGTCATCCCTCATGCCCGTGGAACTCCTTCCTCACTGCCGGAAGTCTAGGTACAAATCATGTGATACGTATAATATGTCTCGGCCCATCTCATGGACCCAGTATAGAAACGTGTGGAATACATTCCCGGTTCATCTCATGAACGCGGTAGTCGAGTGAAATACATTCCCGGTTCATCCCATGAACACGGTAGTCGAGTGAAATACATTCTCGGTTTATCCCATGAACACGGTAGTCGAGTGAAATACATTCCCGGTTCATCCCATGAACACGGTAGTCGAGTGAAATACATTCCCGGTTCATCCCATGAACACGGTAGTCGAGTGAAATACATTCCTTGCACAACAAGTCTATCACACGCAAACATAGGCAAGTTACACACAACTTAAAGTACTTTCATTTTATGACAAAGTCCGTGTTTTAACCCTAAAGTACTACGTACGTTAAATTCCTTTTAAAGAGATCCATTCCTTTTATAAAAGTCACCCGATACCCGTAGTATAAAAATAGAGTGACTCACATTTTTGGGTAAACCAAAACACTTCTCTTTTTTAAAGTCGAGTTACCACATTAAAACCAATGATGAAACCCTTATTTCGTTTTCATAAAGTCGTTATAACTAACTTCCCATAAAGCTGTTATAACACTTTATGTTTTAAACCAATTTAAGACAAAAGAATGCCTTCTTTTCCCTAGAGTTCCAGTTTGCCTAATTTCAATTACTCAAGTCTCTTTATTTTAGAAAAGTTTCATAGTTCAATGTCTTAATCTTTTTTAAAGCAATTGAGTAACATATGCTATAGGTGTGAGCAGTTTATTCTTGTTTATAACCATTTATTAAAGCAGCCATGATCTAGAAAATGTAATATCATTTTGTCTCATCTTAGCTTCTATGCAGATGGAGGTTTCTACTGGTTTTAATAATACTTCATTATTCATTACATTTCCTTTTATTAGCGCTGCAGTGGTTTGTCGATACACATTCTGATTTCCGAAATCAGTAAAACATTATTCCTTTTTAAAATCCAAGTACTCATTACTCACGAATGAGGTTTCACACAAACATCCATATTAAGTTAAGTCTCTTATCTTTTAAGATTAAGTCTCTTAACTTCTAAATCAGTAAACCATTCTTTTTATCACTCTTAAGACGTTATACCTAACTTCCCATAAAGCTAGTATAACTCTTATGTTTTCAAAACCAAGTTTTACTCTTCTTTCAAAAAGGTTTCTTAATATTTTGAAATACATTCAAGGTTCTTATTATTCAGGCTTAAGTCAAAAGACATTGCCGTACAACTACGTTCTGTTAACATACGTACGTCTACCGTACTATATATATATATATATATATTATTCGGGCTTAAGTCAAAAGACATTGCCACACGTACGTCTACCGTACTATATATTCATGCTCAAGAGTATAGGAAGAATCACATACCTCGCGACGATTATCGACTATAAGCAAAACGCTCCACGCTTATAACCCGCTTAGCCTTGTCCACCTTCTAAGTAGCACATGCTACTTGCGTAACATTCAACCAATAAAGGTTATCACCATCAGAAATACAAATTCTAAGTAAGTACTTTAATCTTCTTTAAATTCGTGCTTAAGTCCAAAGACATTGCCGCAAAACTATGTTCTCGCTCTATATATAGTATACTTCAACTATATATTCCTACAACATGTAATTTCCAATTACAATAGAAGGACAGTAGTATTTACCTTGATGAGCCCAAAATTATCCACGTATAAATGTCGCTCCTGAGCAACGTTTAGCTCCTACTCCGTGCGCTCCAACCCGCTCCAAACAACCCTTAGAAGTTCTACGCAACTTCTACTTAACACTTCAACCGACTATGAAGGTTTTCCTTAGGGTTTCGTTTAGTGGCTAAAGGAAGTATAATAGTATTTTCTGGGCTTTTGTATAAGTGTAACCTTGGGAATACTACAAGGTATTTGGGCCAAGGTATTTGGACATTACAACAATACTAGGAGAGTATTTCTATACCACAAAAAGGGGTATTATACAAAACAATTAGGTGGGGTACCTCTGCTAGGGCACCACAAAGGGAGGGGAGGCTCTCGCCCAAGCACAACTAGGAGGGGGGGGAGAGGGACGAAAAGCTCACACTAAGAGGGGGGAGGATTTTTGACACTTAGAACAATTTTTGGATGAAGAAGTTCATCAACTTAGAGGGGTATTTATAGGTCAAGAAATGGCCAACCAATGGCCAAGATTAATCCAAGTGTAAGGCAAGTGTAGGGCTAGATTTTAACCATGTGTACCTTATCCATCTACCACACAACTTGCACAAAATATCCTACCTACTACAAGCCACATTTCCCACCATTTCCGCCTAACCTCATCCAATGTGAGGTGACACATGTCACCCTCCCGTTGGTCCAAAATGTTTCGCCTCTCGAAAAATCCGCAAAAATATAAATGACATAGCCGGAATTTTCCTTCGCAAGTTTAGTAAAACGCTTCGTCGAAAAACGATTCCTTTCGCACTGTGCCCAAATTTTCGAACCATGCCAACTTTAAGGCTTAAATTTATATCGCACGCCTTACGCATATACTCTGGAAATACGGGGTATAACATTCTCCCCCTTAGAAACATTCGTCCCGAATGTTCCTTCTCAAGACGGATAACGATAAAGTTCCTCTAACAAGTTGCCCACGCCACACCTGGCCACGAAATAACACACGCTCTCTTCCTTTCTTACTCGTCGCCCTTCTCGAACACTTGAACTCTTCTAGTATACGTACCACACTTCAGTCATCACTTTAGTTTCCAAAACTTTGGAGTCACTACCTCCAACTTGGTCATCTTACTAGCCTCAATCTCCCTTAAGGCCATTCCCGGCCTTCACGATCCGCTTCTGGTCGAACATATCCACGAACTCATACGATGGTCATCTAAACTTGGGCCTAGCACCTCGTGACCCTACCACCGTGACCACCCAGAGTCGACCTAACCTCGAACAGCCGCTGGTTGGCCCTCAACATGGCCCCAACCCGACCCACTTAACGCATCAAGCTCTTGTTTCCGATCCGAACAATCTTATTTATACAGCCGCGAAAGCTACCACTTCCATTTCACACTACCCAGGGACTTATCACACAATACATTCTAGGCATAAAATGCACTCTGACAAGGATAATCTTGTACTCAAGACGGCCTTACATCTAAGGTCTCAACTGTAATATTCTAAGGTTCATCATTTTCTCACCCTGTGCTTACCCTTTTCACTAACTGTGTTTCTAAATCACATTTTAGCACAAAGCTATCCGAACATAACACTTAACACATTATCATATCAAGCATGTAAAACTCTAGAGGGTTAGGGATATACCTGAACCTACCGCTCCACTCTAATCATAGGCACACTGCAGGCGCATAGCCAGGGGCGATGAACCCGCCATCGATCCGCAGTCGCGCTGCCGCTGCATTCTCCTATAAGCACGCCTCGTCACATGGCCCCCGACGGCCGCAGTGAAACAAGCACCGAAAAGACGACATTCCCGGGATGACGCCCGCCACATCGCACACCGGTGGGGACATGAATCCGCCGCTAGCACTCACGTATACCTATGAACGAAGCCCCGAGCTCGACCAGCCCCGAATACCCCGAACGCCCCAAGATCGCGAGGACCACTGCATCGGGCGGAGGTACATAACTAGCTTCGGCCAGGCGGTCCGCCTCGAAAGTTACCAAAGGACCGCCGACTGCCCTCTTCTGATCTCTGGCCATTCCGCCGATCTCTCCGCGCTCACATCCTAGTGCATGAGCTTGCATGCGGGCAATGTCCATGCCCACAAGAGCTACACCTGCATAAGCCTCGCCAAGTAATCATCTAGCCGGTGACGTAGCGGTACTCGCCCTCCATATACTACAATGGGACATACCGAGCTAATGAGTCGAACTCACATTGTACTTCTAACCGTCCGCCTGCCCCGCCTCAACGTCAAAAACTGTACCCGAGCCCTCTCATCCGTGGAGGCAAGAAGTGTGCAAGAAATGCCTTTGAGAACTCGTCCCATATAGCCGAAGTGCATTCTCTCCCGACAGCCTCCTACGAATCAAACCGGGCCGATCGCGTATCACGAGCCGATGCGAACCTAGGACCACCGACTCGGTCTCCGATGCCTTGATCACTCATGACCCGTCAGAATCGCCGGATGAACTCACGCGGATCATCCTCGTGCCTCACCCATAAAACTCGCGGGTTACACTCGTAAAATCCCGTAGTCTCAAACCGCTTGCTCGCGGTGAACTACGGTGCTATCGACTGGAATCACGTGCATCCAAAGATATCCTCATATCCGCCACGACCGCCGCGAATCGCCATCTCCTTGTAACCCATCTCTCCGCCCCTGCATCGTGGACCGAGGCTCGCATCGTGTGGTCTCAGCAGCCATCGCCGCGCTCTAACTTCGCTGGGCCGGGCGTCGCAAAACTCGCCGCCGAAGCGCTGCTCAGTCTATCGACGCTCGCGCTCGTATTTCCTCAGAATCCACTAACAGCTCCTCGATCGCTTTGCCCATCCGGGCTCAAGGTTTTACGCGAGGCATAATCGTAAAGGAAAGGAAATACGTCGAGGGTCCAACTTATCACACTTTCAAGGCACGATCTCGGAATGAGAAGAATGGAAACCAATCCTAAATGTCCTATAGCCTCGACGATTATAGATGTGCACAACACACCGATAATCAAGACTTACTAGACACGGTTCAGACACTTTCCGAGGATTAATCGCTCGATACCACTTTTGTCACGACCAACCCGCCCGTGGATCGTGCCTTACCCCGCACCCTGGTGATACAACATCGAGAAAACCAAATGGAAAATAAAAACTTAAACATGCAAAAATAGACATGGATCATGATGAAAGAAGATAGGCCAACCAAAACGGTTGCCTTTTCAAAGATATATATACATAGACGTTTGAACAGCGATAATCCTTACAACCCCGCCACAACACAGGCATGCACTCTAAGATTTTTACACAACTATGGCGGACAGTGGCCCCGCCATACCCCGAATGTACAAGAACCCATGCACTGTGGTAACATACCAAAAGATAAGCCTCCAAGGAACGGAGCTTCCTAATACGCTGAAATATGATCCTAAACGCGGGGACCAACACCGATGACTCTACCATGCAGATGAACGCAGCCTCAAGGAGGTCAAGACAACAGTACCAAGTATGTGAAATCAGAAACATCAGAAATGAAATCATAAAACTATAAAAAGTGAGAGACATGTATGATAACCGAACTCTGATCATAACATAAAAGAAGTCATGCCAAGTCGTGACTCACGCCTCAAAGTCATCCTCATGCCCGTGGAACTCCTTCCTCACCGCCGAAGTCTAGGTACAAATCATGTGATACGTATATGTCTGCCCATCTCATGGACCCGATAGAAACGTGTGGAATACATTCCCGTTCATCTCATGAACGCGAGTCGAGTGAAATACATTCCTGCTCATCCTATGAACACTAGTCGAGTGAAATACATTCCTGCTCATCCCATGAACACGGTAGTGAGTGAAATACATTCCTGCTAATCCTATGAACACGGTAGTCGAGTGAAATACATTCCTGCTCATCCCATGAACACGGAGTCGAGTGAAATACATTCCTTGCACAACAAGTCTATCAAACGCAAACATAGGCAAGTTACACACAACTTAAAGTACTTTCATTTTATGACAAAGTCCGGGTTTTAACCCTAAAGTACTACGTACGTTAAATTCCTTTTAAAGAGATCCATTCCTTTTATAAAAGTCACCCGATACCCATAGTATAAAAATAGAGTGACTCACATTTTTGGGTAAACCAAAACACTTCTCTTTTTTAAAGTCGAGTTACCACATTAAAACCAATGATGAAACCCTTCTTTCGTTTTTATAAAGTCGTTATAACTAACTTCCCATAAAGCTGTTATAACACTTTATGTTTTAAACCAATTTAAGACAAAAGAATGCCTTCTTTTCCCTAGAGTTCCAGTTTGCCTAATTTCAATTACTCAAGTCTCTTTATTTTAGAAAAGTTTCATAGTTCAATGTCTTAATCTTTTTTAAAGCAATTGAGTAACATATGCTATAGGTGTGAGCAGTTTATTCTTATTTATAACCATTTATTAAAGCAGCCATGATCTAGAAAATGTAATATCATTTTGTCTCATCTTAGCTTCTATGCAGATGGAGGTTTCTACTGGTTTTAATAATACTTCATTATTCATTACATTTCCTTTTTATTAGCGCCGCAGATGGTTTGTCGATACACATTCTGATTTCCGAAATCAGTAAAACATTATTCCTTTTTAAAATCCAAGTACTCATTACTCACGAATGAGGTTTCACACAAACATCCATATTAAGTTAAGTCTCTTATCTTTTAAGATTAAGTCTCTTAACTTCTAAATCAGTAAACCATTCTTTTTATCACTCTTAAGACGTTATACCTAACTTCCCATAAAGCTAGTATAACTCTTATGTTTTCAAAACCAAGTTTTACTCTTCTTTCAAAAAGGTTTCTTAATATTTTGAAATACATTCAAGGTTCTTATTATTCGGCTTAAGTCAAAAGACATTGCTGCATAACTACGCTCTGTTAACATACGACGTCATCATTACTATATATATATATATATATATATATTATTCGGGCTTAAGTCAAAAGACATTGCCACACGTACGTCTACCGTACTATATATTCATGCTCAAGAGTATAGGAAGAATCACATACCTCGCGACGATTATCGACTATAAGCAAAACGCTCCACGGCTATAACCCGGCTAGCCTTGTCCACCTTCTAAGTAGCACATGCTACTTGCAGAACATTCAACCAATAAAGGTTATCACCATCAGAAATACAAATTCTAAGTAAGTCTGCTTTAATCTTCTTTAAATTCAGGCTTAAGTCCAAAGACATTGCCGCAAAACTATGTTCTGTTCTATATATAGTATACTTCAACTATATATTCCTACAACATGTAATTTCCAATTACAATAGAAGGACAGTAGTATTTACCTTGATGAGCCCAAAATTATCCACGTATAAATGTCGCTCCTGAGCAACGTTTAGCTCCTACTCCGTGCGCTCCAACCCGCTCCAAACAACCCTTAGAAGTTCTATGCAACTTCTACTTAACACTTCAACCGACTATGAAGGTTTTCCGTAGGGTTTCGTTTAGTGGCTAAAGGAAGTATAATAGTATTTTCTGGGCTTTTGTATAAGTGTAACCTTGGGAATACTACAAGGTATTTGGGCCAAGGTATTTGGACATTACAACAATACTAGGAGAGTATTTCTATACCACAAAAAGGGGTATTATACGAAAACAATTAGGCTAGGGGGGGTACCCTCGGCTAGGGCACCACAAAGGGGGGAGGGGGAGGCTCTCGGCCAAGCACAACTAGGAGGGGGGGAGAGGGACGAAAAGCTCACACTAAGAGGGGGGAGGATTTTTGACACTTAGAACAATTTTTGGATGAAGAAGTTCATCAACTTAGAGGGGTATTTATAGGTCAAGAAATGGCCAACCAATGGCCAAGATTGATCCAAGTGTAAGGCAAGTGTAGGGCTAGATTTTAACCATGTGTACCTTATCCATCTACCACACAACTTGCACAAAAATATCCTACCTACTACAAGCCACATTTCGTCCACCATTGCCGCCCAACCTCATCCAATGTGAGATGTCACCCTCCCGTTGGTCCAAAATGTTTCGTCTCTCGGAAAAATCCGCAAAAAATATAAATGACATAGCCGGAATTTTCCCTTCGCAAGTTTAGTAAAACGTTTCGTCGAAAAACGATTCCTTTCGGCACTTGTGCCCAAATTTTCGAACCATGCCAACTTTAAGGCTTAAATTTATATACGTACGCCCTTACGTACATACTCTGGAAATACGGGGTATAACATATTACATACGATCCGGCACCGAGTCTATGAGATGGACCGGGAATGTGACCATGCGATTCCACCTCGAGTCTCATGGGATAGGCCGAGACATGTTATACGTATCACACGATTTATACCTAGACTGCCGGCAGTGAGGAAGGAGTTCCACGGGCATAAGGGATGACTTGAGGGCGTGAGTCCCTGACTTGACATGACTGCTTTTATGTTGTAAACTGTAGTTTGGTTATCATACATGTCTCCTGTTTTATATAAACTGTTATGATTTCATTTATAGTATTTTCCGCCACATACTGGTACTTGATCGACTTCCTTCGGTTGCGTACGCCGCAGTAGAGGTACACCGGTTGTTGATCCTCGCTCATAGGATCACAGTTCAGCGTTTTGGGAAGCCCCGTTTCTGTTACACCCCGTAGTTTCAGGGTATCTATATGAGAACGTACGTACGAGAATACGACATTAAAATTGGAAAGGAAGAAAGATGTAATTTTTCGACGGAAAAGTTTCCGGATTTTGTGAAGAAAATGGTTCGTTAATGGGAATTGGATTCCCAGATTTGGTATTCGGACTTTTTAGAATATTTGAGAATTATGGAATTTTATTTCCGAAATTGGTCACGGGGGGCCCACGGGAGAATTTACGGTTTTGTGGGGCCCACTTTATTTTCGGATTTTTGGCATTACGGATATTTTCGAAAGATGAGATATTTTGGACGAGTAGGGGGCGACACGTGTCAACCCCATGTGGCCATGTAGGCCGAATGGTTGGTGGACAAGTGTTTGATCGTTAGCGGACAAGTGGCAAGCCACTTGTCCCATTTTTGTGGTGGACACATGTCTCATTGTTGTGGTGGACACTTGGTTGGAAGACTCCACTCCCACATGGACCAAATCCTCACCATACACTTGCTTTGATCCTAGCCATTGATTTCTATAAATACCCCCTTGTTGCAAGACTTTATTCATCCTCACTTGAAATATTTTTCCAAGGCAAAATTCCCCTCTCCTCCCTTTGTGGTTCTCGCCCAACACCCCTTCTTGTGAAAGAATTTCTTCAAGTATTGTTATAATCCCATATACCTTAGCCAAAAATCCCTTGTAGTATTCCAAAGTTATCTTTATACTAAGAGCCCGAAAATACTACTTTATTCCTTAGTCGCAAAATAAAACCCTAGAAAAATCTTCATAAGCTTAGATGAAGTGTTAAGAGAAGTTGTTTAGAAACTTCTAAGGGTTGCTTGGAGCGGGTTGAGCGTAAGGAATTGAGCTAAACGTTGCTCAGGATCGACTTATAAAACTTGGATAATTTTGGGCTTATCGAGGTAATGATCTTTATCCCTATTGTAATTGGAAATTACATGTCAGAGTAATGTATAGTTGAGTATACTATATATAGAATGAATATTGATAATAATTGAATTGTATTTACATTGGACTGTATTTACAGTAGACTTGTAGTATTATTGTGGGGCAGTGTTGTACACGTCCGGTTAGACGTGTAACCCCATTGGAGTTGTTGGCTTGGTAGCGGGCCTTGATAGAGGAGGAGATTTATGTGGTTACGGGGGAGGAGGTGCTGTCGAATTTTCCGTAGAATAATGACCTTGTGCTTTGAATTGTTCTACGAAGAGATCTAGAGGTTGATAGACGTTTTGTGGCCTTTATAAGTTGAAGTACTACGAGTAGCGTATTCTACTTGAAGGGTGGAAAAGGCTAGCAGGGTTATAGTACTTTGGAGCATTTTGCTAATTGTCGATAATCGTCGCGAGGTATGTGAACCTTTTCCTATCTTTTCTAGCATGATTGTTGTGAACTATGTAGTACGGTAGACGTACGTGTGCTAAACGAATTTGGTTGGTTTAAAACATAAAGTGTTATAACGGCTTTATGAGAAGTTTGTTATAACAACTTTCTGTAGGTAAAGAAATGGTCTGTGGTTTTTAAAAGATAAGAGACTTGACTTATAAATGACTTGATGTGAAATATTAAGGACTTGGTTTGTGTTAAAAAGTTGTGAAACCGCATTTATGAGAAATGGGTAATTGGGTTTTAAAAGGAATAAGTTATATTGATTTCGGAAATGAGAATAAGTATCGAACAAACCATCGCAACGTTAATAAAGGAAAATGTATTGACAAATAATTAATTATATTAAAACCAGAGAAACCTCCATCCGCATAGAAGCTAAGATAAGACAAAATTGTATTACATTTCCTAGATCATGGTTGCTTTAATAAGATCATTAATAACAAGTATTGATTTTCTTAAATTCCAAAGTAAGGAACTTGTTTTCTAAAAGAAAAGAGACTCGAGGAAATTAAAGTGTTTTGGTTTTAAAGAAAGACATGGTTTTGTCTTAAAATGGTTTAAAAGGAAGTCATGGTTTTATCTTAAGTTGGTTTATTCGAAAGAAGATATGGAAATTGTTTTGGTTTACTTAAAAGATAGTTACTCTATTTTGATACTACGGTATCGTGTGACTTTGTGAAAGAAATAGATCTTTTAAAGAGTTAAATACGTAGTACCTTGGGGTTAAATCCGGATTTGTTGTAATAAAATGAAAGTCTATGAGTATGTTGAACTTGCCTATGCTTGTGGTGATAGCCTTTGTTGTGCAAGTGTTGTATTTCGTGCTCTGGCGTCTCGTTGGAGGCCGGCTATCCGGTTGATTGATGGACATACCGACACAATGGGTGGCCGGGTATGCTTCCATTGGAGTGTTATCTTGTTATTTGCTTTGGACATACCGACGATGGGTGGCCACGAGTATGCTTCCATTATGATTGTTATCTTGTTATTTCCTTTTTGAAATACTGACACGATTGGTGGCCCACGGGTATGCTTCCATTATGAGTTTTATCTTGTTATTTGCTTTTGACATACTGACACGATGGGTGGCCCACGAGTATGCTTCCATTATGATTGTTATCTTGTTATTTCCTTTTGGACATACTGACACGATGGGTGGCCCACGGGTATGCTTCCATTAGGAGTGTTATCTTGTTATTTGCTTTGGACATACTGACACGATGGGTGGCCCACGTGTATGCTTCCATTATGATTGTTATCTTGTTATTTCCTTTGGACATACTGACACGATGGGTGGCCCATGAGTATGCTTCCATTAGGATGGTTCCATGGCCATGCTTATACCGAGGTAAGATGCCGGGGCATGCGGCCGTTGTGCGGGTTAAATTCCCGGGTTATATTTGAGTGATGACTTTACGGGCGTGAGTCCCTGACTTGACATGACTGCTTACATATTGTGTATCGTAGTTTGGTTATCATATATGTCTCCTGTTTTATATAGACTATTATGATTTCATTTACTGTATTTTCAGTTTCACATACTTGGTACCTGTTGTACTGACCTCCTTCGGGGGGCTGCGTTCATGCCGCAGGTAGAGGTACACCAGTTGTTGATCCTCGCTCATAGGATCACAGTTCAGCGTTTTGGGAAGCTCCGTTTCTCCGGAGGCTTATCTTTTGGTATGATTCCCTGAGATTGTAGGTACTTGTACATTCAGGGGTATGGCGGGGCCCTGTCCCGTCATAGTTGTTATAAAAATTCTTAGAGGTCTGTAGTACTGTTGTGGGCAGGGTTTGTAAAGGATGTAACTGTTCAAGTTTTTATTTATATATACAGAAAGGTAACCGTTTTGGTTAGCCTGTTTTCTTATTTCACTGTTTATCTTTTATGAGTTTTTATTTCCGTTGATTTTCTCTGATGTTGTATCACTAGGGTGCCCGGGGTAAGGCACCAGTCGCGGGCCCGAGGTCGGGTCGTGACAAAAGTGGTATCAGAGTAGTTAATCCTCGGAAAGTGTCTACAGACCGTATCTAGTAGAGTCTTGATTATCGGCGTGTTGTGCACCACACCTATAATCAGGAGGCTGCAGGATATTTAGGATTGGTTTCCATTCTTCTCACTCTGAGATCGTGCCTTAGAGCTGTGTTATAAGTTGGACTCCCTCTGGCGTATTCGTTTGTGCTAGTTATGCCTCTGCGCAAGGCAACCAGGGCCCAGAGGGGCAGGGCAGCAGAGGGAGCTGCTAGTGGAACACAGAGGAGTGTGAGGGCACATGCCCAGTCATCACCTGAGGTGATACTTCATTCGGGGAGTTCTGCGACGCCGCTAGCCCCAGAAGAGTTTAGAGCAACAGCAGTAGCTACAGAGACCACGATACCTGAGCCTCTAGACCCACGACCAGGAACAGAGGATATGGTTACGAGGAGATGACTCAGTTACTAGTTCGGCTTATAGCGAGGCATGAGGATAGACGGGGGGCCGGTGGTACCGGTAATACACCCCAGAGCCGACGGTTTGAAACTTCGGGACTTTTTGGAGTGTACAACAGTTATCTTAGAGTAAGGAAAGAAGAGAACGTGGGTTAACAGAATAAAAGAGATCATTTTGTTGTGAAGTGAAGATGCGAAGGGAGTATCCTTTAGACCTTGGGTAGGAGCTTATGGTGATGTTATACACATTAGAGGTGATTCCTCGTTGGCTTGGATTGGAGTTTTTCGCGTATGTTATATTATGGCCATTTGTGGCATAATTGGTTTCGTAAGTGTCACGACCCGAACCCGGGCCCGTGACTGGTGCCTTACCCCGGGCACCCTAGTGATACAACATCAGAGTAATCAGCGGAAACATAACACAACAACATGAAATAACAAGAAGTGTACAACAGTTATCTTAGAAAACTTGCCTTTCGGCATATATATATAAATAACAATTTGAACAGTTACATCCCTTTCTACAACTCTGCCCACAACAGTACTACGCACTCTCGTAATATATGACAACAACGACGGACGGGGCCGCCATACCCTCGAATGTAAGCACCTACAACAACAGGGACTATACCAAGATAAGCCTCCGAGAAACGGAGCTTTCCCAAACGCCGAATCGTGACCCAAGAGCGAGGATCAACGGCGGTGTACCTTTACTGCAGATGAACGCAGCTCTCAAGGAGGTCAAGCATAACGAGTATGTGAAACGAAAATAACATCGTAAATGAAATCATAGTAGTCTATATAAAGCAGGAGACATGTATGATAACCAAACTACAGTTCACAATAAATAAGCAGTCAAGTCAGGGACCCACGCCCTCAAGTCATCACTCAAATATAACTATGGGTCTCACGCCCACAACATCAATCATGCCCGTGGAATACCTTCCTCACCGGCGATCATGATATACAAGCACCAAGGAATACATGAACACCGTGTCCCACTGTCCTAATAAAACCGTGCAGGTGAGTAATGCGAAGGCATAGCCGACTACTAAAACCACAGTACCAACAAGGTCATAAAGCGTATCATGAGATCCGTCTGCATCACATGATCAAAGCCGCCACTCGCTCGCGATGTATCTAATGCGCGTCTAGCCTCGAACTCTCGCAGCTCGCATAGGCCAAACTCATAGGCCCGCATGAGGTATAACCCGCATCGAGGTAGCTACTCCCCGGCATCCGCCTGGACTTCGCAGTCCGCATGGCCACATAGACCGCATGACCATAAAGGCCGCACTATAACCTGGAACTCTCGTAGCTCCGCATAGGCCCCCTGGACCCGCATGAGGTATGCTCGAATCATAGGTCACACAGACCCGCCTGAGTCTACCCCGCATCGGAGGGCAGCTTAACCTCCGGAAACAAGTCAAGGTGAGTGGTACAATATCGGCTGATAGTGAAACAATTTAAGCGCAATCGAGGGGAAACCCCTTTACACAAACATCACAAGATACTAACACACGTAGCATCCTAGCATGTTTACTTAACAAATCAACAAGAAAGTATTACAAGGCTATCACAGCCCAACACAATCAAGTTATACACACAAGGCACTTTCTACTATATGATTAACAAGATCGGGTTTTTATCCCCAAAGTACTTCATACATTAACTCTTTTAAAAGATACGTTACTTTCACAAAAGTCACAAAACACCCGTAGTATATGAAAATAGAGTGACTGTCTTTTTAAGTAAACCAAAACACTTCCCTTTGTAAAATCAAGTAACAACATTATTTTCCAAACGTCCAAGTTTGCCTAATTTCAAATGTTCACGTTTCTTATTTTAGAAAGGTTTCGTAGTTCATAGTCTTATTCATTTAAGAATGTAATTCTCCTTTAAACAATCTGAGAAACATATGCCTTATATGTGAGTAGGTTATTCTTGTTCATAATCAATCTTATTAAGCAGCCATGATCTAGGAAATGTAATATCATTTTGTCTCATCTTAGTTTCTATGCAGATGGAGGTTTCTACTGGTTTTAATAATACTTCATTAATCAAAACATTTCCCTTTATTAACGCTGCAGTGGTTTGTCGATACTTATTCGATTTCAAATCAAGAAACATTATTCCTTTTTAGAAACCAAGTACTCATTACTCACGAATGAGGTTTCACACAAAATTCATATTAATTAAATTAAGTCAAGTCTCTTATCTTTTAAGATCAAGTCTCTTAACTTCTAAAATCAATAAATCATTCATTTTATCTCTCTTAAGCCGTTATACCTAACTTCCCATAAAGCTATTATAACTCTTAAGTTTTTAAAACCACAAAGCATTTTCTTACCTACATAAAGCTGTTATAACCAACTTCCCATAAAGCCGTTATAACACTTTATGTTTTAAACCAATCAAATACATTTAACACACGTACGTCTACCGTACTACATAGTTATACACATATCATGCTAGAAAGGATAGGAAGAGGTTCACATACCTCGCGACGATTATCGACTAATAGCAAAACGCTCCAAGTACCTCAAACCGTCGGCTACTCCTTAAGCCAAGTAGATCGCGCCACACATAGTACTTCAACCTATAAGGCCACAAGGCGCTTATTAACATCTAGCTCTTATCGTAGAACATTCTACAGAAAATTCAAGGACTCCCCCGCAACGCGTAAATCTCCTCCTCTATCGGGCCGCTATCAAGCCAACCAGGGGGTTTATACATCTAACTGACGTGTAATGTTCTACCCACGCGATGCTACACAAGTCTCATCTGATACACCCTATGTAATTACAGTTTGATTCTCTTTCTTTAAATTCAGCTTAAGTCAAAAGACATTGCGCAAGACTATGTTCGATTCTATATATAGTATACTTCAACTATATAATCCTACAACATGTAATTTCCAATTACAATAAGGGACAAGAATATTTACCTCGATAAGCCCAAAATTATCCGAGATAAAAGTCGATCTGAGCAAGGTTTAGCTCCTACTCGTGCGCTCCAACCCGCTCCAAACAACCCAGAAGTTCTACGCAACTTACTTAACACTTCAACCTACTTATGAAGGTTTTCCTTAGGGTTTCGGTTTTTGTGGAGCGGAAAGTATAATAGTATTTACGGGCTTTCAGATAGGTATAACCTGGAATACTACAAGGTATTAGGGCGAGTAATTTGGGTATAGTAACAATACTATGGAGAGTATTTCTACCAAGAGGGGGTATATTTATACGAGACAACACCACGAGGGGGTGTATACCCTCGGCCTACCCACTAGGAGGGGTACTCGGCCAAGGGGAGGGCTCTCGGCCAAAGGGCCTTCTCAAAGGGGAAGGGAGGCTGGGGCGAGAGCAACAAGAAGGGAGGGGGAGGATTTCTAAGACTTAGAACATTTTTAGGATGAATAAGTCTTCAAAAGGGGGGGGGGGGGAATTTATAGGAAAAGCAAAGCCCAACCAATGGCCAAGATCATGCCAAGTAGTAGGCAGTGTAGGCTGTGATGTACCCATGTGTACCTTATCCATCTACCCTACCAACCAACACAAAATATCCTACCAACTACATAGCCCAAATCGTCCAAAGGGACGCCCACCATTTCCGCCAATGAGAGGGTGCCAAGTGGCGCCCTCTCGTTGGTCCAACACGTTTCGTCTCTCGGAAAAATCCGCAAAAATTAAAAATGACATAGCCGGAATTTTCCCTTCGCAAGTTGTGTAAAACGTTTCGTCGAAAAACGACTCTAATCGGGTGTTGTGCACAAAAATAATTCGGCCAAGCCTACTTAAAAGCCCAAACTTTTCTACGTACGTCCTTACGTACATACTCTGGAAATACGGGGTATAACAGTAAGTATAGTAGTGAAGGCTATACCGGCGCATGTATGTTTTGAGACTTAGAAGGAACATTCGGGACGAATGTTTCTAAGGGGGGAAGAATGTTACACCCCGTAGTTCCAGGGTATGTATGTGAGGACGTACGTACGAGAATACGACACAAAAATTGGAAAGGAAGAAAGATGTGATTTTTTCGACGGAAAAGATTCCAGATTTTGTGAAGGAAAAATGTTCGTTAAAGGGAATTGGATTCCCAGATTTGGTATTCGGACTTTTTGGAATTTTTGAGAATTATGGAATTTTATTTCCGGAATTGGTCACGTGGGGCCCACGGGAGGAATTTAGGGTTTGTGGGGCCCATTTTATTTTCGGATTTTTGGCATTACGGATATTTTCTAAGATGAAATATTTTGACGCGAGGGGTGACATGGCACCCCCATGTGTCTCATTGGCCGAAAAATTAGGGGGACCACATGGACACTTGGAAGTTTTTTTTTTTGGGGGACCATTTTTGTGGTGGACATTTGGTTGGAAAATTACCCACACACTTGGACCCAATCTTCACCATACACTTGCCTAGATCTTGGCCATTGATTTCTCTATAAATACCCCCCTTAATGCAAGACTTCTTCATCCACACTTAGAGAGTTTCCAAGTCTTGAAAAATTCCCTCCCCTTTCCTTGTGAGCTCTCGACCATGGGCTGAAATTGTGAGCTAAAGTTGTCCAAAAATTCTTAAAGTTTTAAGTGTTCTTCCTTAGAGTGTTAGGAAGATTGTGTACCAAGAGTTGGAAAATATTTCACACCCCTAGCCTAGAAACCTTACCTTACGTAAACTTGCCATAGTTTGAGCCTAAGTGTTCTTCACTTTTTGGAGTTGGATCTTGAAGAGAAGTTGTTTAGAAACTTCTAAGGGTTGCTCGGAGGGGGTTGGAGCATAAGGAATTGGAACTAAGCGTTGCTCAGGATCGACTTATAATCTTGGATAATTTTGGGCTTATCGAGGTAATTATCTATGTCCCTCTATTGTAATTGGATATTGCATATTGTAGTAATTTAGAATTGAGTATAAGATATATTGGAAGGATGTTTATAAAGAATTGAACTGTATTTACATTGGACTGTATTAACAGTAGACTTGTAGTCTTATTGTGGCAATGTTGTACACGCCAGGTTAGACGCGGTAACCCCTTCGAGTTGTTGGCTTAGTAGTGGGCCTTATTAGAGGAGGAGATTTATGTGGTTGCGGGGGGGAGGTGCTGCCGAATTTTCCGTAGAATATGGAACCTTGTATTTAGAAATGTTCTACGAAGGGATCTAGAAGTTGATAGACGTTTTGTGGCCTTTATAGGTTGAAGTACTACGAGTATCATATTCTACTTGGAGGGTGGAAAAGGCTAGCAGGGTTACAGTACTTTGGAGCATTTTGCTAATTGTCGATAATCGTCGCGAGGTATGTGAACCTCTTCCTATCCTTTCTAGCATGATGTTTTGTAAACTATGTAGTACGGTAGACGTACATGTGCTAAATGAGTTTTGGTTGGTTTAAAACATAAGGTGTTATAATAGCTTTATGGGAAGTTAGTTATAACGACTTTATGTAGGTAAAAGAATGGTTTATTGATTTTAGAAGTTAAGAGACTTGACCTTAAAAAATAAGAGACTTAACTTATAAATGACGTTTTATGAAATGTTAAGGGCTATGAATTTTGTTAAAAAGTTGTGAAACCTCATTCGTGAGTAATGAGTACTTGGCTTTTAAAGAATAATGTTTTACTGATTTCGGAAATGAGAATAAGTATCGAACAAACCACTGCAGCGTTAATAAAGGAAAATGTATTGACTAATTAACTATATTAAAACCAGTAGAAACCTCCATCTGCATAGAAGCTAAGATAAGACAAAATTGTATTACATTTTCTAGATCATGGCTGCTTTAATAAGATTGTTATAAACAAGAATAACTACTCACACATAAGGCATATGTTACCCAATTGTTTTAAAAAAAGAGATTACGTTATTTGATTAAGACCATGAACTATGAAATCTTTCGAAAATAAAAGACTTGAGTATATTTTAATTAGGCAACTTGAACTTTTGGAAAAGAATGGTGTTACTTGATTTTAAAAAAGGAAAGTGTTTGTGATTTAAAAGAAAAGTATGGTATTATCTTAATATGTCTTAAAAGAGAGTTTAAATGTTATGGCCAATTTGATACCGAGTCCATGGGATGGACCGGGAATGTATTCCACACGTTTTGATACCGGGTCCATGGGATGGACCGGGAATGTATTCCACACGTTTTGATACCGGGTCCACGTAGGATGGACCGGGAATGTATTCCACACGTTTTGATACCGAGTCCATGGGATGGACCGGGAATGTATTCCACACGTTTTGATACCGAGTCCATGGGATGGACCGGGAATGTATTCCACACGTTTTGATACCGAGTCCATGGGATGGACCGGGAATGTATTCCACACGTTTTGATACCGAGTCCATGGGATGGACCGGGAATGTATTCCATACGATCCGACACCGAGTCCATGAGATGGACCGGGAATGTGACCATGCGATTCCACCTCGAGTCCCATGGGATGGGCCGAGACATGTTATACGTATCACACGATTTATACCTAGACTGCCGGCAGTGAGGAAGGAGTTCCACGGGCATGAGGGATGACTTGAGGGCGTGAGTCCCTGACTTGACATGACTGCTTTTATGTTGTAAACTGTAGTTTGGTTATCATACATGTCTCCTGTTTTATATAAACTGTTATGATTTCATTTACATTATTTTCCGCCACATACTTGGTACATGTTGTACCGACTTCACCGGGGCCGCGTTCATGCCGCAGTAGAGGTACACTGGTTGTTGATCCTCGCTCATAGGATCAGTTCAACGTTGGGAAGCCGCTTACGAGGCTTATCTTTTGTATGATTCCTAAGTTTGTAGGATCTTGTACATTCAGTGGTATGCCGGGGCCTGTCCGTCATAGTTGTTATAAAAATTGCAGAGGTGCAGAGTATCACAAGGCGTGGTTTGTAAGGGATTTAACTGTTCAATTTTTGATATATACATTCAGGAAGGTAACCATTTTGGTTAGCCTATTGCTTATTTTATGTCTTGATTCATGCTTAAGTTTTATTTCCGCTGATTTTCTCTGATGTTTGTATCACTAGGGTGCCCGGGGTAAGGCACCAGTCACGGGCCCGAGGTCGGGTCGTGACATGGTGTTGGACGAAAATTGCAAGGGTTGGATGGTCATTTGACCATTGTGGATGATAAGTCTTCAAGCTTGATATTATTGACCAAGTCAACTTGTCCACTTGGCTATTATCCATGTGTTCTTCATCCTAGCCACACATTTGTTATAATCTTGACCCTCCATTGTTTTATATATACACACTAGTGCAAGACAAGCTCTTCCAACACTTAGAATTATTTTCACACTTTCTTGTTCTTCATTGAGGCTCACGGGTTTGGCCATTTGTGCACAAAAAAAATTTGTAGTTTTGTTCCATTATTCACAAGACTTAAACCCAAGGTCCCTAAGGGTGTTGTAAGGTTATCTCAATAGAAAGATCCCGGAAAAGTGGCGTTTTCGTATTAGTCGCAAGGCGGAAACTTAAGGAGTTCTTCAACTTTGAAGTTGGAACTTGAAGATGAGTTATTCATAGGATTCTAAGGAGTGCTTGGAGCGGATTGGAACATAAGGAAAGGAGCTAAGAATTGCTAAGGAGCGACTTTGAATCTTGGAAATATTAAGGGCTTGTAAAGGTATAATTCTTGTCGTTTTAGTAATTAAGATTACTACTTGTTGTAGCTTTGGATATTAGCAAGCATGAGGTATATATTATGAAGTTGGATATGTATATTGGCTATTGGAACCCTAATCCGAAACTAGCATGTTTAGGCTTAAGACTACAATTCAAGTTGATTATTAGTTTAAGTCGTCACATGTTATATAAAGAAGGAATTGTAGTTATTGAAGTTGTTTATGACTATACAACATATTAGACCTAAGAACTTGGATTGAAAAAGAATTGGAAAAGACTTAGGATTGGTTATAAGTTGGCCGAGAATGGCTTGGATATTAAACTTACTTGATATGAATTGTGGGGCAGAATTTTACACGTATTGTAAGGCGTGTAATCCCCTTTGATTGGTTGGTATGTTGAGCCTTAAATGTGTCATGTTTGGTTATTGTATTCGGCCTTGAAAAAGGTGGCAAAGTATGTAGAAACAAAGGAAGTGCTGCCCGATTTTCCGTAGGATTTAGTGACTTTACACTTAGAATATTCTACGATTGAAGCTAGAGGTTAATGGACGTGTTATGACTATTATAGGTTGAAGTACTACGAGTAGCGTATTCTACTTGAAGGGTGGAAAGACTAGTAAGGTTATAGTACTTTGGAGCATTTTGCAACTTGTCGCTAGTCGTCGCAAGGTATGTGAACCTCTTCTTTCTTTGGCATGATCCTACGTATGAAATATCCATGTGATAGTATTCCATGATTCCTTCTACTCTTAGAAGTTAAGAAGTATTCACATTGTTGACTCTAAGTTAAAAGTAGGTTAAATTGTCCTAAGTCCTTACCAAGTCTTATAGGAGATGTTGGTAAGAATGGTTAGGAAATTATGTGTCACACCCCGAACCCCGGGCCCGTGATTGGTGCCCTACCTGGGCACCCTTCTACTTTAACAACTAAGTAAACTGCGGAAATTAAATAACACCCTTTTTTTTTAAAAAACCAACATACGTGCAAGGGCAAAGCCGACAAGGCTGCCATAATATACATAACAAAAGACACTACACCGTACATGAGTCCAATCTCACATATGAATCTGCACTTCAAGAGTTAAATCGAACTATGACGACAAGGCCCCGCTGCACCCATAATCGTAAAAGCCTGCATCGAAAGAACTTATATCAAAAAGATAAACTCCCGAACAGAAGGAGCTATCCAAAAACTCTGAGCAAGGTCCTACACCTGCCGATCACCAAACAACGTACCTAAACTCGCGGATTTAACGCACTTCGGGCGAGGTCAAGACGAAGAATGTACCAAGTATGTGAAACATTAAATCAGAATGAAATCATAACAGTCTAAACAAAACAGGAGACATGTATGATAGCCAACCTACAGTACACAATACATAAGCAGTTATATCAAGTCAGGGACGCATGCCCTCAAAGTCACTATTCAAATATAACTATGGGTCTCACGCCCATAATATCAATCATGCCCGTGGAATCCTTCCTCACTGCCGGCAGTCCATGATATAATATAACACCAATAAGCATATCCAAGGAGTATCCCTCGTGGTCGCATGCCCCGGAATCCCACATCGTATAAGCATGACCATAAGGTATACAACAACCGAATCAAACCCGACTCCTGGTCACATGCCCCGGAATCCCACATCGTATAAGCATGTCCAAGGAGTATCCCTCGTGGTCGCATGCTCTGGCATTCCACATCGTATAAGCATGACCATAGGGTATCCTTCGCGGTCGCATGCCCCGGCATCCCATATCGTATAAGCATGACCGTAGGGTAACACAAACAAATCCGGGAATCTAACCCGAATCCTGGTCACATGCCCCGGAATCCCACATCGTATAAGCATGTCCAAGGAGTATCCCTCGTGGTCGCATGCCCCGGCATCCCACATCGTATAAGCATGACCATAGGGTATCATTCACGGTCGCATGCCCCGGCATCCCACATCGTATAAGCATGACCGTAGGGTAACATAAATAATGGAAGCATACCCGTGGAATCCCACCTCACTGTCGGTACGTCCAAGTAAACTTACAACAAGGCAGCCGACCCTCCAACCGAGAGTCGCGGCAACGTAATAAAACATAATACTTGTACTCAAATGCTATCACCAGCACACATTGGCAATTCTCAATTAAACAAGCCAAAGTACTACGTACGTACATTCTTTTCAAAATACTCCTTTCTATGTAAAACCCCAAGATACTACCACCCGTAGAATCAAGGTGTGTCTATTTTTCAAGTAAGTTACTACACTTTTAGAAAACTCATTTCAAAGCTTAAAATCAAGTAACTTCAAATCTTCACAAACTAGGCAACTTATGCCTAATAATCAAAATAGACAACTTTCTTAACCTTCCATAAAACCGTTATAACCAACTTCCCATAAAGTCGTTATTGTTATACCCCGTATTTCCAGAGTATGTACGCAGGGACGTACGTAGAAAATTTGAACTTGTGATTTAGGCTTGGCCGAATTCTTTCTGTTCACAACCCCCGATTAGAGTCGTTTTTCGACGAAACGTTTCCACAGCTTTCGTAGGGGAATTTCCGGCTATGTCATTTTTAATTTTTGCGGATTTTTCCGAGAGACGAAACATTTTGGACCAACAAGAGGGCGACACTTGTCACCCTCTCATTGGTTAGGCTTGGACGGTAAAAGGCTTGGCCGAAAGTGTGGTTGAAATAGTCAAGGGTTGGTAGGATATTTTGTGTTAGTTGGTTAGGGTGCACTTGGCAAGATCTTGGCCCTACACTTGCTATGCACTTGGCAAGATCTTGGCCATTGGTTGGCCTTGGCTTGTCCTATAAATACCCACCTCTTTGGAAGACTTATTCATCCTAAAAATCTCTAAGTCTTGAAAGACTCTCCCCCCCTCCCTCTATTGTTCTCGTCCCTCCCCATTTCGTGAGGCCCCCTTGGCCGAGAGTAGCGCCCCCCCCCTCCTAGTAGTGTGGCCGTGGGGTACCCCCCCTAGCCTAGTTGTCTCGTATAATACACCCCCCTTTTTGTGGTATAGAAATACTCTCCAAAGTATTGTTATAATGCCCAAATTACCTTAGCCGTATACCTTGTTGTATTCTAAGGTTATACCTATACGAAAAGCCCAGAAAATACTATTATACTTCCGTCAGTCACAAAACCGAAACCCTAAGGAAAATCTTCACCCGTAGTTGAAGTCATAAGTAGAAGTTGGTTAGAACTTCTAAGGGTTGTTTGGAGCGGGTCGGAGCGCACGGAGTAGGAGCTAAACGATTGCCCAGGATCGACTTTATACTTGGATAATTATGGGCTTATCGAGGTAATTATCTTGTCCCTCTATTGTAATTGGAAATTACATGATTGTTAGACTATATAGTTGAAGTATACTATATATAGAACTGAACGTAGTTAGTTGGCAATGTCTTTTGACTTAAGCCCAAGAATCAACTAAACCGTAATTACATATGATCAGACATAGACTTGTGTAGTAGATCGTGGAGTAGAATTGTACCCGTCGTTAGATGTATGAACCCCCTGGTTGGCTTGATAGCCGCCCGATAGAGAGAGAGATTTACGCTGGGTGGGGAGGCCGCCAAATTTTCTAGAATGTTCTACGATGAGATCTAAATGTTAATAAGCTTGTGGCCTTATAGGTTGAAGTACTACGTGGCGCGATCTACTTGGCTTAAGGAGTAGCCGACTTGGAAGTACTTGAGCGCTTTTGCTATTAGTCGATACTCGCCGCGAGGTATGTGAACCTCTTCCTATCTCTTCTAGCATGATATGTGTGAACTATGTAGTACGGTAGACGCATGTGCTAAAGCGTATTTGATTGATTTAAAACATAAAGTGTTATAACGCTTTATGGGAAGTTGGTTATAAACCTTATGTTGGTAAGAAAATACTTGGGTCTTTAAAAGGTAAATCGATTTGAACTATAATCGGCTTGTTATGTGTTAATAAAGAATCGAAGTAGTTCAAAAGATTTTGAATCATTTTGAAAGAAGAAGTAATACTTGGTTTTTGAAAAACTTAAGGGTTATACTAGCTTTATGAGAAGTTAGGTATAACGGCTTAAGAATGTTTCTTGATTTAAATCGAATGTATCGACAAACCATCACAGCGTTAATAAAAGGAAATGTTTTGACTAATTAAGTATTATTAAAACCAAGAGAAACTTCCATCCGCATGAAGCTAAGATGAGACAATATGATATTTCTAGATCACTACTGTAATAAGATTGTTATAAACAAGAATATCCTACTCACATATAAGACTTATGTTTCTGTGATTGTTTAAAAGAGAATTATATTCTTAAATGAATAAGACTATGAACTACTTAAACCTTTCTAAAATAAGAAACGTGAACATTTGAAATTAGGCAAACTTGACGTTTGGAAAATAATGTTGTTACTTGATTTTACAAAGGTAAGTGTTTTGGTTTATTTAAAAAGATACCACTCTATTTTATACTACGGTATCAGGTAACTTATGTGAAAGCAACGGATCTTTTAAAAGATTTAATGTATGAAGTACTTTAGGGTAGATACAACTTGTTAGCTTAAAGTACCTTGTGTGAATAACTTGATTGTGTTGGTTTGAGATAGCCTTGTAAATACTTTCTTGTTGATGATAAGTGAAAATGTTAGATGCTACGTGTGTTAGTATCTTGTGTGATCGTGATGTAAGGGGTCATTCTTGTTGTGCTTACGTTGTTAAACGTTAAGCCCGTTGTACTATTATTGTATCACATACCCCTTTGACTTATTATACCGAGGGCTTGCCACCCTTGACGCGGTCTTTACGGCCTATGCGGTCCTCGTGACTACGCGAGCGCGGTAGCTCCGTGGATTGATCATTCCGGTGTTTAGCCCGACGCGGGGATTCCTATGCGGTCTGAGACTATGCGGTCTTTTGAGAATATGCGGGTTGCGGAGCCTGGCGGATACCGAGGGTTAGCCGCCGACGCGGTATACCTCGGTGATGCAGGACCATGATTCGAGGAATACCTCATGCGGTCCGTGTGTGACCTATGCGAGTCGCGAGAGTTCGAGTGGATAGACGCGACATTGATATTGCGCGAGTGGCCGCCGATCATGTAGTGCGGTCTAGAAAGACCTCGGATACGCTTTGTGGTATTTTTTGCTGGGTCTTAGTAGTCGGCTATGCCTTCGCATTGCCCCGCACGGTTTTATTGTGATAACTTTGAGGCGCGAGTCCCCGACTTGACATGACGCTATTTGTTGTGAATCGTAGTTTGCTTATCATACATGTCTCCCGCTTTATAGACTATTATGATTTCATTTGATTTTTAGTTTCACATACTCTGCACTGTTGTAATCGACCTCCTTCGGGCCGCGTTCATGCCGCAGTTGAGGTACACCGATCGTTGATCCTAGCCTCGTGGTCACAAGCGTTTGGGAAGCTCCGCTTTCTCCGAGGCTTATCGGTATAGTCCCCTATCGTAGTAAGTTTACATTCGTGGTTTGGAGCCCCGTCCCGCCATTGTTGTCATATCATTCTTAGGTCTGTAGTAATCGCTGGCGTGGTTTGTAAAAGGATTAAACTGCTCATGTTGAAAAGTTGTTATTTACATATACGCCGAAAGGCAAGTTTTTTCTCGATTATTGTTTCATATTTCATAATATGTCTTGTATCGCTTTATGTTCACTGATTACTGGATGTTGTATCACCAGGTGCCCGGTAAGGCACGATCCACGTCCGAATCGGTCGTGACAAAAGTGGTATCGAGCGCTTAATCCTCTGGAAAGTGTCTACATGCATCGATCCAGAGTCTTGATTATCGGTGTTGTGCACCACACCAATAATCGTGAGGCTATAGGTATTTAGGATTGGTTTCTATTCTTCTCACTCCGAGATCGTGCCTTAGAGCCGTGGTTGTAAGTTGGACCCTCCGACGTATTTCTTTCACCGCTATGCCTCCGCAGGGCAACCCGCCCAGAGGGCAAGGCACCGGCGGAGCCGCGAGTAGTTCAGGGTGGCGAGGGCACAGCCCAATCATTACCTAGAGTGGTGCTTCATTCGGGAGTTCTCGCGACGCCACTAGCCCCGGCAGAGTTTAGCACGGCGGCAAAGGCTCATCGCGCCATGATATATGAACCTTCGCCCACGACCGAACGATGAATTTAGATTGCAAGACGACCACATTAGCTATGGATTTGGCTACCAGAGAGTATACCGATGCACCACGGTCTTGATGACTATCTAAGAGAGGGTTGTGCAAGAGTAATTCTTCGCTTAGGCTTCGAGCATGGCGTACGGGCTTATGCGCGCAGCAGCCGAGAAAACGAGATCGACGGGTTAACGGGCGACGTAAGAGGCCGTGAGCAAGCGTCCTTTGGTAACTTTCAGGCGAGTCACCTCACGTGGATTAGATTATGCACGTCCACCAGCAAAGAGGTCCTCCACGGAGTTCGTGACATTCGGTATGCAGAGTCTGGTCGAGCTCCGTGGCTTCCGGTCATGGCGCACGCCATCCCGGGAATGTCGTTTTTAGTCGGTACTTGTTGTACTATGACCATCGTGGTCCGTGTCGAAGAGTGTCCTCAGGAGGACTTAGCCTTCGTGATCGGTGGGTAGTTCGCCATCTTCCTTAGCGCGCTCTACGGGCAGTTTGATTAGAACGACTAAGGAGTGAAGAGACATAGATATATCTTTAACCTCTAGAGATCGTATGTGATAAGCGAGTATACCTTAAGTGCTATGTTCGATAGCAGTGTGTTAGTCGTGATTAGATCATGGTTGTTTAACCGAGTAAGATTTTGGGGATAGAGAAGGTGCGAGCCTTAGAGCTTACGTAAAGACCTTAGAGGTGAGGCCATCTCGAGAAAGGTGTAGTGTTATGTTTGACCTTTATCGGAAGTGCATAGTGCATGTGAGTTATGTTGGGATAGTCCCAGTAGTGTGGAATGAAAGGGGTAGTTGAGCTAAGAAGACCGCCAGGTTTTCAAACGTGATTAGTGAGATTGTTCCGGACGGAGCTAGTATTGTGCGCTGCGGGTCGGGTTGAGGCCACGCTGCGTCAACCCGCGGTAGGTTTGGTGGTGGGTCAGGTTGTGGTGGTCCCGCTGTGTTAGGGTTGTGAGGGTGTTAGGCCCAAGTTTAGTTAACCAGACGAAGTTCGTGGATGCGCTCGACCGGG
The DNA here is from genome assembly GCA_029844215.1 of Przewalskia tangutica. Lineage (NCBI taxonomy): Eukaryota > Viridiplantae > Streptophyta > Magnoliopsida > Solanales > Solanaceae > Przewalskia > Przewalskia tangutica. The sequence continues at coordinate 64,051,779 of CM056722.1, read as the reverse complement.
TCGGGCCGATGGGGGCAGCCCATCGTGTTCTTCGGTCAGGACCGTTTACTCGGCTGTGTTGAGTTATCTGAAAGGTTGAAAGGCTGCACGGGGTGCCTACCTTCACCTTATGTCGCATGAAGCCCGTGTGGGCTATTTTCGCTTTTCTAAAAGTTTTACCGTGCAAGGATAGAACTCGGTGAGTCTCGAATCACATTCGCCTCGCCGGTGTTCGATTTCGTGGATAGTTGCGAGAATTGTTGTCTCTGTTGAAGGAGTGTTTAAGCTACCATTTGGTGTTCGGATATCGCCTTACGAAGCCTTGGCGGCGGAAGTGTAAGTTTGGCCGATTGGTTCGATGTTGGCAAGGTTGAACGTTCAGCTTGTTCCACAGATCGTGGATAGTGAGAAGCTTGTCTAGAAGAAGTTCGGAAGCTCGAGAAATCGTGCGGATAATCGGCGACGACGCTTAGAGTTCGTGCCGACGGTCGGTCTTCAAGGTACCACCCGGTCGTGCGACGAGTTTTGGGAACTTAGCCCGAGTTACTTTGGGCCTTTGTGAGTTCATGTGAAGGATAGGCCAGGTTGCCTATATGTTAGCATTTGCCGTCCGACGTAGGAGGCAGTGCGTCCGGTCTTTCGTATTGTGATGTTCGGGGAAGTATCGAAGATCCATCCAGAGTGTTCCCAGTTAATGATGCCCACGTTAAGAGATAGTAACCCCGAGTTTTGGAAACTAAAGCGGTATCAGAAATGTGGTAAGAGTTCGAGTGTACGACCTTGATCGTGACGCGGCTCGCACCATTTGTTGGGTCGTCGAGCGCGCTCGCGACAAAGTGACAAAGTGGTATCTTAGGCAAAGTGACAAAGTGGTATCATTTGGTGAGGTTAGAGGTGTTTCCTCGTTGACTTGGATGTAAGTTTTTATGTGCGCGGTGTTTCGTGGCCGACGTGTGGCTGGTTCTCGTAAGAATAAGTAGTGAAGACTATACTGGCGCGCGTTTGTTTTGAGGCTTAGAAAGAACATTCGGGACGAATGTTTCTAAGGAGGGGAGAATGTTATACCCCGTATTTCCAGAGTATGTACGCAGGGACGTACGTAGAAAATTTGAACTTGTGATTTAGGCTTGGCCGAATTCTTTTTGTTCACAACCCCCGATTAGAGTCGTTTTTCGACGAAACGTTTCCACAGCTTTCGTAGGGGAATTTCCGGCTATGTCATTTTTAATTTTTGCGGATTTTTCCGAGAGACGAAACATTTTGGACCAACAAGAGGGCGACACTTGTCACCCTCTCATTGGTTAGGCTTGGACGGTAAAAGGCTTGGCCGAAAGTGTGGTTGAAATAGTCAAGGGTTGGTAGGATATTTTTGTGTTAGTTGGTTAGGGTGCACTTGGCAAGATCTTGGCCCTACACTTGCTATGCACTTGGCAAGATCTTGGCCATTGGTTGGCCTTGGCTTGTCCTATAAATACCCACCTCTTTGGAAGACTTATTCATCCTAAAAATCTCTAAGTCTTGAAAGACTCTCCCCCCCTCCCTCTATTGTTCTCGTCCCTCCCCATTTCGTGAGGCCCCCTTGGCCGAGAGTAGCGCCCCCCCCCTCCTAGTAGTGTGGCCGTGGGTACCCCCTAGCCTAGTTGTCTCGTATAATACACCCCTTTTGTGGTATAGAAATACTCTCCAAAGTATTGTTATAATGCCCAAATTACCTTAGTCGATACCTTGTTGTATTCTAAGGTTATACCTATACGAAAAGCCCGTAAAATACTATTATACTTAAGTCCACAAAACCGAAACCCTAAGGAAAATCTTCACCCGTAGTTGAAGTCATAAGTAGAAGTTGGTTAGAACTTCTAAGGGTTGTTTGGAGCGGTCGGAGCGCCTGAGTAGGAGCTAAACGATTGCCCAGATCGACTTTATACTTGGATAATTATGGGCTTATCGAGGTAATTATTTTGTCCCTCTATTGTAATTGGAAATTACATGATTGTTAGACTATATAGTTGAAGTATACTATATATAGAACTGAACGTAGTTAGTTGGCAATGTCTTTTGACTTAAGCTCAAGAAGAATCGAATCGTAATTACATATGATCGTATTACGAGACTTGTGTAGTAGTACCGTGAGTAGAATTGTACCCGTCGTTAGATGTATGAACCCCCCCCTGGTTGGCTTGATAGCCGGCCCCGATAGAGGAGGAGATTTACGCTGTTGCGGGGGGGGGGGGGGAGGTGCTGCCGAATTTTCGGTAGAATGTTCTACGATGAGATCTAAATGTTAATAAGCGCCTTGTGGCCTTATAGGTTGAAGTAATACGTGTGGCGCGATCTACTTGGCTTAAGGAGTAGCCGACGGTTGGAAGTACTTGGAGCGTTTTGCTATTAGTCGATACTGCCGCAGGTATGTGAACCTCTTCCTATCTCTTCTAGCATGATATGTGTGAACTATGTAGTACGGTAGACGTACATGTGCTAAACGTATTTGATTGGTTTAAAACATAAAGTGTTATAACGGCTTTATGGGAAGTTGGTTATAACGACCTTACGTTGGTAAGAAAATACTTGTGGTCTTTAAAAGTTAATCGATTTGAACTATAACCGCTTGTTATGTGTTAATAAAGAATCGGAAGTAGTTCAAAAGATTTTGAATCATTTTGAAAGAAGAAGTAATACTTGGTTTTTGAAAACTTAAGGGTTATACTAGCTTTATGAGAAGTTAGGTATAACGGCTTAAGAATGTTTCTTGATTTGAAATCGAATGTGTATCGACAAACCATCGCAGTTAATAAAAGGAAATGTTTTGACTAATTAAGTATTATTAAAACCAAGAGAAACTTCCATCCGCATAGAAGCTAAGATGAGACAATATGATATTTCCTAGATCACTACTGTAATAAGATTGTTATAAACAAGAATATCCTACTCACATATAAGACTTATGTTTCGATTGTTTAAAAGAGAATTATATTCTTAAATGAATAAGACTATGAACTACTAAACCTTTCTAAAATAAGAAACGTGAACATTTGAAATTAGGCAAACTTGGACGTTTGGAAAATAATGTTGTTACTTGATTTTACAAAGGTAAGTGTTTTAGTTTATTTAAAAGACAAATCACTCTATTTTATACTACGTATTGTGTAACTTATGTGAAAGCAACGGATCTTTTAAAAGATTTAATGTATGAAGTACTTTAGGGGTAGATACGAACTTGTTAGCTTAAAGTACCTTGTGTGAATAACTTGATTGTGTTGGTTTGAGATAGCCTTGTAAATACTTTCTTGTTGATGTGATAAGTGAAAATGTTAGGATGCTACGTGTTAGTATCTTGTGTGATCGTGAGGTAAGGGGGTCATTCTTGTTGTGCTTACGTTGTTAAACGTTAAGCCCGTTGTACGATTATTGTATCACATACCGCTTTGACTTATTCTACCGAGGGCTTGCCACCCGTGATGAGGGTCTTTACGGCTATGCGGTCCTCGTGACTATGCGGAGCGCGGTAGCTCAGGGATTGATCATTCCGGTGTTTAGCCCGACGCGGGATTCCCGCGCGTCCGCCGAGACTATGCGGTCTTTTGAGACTACGCGGGTTGCGGAGCCTCAGCGGATACCGAGGTTAGTCGCCCGATGCGGGTATACCTCGGCGATGCAGGACCATGATTCGAGGAATACCTCGTGCGGTCCGTGTGTGACTTATGCGAGCTGCGAGAGTTCCAGGATAGACGCGCACATTGATATTGCGGGCGAGTGGCCTCGATCATGGGTGCGGTCTAGAAAGACCTCGGGATACGATTTGTGGTATTTTTGGTGCCGTGGTCTTAGTAGTCGGCTATGCCTTCGCACTTGCCCCGCACGGTTTTATTGTGATAACTTTGAGGCGTGAGTCCTCGACTTGACATGATTGCTTATTTGTTGTGAATCGTAGTTTGCTTATCATATATGTCTCGCTTTATAGACTATTATGATTTCATTTACTGATTTTTAGTTTCACATACTCTGTACAGATTGACCTCCTTCGGGCCGCGTCATGCCGCAGTTGAGGTACACCGCCGTTGATCCTAGCTCGTGGTCAGCGTTTGGGAAGCTCCGTTTCTCGAGGCTTATCGATGGTATAGTCCCTGTCGTAGTAAGTGTTTACATTCGGGGTTTGGCGGCCCCGCCATTGTTGTCATATCATTCTTAGAGGTCTGTAGTACTGTTGTGGGCAGGGTTTGTAAAAAGGATTAAACTGTTCATGTTGAAAAAGTTGTTATTTACATATATGCCGAAAGGCAAGTTTTTTTCTCAGATTATTGTTTCATATTTCATAATATGTCTTGTATCGTTTTATGTTCCGCTGATTACTCTGATGTTGTATCACTAGGGTGCCCGGGGTAAGGCACCAGTCACGGGCCCGGAATCGGGTCGTGACAGTTATAACCCTTTATGGTTTAGACATATTCATTCCTTTTTATAACCAAGAGACTTATACTTAAAACCAAGTATCACATGCTTACAAATCAAGTTCTTAACTTTCAAAATACTTCAAGTCTCTTAATATTTAGAGAACAAGTTTCTTCTCTTAAATCATGTCATTTCTCCTCTTTTAAAACAATTAAGTAAATCACTCCTTTGACTCCCCTAAAGTCATTATAACAACCCTTAGGTTTTGGAACTAAGGCACTAGCCAAAAGATTTGGAAACCACTTCCTTTCCAAGACTCTATGTACTTTAAGAAAAATACTTTCACTTATAAGAATCCAACTTCACTAAGGAAATGGATTATACAACTTACAATTTAAACATCAAAGTACAACCAAGGAAGTACATAGAACAAACTCTATTTTAGGAAATCCAAATACAACCAAGGAATGGATCATTTAAGGAGTACAACTTACTTTCTTTATCTTAAGGAATCATGCTAGAAGAGGAGAGAGTTCACATACCTTTTCGGCTAAATCCACAAGCTAAGCCGAATACGCCGTACGTAGAAGTGTCAACCTATAATGGTCACAACAAGACTATCAACTTCTAGTCTCTAACGTAGAATAATACTAAGTATACGGTCTCTAATTCTACGGAAAATCGGGCAGCACTTCCTTTGTTTCTACTCACTTTGCCACCTTTTTCAAGGCCGAATACAATAACCAACACGCCACATTTAAGGCTCAAAACAACAACCAATCAAAGGGGATTACACGCCTTACAATACGTGTAAAATTCCGCCCCACAATTCATATCAAGTAGTACAAAAATCCAAGCCATTCTCGGCCAATCTTATAACCAACAACACTAAGTCTTTTCCAATTCTTTTTTTCAATTCCAAGTTCCAAGGTCTAACATGTTATATAGCCATAAACAACTTCAACAACTACAATTTCCCTCTTTATACAACATGCGACGACTTAAACTAATAATCGACTTGAATTGAAATCTTAAAGCTAACATGCTAGTTTTCGGATTAGGGTTCCAATAGCCAATATACTTCTCAAACTTCATAATATACACCTCATGCTTGCTAATATCCATAGCTACTACAACAAGTAAATCTTAACTACTAAAACGACAAAATTTATACCTTTATAAGCCCTTAAAATTTCCAAGATTCAAAGTCGCGCCTTAGCAATTCTTAGCTACTTTCCTTAGGTTCCAATCCGCTCCAAGCACTCCTTAGAAGCCTATGAAGAACTCATCTTCAAGTTCCAACTTCAAAGTTGAAGAACTCCTTAGGTTTGCGCCTTGCGACTAATACGAAAACGTCGTTTTTGTTACACCCCGTAGTTCCAGGGTATGTATATGAGGACGTACGTACGAGAATACGACAGTAAAATTGGAAAGGAAGAAAGATGTGATTTTTCGACGGAAAAGTTTCCGGATTTTGTGAAGGAAAAATGTTCGTTAAAGGGAATTGGATTCCCAGATTTGGTATTTGGACTTTTTGGAATATTTGAGAATTATGAAATTTTATTTCCGAAATTGGTCACGTGGGGCCCACGGGAAATTTACGGTTTTGTGGGCCCACTTTATTTTCGGATTTTTGGCATTACGGATATTTTCGGAAGATGAAATATTTTGGACGAGTAGGGGGGCGACACGTGTCACCCCCGTGTGGCCATGTTGGCCGAATTGGAGAAGGACAAGTGGCACGTTTTTTTGGTGGACAAGTGGCCCATTTTTGTGGTGGCCACTTGTCCCATTTTTGTGGTAGCCAAATGGTTGGCCAACTACCCACACACATGTACCCCATCCTCACCATCCACTTGCCTAGATCTTGGCCATTGATTTCCCTATAAATACCCCTTGTGTGCAAGACTTTATTTCATCCACATTAGAAAGTTTCCAAGGAAAAAAATTCCCCTCCCTCCCTTAGTGAGTTCTCGTCCAAACACCCCCCCCCCCACCTTGAGTAGAATTCTTCAAGTATTGTTGTTATTCCAAATACTTTAGCCTAAATCCCTTGTGGTATTCCAAAAAATCCCAACATAAGAGCCCTGAATACTACTTTATTCCATAGTCGCAAAATGAAGCTCCTAGAAAAATCTTCATAGCTTAGATGAAGTGTTAAGAGAAGTTTTTAGAAACTTCTAAGGGTTGCTTGGAGCGGGTTGGTGCGTATGAATCGAGCTAAACGTTGCTCGGGATCGACTTATATCTTGGATAATTTTGGGCTTATCGAGGTAATTACCTATGTCCCCTATCAGAATTGGAGATTACATGTTGTAGTAGTTTAGAATTGAGTATAAGATATATTGGAAGGATGATTATAAAGAATTGAATGTATTTACATAGGACTGTATTCTGATAGACTTGTAGTATTATTGTGAGTAGAATTGTACAAGTCAGGTTAGGCGTAACCCCCGGGATTGTTGGTTTGCAGCAGCCTCATTAGAGGAGGAGATTTTTTGTGGTTGCGGGGGGGGGGGAGGTGCTGCCGAATTTTCCGTAGAATAAGGAATCTTGTATCTAGAATTATTCTACGAAGAGATCTAGAGGTTGATAGACGTTTGGTGGCCTTTATAGGTTGAAGTACTACGAGTAGCGTATTCTACTTGAAGGGTGGAAAAGGCGAGCAAGGTTAGAGTACGTGGAGCATTTTGCTAATTGTCGATAATCGTCGCGAGGTATGTGAACCTCTTCCTATCTTTTCTAGCATGATTGTTGTGAACTATGTAGTACCAGACGCATACGTGCTAAATAAATTTGGTTGGTTTAAAACATAAAGTGTTATAACGGCTTTATGGGAAGTTTGCTATAACAACTTTATGTAGGTAAAGAAATGGTTTGTGGTTTTTAAAAGATAAGAGACTTGACTTATAAATGACTTGATGTGAAATATTAAGGAACTTGATTTCTAAAAGAAATGAGACTTGAGGGATCAAGAGTTTTGGTTTAAAAGAAAGACATGGTTTTGTCTTAAATTGGTTTAAAACATAAAGTGTTATAACAGCTTTATGGGAAGTTAGTTATAACGACTTTATGAAAACAAAAGAATGGTTTTATCATTAGTTTTAAAATGGTAACTTGACTTTAAAAGGAGAAGTGTTTTGGTCTAAAAAGAAGGCATAGTATTGTCTTAATTTGGTTTAAAAGGAAAGTATGGAAGTTGTTTTGGTTTACTTAAAATGTTAGTCACTCTATTTTGATAATACGGGCATCGGGTGACCTTTGTAAAAGAAATGGATCTTTTAAAAAGAATTTAACAACGTAGTACTTTGGGGTTAAAACCTGGACTTTGGCATAAAATGAAAGTACCTTGAGTTGTGTGTAACTTGCCTATGTTTGCGTGTGATAGCCTTGTCGTGCTAGTATTGTATTTCTATACCACCGCGTCTCTCGATGGAGGGCCGACTGATTTGTTATGATCTTACTTGGACGTACCGGCAGTGACGGAGCATTCCACGGGTACGCTTCTGTGATTATTATTCCATGGACTAGCTCTCCATGAGGTTTTACTGATTCGGCTTGGTATCTGGTAGTTGGATCTCGTACTTGCCCCGAGGTCGTGGCTGATTCGGCTTGGTATCTGGTAGTTAGCCTTCGTACTTGCCCCGTTCAGTTTTGTGACGAAGTCTCGTGATTCCGGCTTGGTATCTGGTAGTTAGTCTTCGTACTTGCCCCGGCCAGCTACGTGGCGCAGGTGGTATCTGGTAGTTGGCTTTCGTACTTGCCCTGGGTCAGCTTCGTGGTATGGTTATATAGATTTGTTGGTACGGCTTTGGTATCTGGTAGTTGGCTTTCGTACTTGCCCCGGTCAGTTGATGATGCGGCTTTGGTATCTGGTAGTTAGCCTTCGTACTTGCCCCGCACGGTTTTTATGACACAGGTGGGACCTGGTGTTCATGTGTACTCCTTGGTGTGGTTATCGTAGACTGCCGGCAGTGAGGAAGGTGTTCCACGGGCATGATTGATGTTGCGGGCATGAGACCCATAGTTATATTTGAGTGATGACTTTGAGGGCGTGAGTCCCTGACTTGACGTGACTGCTTACATATTATGTACTGTAGTTTGGTTATCATATATGTCTCCTGTTTTATATAGACTACTATGATTTCATTTACAGTATTTTCAGTTTCACATACTTGGTACCTGTTGTTAGACCTCCTTCGGGGGGCTGCGTTCATGCCGCAGGTAGAGGTACACCAGTTGTTGATCCTCGCTCATAGGATCACAGTTCAGCATTTTGGGAAGCTCCGTTTCTCCGGAGGCTTATCTTTGGTATAGTCCCCTGTCGTTGTAGGTACTTACATTCAGGGGTATGGCGGGGCCCTGTCCCGTCGTTGTTGTTATAACATTCTTAGAGGTCTGTAAATCTTGTTGTGGCATAGTTTGTAAAGGGATGTAATCGTCGGGTTCAAGTTTTATTTATATATTCAAAAAGGTAACCGCTTTGGTTAGCTTTGTTTTCTTATTTCATTATCAGATGTCTTGTTTCATGTGTAAGTTTTCATTTCCGCTGATTTTCTCTGATGTTGTATCACTAGGGTGCCCGGGGTAAGGCACCAGTCGCGGGCCCGTGGTCGGGTCGTGACAAAAGTGGTATCAGAGCAGTTAATCCTCGGAAAGTGTCTACAGACCGTATCTAGTAGAGTCTTGATTATCGGTGTGTTGTGCACCACACCTATAATCAGGAGGCTGCAGGATATTTAGGATTGGTTTCCATTCTTCTCACTCTGAGATCGTGCCTTAGAGTTGTGTTATAAGTTGGACTCCTCCGACGTATTCTTTGCACCCGCTATGCCTACGCAAGTCAACCAGAGCCCGAGAAGGGCAAGGTAGAGAGCTACGAGTAGAACACAGAGGTTACGAGGCACGAACCGGCCATTACCGAGATAGTACTTGACGACGAGTTTTATGACGCCGCTAGCCCCAAGAGAGTTTAGAGCGGCAGCGCTTTCTCATCGAGGCCATGATACCCGAGCCTCCGCCACGTGAGCCGAGGATATGAGTTATAAGGAAATGGCCCAGTTACTAGCTAGGCTTGTGGCTGGGAATGAGGACGAGCGAGTCGGAGGTTCCCAGCAGACGAGAGTTCCCCTAGATCCGATAGTTGAGATTTGGACTTCGAGTCGATCCCACCCGAGTTCTATGGATCTAGAACTGAGGAAGATCATCAGGAGTTTATTCGACAGTTGCAGCGGATCATGAAAGTGATCAAGACCTCAGAGGCATTTCTTACACACTTCTTGCCCTCGCAGATGAGGAGAGCTCGGGCAGATAGATTTATGAGGTTGAGGCAGAACGGGCGGACGGTTCGGGAATACAGTATAGAGTTTGACTTATTGGCTCGTTATGTCCCCGCGTTAGTGGCAGACATGTGAGGAGAGAATGTCCTAGTAGGAGGGATACAGGTGGGATGACTTAGCCTACCAGGTCAGTTGCGGATTCAGTGGATCGGAGAGGAAGGGGTGTTAGTGTTACACCCCGTAGTTCCAGAGTATGTATATGAGGACGTGCGTACGAGAATACGACAGAAAAATTGGAAAGGAAGAAGGATGTGATTTTTCGACGGAAAAGTTTCCGGTTTTTGTGAAGGAAAAAGGTTCGTTAATGGGAATTGGATTCCCAGATTTGGTATTCGGACTTTTTGGAATATTTAAGAATTATGGAATTTTATTTCCGGAATTGGTCACGTGGGGCCCACGGGAGGAAATTTACGGTTTTGTGGGGCCCACTTTATTTTCGGATTTTTGGCATTACGGGTATTTTCGGAAGATGAAATATTTTGGACGAGTAGGGGGGCGACACGTGTCACCCCCATGTGGCCAAGTGGCCGAATTAGTGAGGGACACTTGGCTTGGACGTTTTAGGGGACAAGTGGCAAGCCACTTGTCCCATTTTTGTGGTAGGCAAATGGTTGGTAAACTACCCACCCACATGTCCCCAATCCTCACCTTACATTTGCTTAAATCTTGACCCTTGATTCTTCTATATATACCCCCTTAAGTTGAAGACAATTTTCATCCCACACTTAAGCTTCCAAGGCAAAATACTCCCCTCCCCGGTGTAGTTGTTTTTGCCCCTCCCCACTTGAGTAGAAAATACTTTGAGTATTATTGTAAAATCCCAAAAACCTTAGCCTAGTATCCCTAGTTGCATTCCAAGATATTTCAATACTAGGAGCCCGGAAATTCTACTTTATTCCTTTAGTCGAAAAATGAAGCCCTAGAAAAATCTTCATAGCTTAGATGAAGTGTTAAGAGAAGTTGTTTATAAACTTCTAAGGGTTGCTTGGAGCGGGTTGGAGCGTAAGGAAGTGGAGCTAAACGTTGCTCAGGATCGACTTAAACTTGGATAATTTTGGGCTTATCGAGGTAATGATCTTTATCCCCCTATTGTAATTGGAAATTACATGTCGTAGTAGTTAATAATTGAGTATATGATATATTGGAAGAATCAGTATAAAGAATTGAACTGTATTTACATTGGACTGTATTTACAGTAGACTTGTAGTATTATTGTGGAATAGAACTGTACACGTTCGGTTAGACGTGTAACCCCCCCTGGAATTGTTGTCTTGGTAGCGGGCCTCGTTAGAGGAGGAGTTTTATGGTCATGGGGGAGGTGCCGAATTTTCCGTAGAATAAGGAATCTTGTATCTAGAATTATTCTACGAAGAGATCTAGAGGTTGATAGACGTTTTGTGGCCTTTATAGGTTGAAGTACTACGAGTAGCGTATTCTACTTGAAGGGTGGAAAAGGTGAGCAAGGTTAGAGTACTTTGGAGCGTTTTGCTAATTGTCGATAATCGTCGCGAGGTATGTGAACCTCTTCCTATCCTTTCTAGCATGATATTTGTGAAATATATTTAGTGCGGTAGACGCACGTGTGTTTAAAGGAAATTGATTTTCCTTTTGTGTCCTTGACTTGATTCCAAAGTTAAGTGACTTGTTATGAAATATTACGGACTTGAATTATGTTAAAGAGTTGTAAAACCTCACTCATGAGTAATGGGTGTATGGTCTTTTAAAGAATAAAGTTATCTTAATTTCGAAAATAAGAATGGTTTTATCATTGGATTTAAAATGATAACTTGACTTATAAACAACTTGATTTTGGAAAAGGAGAAGTAACTTGATTTAAAGGTATAGGTTACTTGCTTTTAAAAGAGTAAGACCCTTGGTTTAAAAAGTATATTGCTACTTGACTTCAAAAAGGAAAAAGTGCCTTTGTTTAAAAGGAAGGCACGCTTTTGTCTTAAGATTGGTTTAAAAAGAAGGTATGGAAATTGTTTTGGTTTTACTTTGATGTCGTTTGACTTGAGTTTAAATAATAAGAATCTTGAAGTATTTCAAAAGAGTTATGAATCATTTTTGAAAGAAAAGAAATACTTGGTTTTAAAAGCTTAAGTGTTATACTAGCTTTATGGGAAGTTAGGTATAGCGACTTAAGAAAGATAAAAGGAACGGTTTACTTATTTGTTTATGAAAGTCTTGTATTGATTTCTGGAAAGTATAGTAAGATGGTTTGATAAGTAAACATGTTAGAATGCTACGTGTGTTAGTGTCTTGTGATGTTTGTGTAAAGGGGTTTCCCTTGTTGTGCTTATGTTGTTTAACGATAAGCCGTTATGTTAGTATTGTACCACTCACCTCTTGACATGTTATACCGGGGGTTAAGCTGCCTCACGCGAGGTATACCTCGAGCAATCAGGTGACTATGATTCGAGAATACCTACGCGGGTCGGGGACCTATGCGAGCTACGAGTTCCGTGTTAGTGCGGGAATACCTCACGCGTGCATGTGGCCATGCGACCACGAGTCGGGGCGATGCGGGAGTAGCTACCCTCGACGCGAGGAATACCTCATGCGGGCCTATTTGTGGCCTATGCGAGTCGCGGAAGTTCCAGATTAGACGCGCATTGACATCGCGGCGAGTGGCCGCCGATCATGTGGCGGTCTAGAAAGACCTCGTGATACGCTTTATGGCATTGTTGGTACTGGGTTTTAGTAGTCGGCTATGCCTTCGCATTACCCCGCACGGTTTTATTATGACACAGTGGACCCGGTGTTCATGTGTATTCCTTGGTGCTTTTATATCATAGATCGGCAGTGAGGAAGGAATTCCACGGGCATGATTGATATTGTGGGCATGAGACCCATGGTTATATTTGAGTGATGACTTTGAGGGCGTGAGTCCATGACTTGACATGACTGCTTACATATTGTGTATCGTAAATTGGTTATCATATATGTCTTCTGTTTTATATAGACTATTATGATTTCATTTATGATATCTTCGCCACATACTTGGTACTGTTGATCGACCTCCTTCGGGCTGCTCATGCCGAGGTATCACCGTCGATCCTCGCTCATAGGATCACAGTTCAGCGTTTTGGGAAGCTCCGTTTCTCCGGAGGCTTATCTTTGGTATAGTCCCCTGTTGTTGTAGGTACTTATATTCAGGGGTATGGCGGGGCCCTGTCCCGTCGTTGTTGTTATAACATTCTTAGAGGTCTGTAGTACTGTTATGGGCAGAGTTGTAAAAGGGATGTAACTGTTCGGGTTCAAGTTTTATTTATATATTCAAAAAGGTAACCTTTTTGGTTAGCCTGTTTTCTTATTTCATTATTGTATATCTTGTTTCATGTGTAAGCTTTTATTTCCGCTGATTTTCTCTGATGTTGTATCACTAGGGTGCCCGGGGTAAGGCACCAGTCACGGGCCCGGGGTCGGGTCGTGACAGTTAGCCAGAGGAGGCCACCCCCACCTCGGTATGGTCGTTGTGGTAGGGGTTCTTATGGGGAGTGTCGTACTACTTAGATAGCTTGTTAGGCTTGCGGCGCCAGGCCATTTGCGAAATTGTCCGAACAGAGGTGGCGCGGATGTTACGACTCAGCCTTCGGGATCAGTGGCTGGTTCATCACCTTCTGTAGTTATGCGCCCAGCAGAGCAAGATTTGATTAGAGCGGCAAAGGGAAAGTGAGGCAGTAGTTACAGGGAGATCTTCAGTGTTATACCCCGTATTTCCAGAGTATGTACGTAAGGGCATACGTACAAAAGTTTAGCCTTAAGATAGGCACTATGGACGAAATTGGTGCACAACCCACGAAACGAATTGTTTTCCGACGAAACGTTTTCCAAACTTTGCGTAGGGAAAATTCTGGCTATGTCATTTATAATTTTTGCGGATTTTTTCCGAGAGATGAAATATTTTGGACCAACGAGAGGGTGACACTTGTCACCCTCAAGTGGGCGGTACCTTGGACGATTCTTGGCAAGATTTTGTGGCTTGTTTTGTGGCCTAAAACTTGGGTCAATGTTTGTGAGGGATTTGTGGAGTAGGATAGGGTGCACTTGTGCAAATCTCCACCATACACTTGCCTAACACTTGGCTTCATCTTGGTCCTTGAAATCCCTATAAATACCCCCCTTGAGTTGATGAATTCTTCATCCACAAATCAACTTTCCAAGTCTAAAAATCCCTCCCTCCCTTTGTGTAGTTCTCGCCCAAGCCTCCCCCTCCCCCTTGAGAAGGCCTTGGCCGAAACCACCCCCTCCCCCTTTGTAGTGTCCTAGCCGAGACACACCCCCCTTCCCTTGGAAATTGCTCTCGTCCAAACATACCCCCCTCTTGGTAGAAATACTCTCCAAGTATTGTTACTATCCCCAAAATACCTTAGCCAATCCCTTGTAGTATTTCCAAAGTTACCTCTATACTTAGAGTCCGGAAAATACTACTATACTTCCTTTAGCCACTAAACGAAACCCTAGGAGAAACTTCATTGTTGGTTGAAGTTGTAAGTAGAAGTTGTGTAGAAACTTCTAAGGGTTTCTTGGAGCGGATTGGAGCGTTCAGACAGAGCTAAACCTTGCTCAGGATCGACATTTTTACTTGGATAATTTTGGGCTTATCGAGGTAAATACTCTTGTCCTTCTATTGTAATTGGATATTACACAAAAGAATAATTAAGACTTGAGTATAAGATATAGAAGGATATTACAGAATAGAATTGAACTGTAATCACAGTAGAAGGGTATAACAGAAGAGAATTGAACTGAAATCACATCAGAAGAAATAAAGAAGATTGAACTGTACTTACATAGGACTGTATTTACAGTAGACTTGTGTAGCTTGACGGGTAGGGAGGTGCTGCCCAAATTTCCGTAGAATAAAGAACCCTCTGCTTAGAATAGTCTACAGAGTAGTCTAGACATTGATAGACGTATCTGACTATTATAGGTTGATTCTCTGCGCGCGACATATTCGACTTGGCAGGTGGATTTCGCCGAGGAGGTATGTGATTCTTCCTATACTCTTGAGCATGATATTTTAAGTATATATATAGTACGGTAGACGTACATGTGTTAACTGAACATGGTTTTACTTGACGTCTTTTGACTTGAGTCTAAATAATAAGAATCTTGAAGTCTTTCAGAAGAATTATAAATCATTTTTGAAAGAAGAAGAATATTTGTTTTTAAAACAAAAAGTTTAAGAGTTATACTAGCTTTATGGGAAGTTAGGTATAACGGCTTAAGAGTGATAAAAGGAATAGTTTACTTATGTGTTTATGAAAGACTTGTATTGATTTCCGGAAAGTAAAATAAGATGGCTTGTTGAGTAGACATATTGTGATGCTATGTGTGTTAGTGTCTTGTAACGTTTGTATAAGAGGTTATTCTTATTGTGCTTATGTTGTTTAACGGTAAACCGTTATGTTAGTATTACATCACTCACCTCTTGACATGATACCGGGGTTAAGTCGCCTCCACGCGGGTATACTCAGCGTGCAAGGTGACTATGATTCGAGAATACCTCATGCGGGTCCAGGGGACCTATGCGGAGCTATGAGAGTTCCAGGTTAGTGTGCGGTCCTTGTGGCCATGCGGTCTATATGGCCATGCGGACTACGAGTCCAGGACGATGCCGAAGAGTAGCTACCCTCGATGCGGGGAATACCTCATGCGGGCCTACGTGAGTGGCCTATGCGGATCGCGGAGTCCGTGATTAGGCATGCTTAATGATACTATGGGCGATTGGCCTTGCTTCGATCATTCGCAGCCTAGAAAGAGACACACTGATTTACCTCTTATTGCTCTTGTTTGTGATGTGGCACTATGTGCGGTTACCTTGGTTGTTTCGTACATATTTGTAAAAATTGGTTTTAAAATGATATGATTTCATTTAAGTACTTTACAGTTTCACATACTTGGTACCTGTTGTACTGACCTCCTTCGGGGGGCTGCGTTCATGCCGCAGGTAAAGGGAAGCAGGTAGCGGATCCTCAGTCTTAGGATCTTTTCTTTGGTGTGAGCTCCATCTTCTCCGAGGCTTGACTTTTGGGTATGATCTCCTGTTGTAGATAGTTTTGTACATTCAGGTATGGCGGCCCCGTCCCGCCATAGTTGTTTACTACCCAGAAGTGCAGTAGTCCTATTGTACAGTTGGGATGTAACTGCCAGATTTTGGTTTATATATATATGCCGAAAGGCGACTTTTCTCAGGAACTGTGTCTTAATTTACATTTGTTTCATGTCTTGTTTTTATATTCCGCTGATTACTCTGATGTATGACTACTTGGGTGCCCGGGTAAGGCACCAGTCACGGGCCCTGGAACGGGTCGTGACAAAAGTGGTATCAGAGCAGTTAATCCTCGGAAAGTGTCTACAGACCGTATCTAGTAGAGTCTTGATTATCGGTGTGTTGTGCACCACACCAATAATCAGGAGGCTATAGGATATTTAGGATTGGTTTCCATTCTTCTCACTCTGAGATCGTGCCTTAGAGCTGTGTTATAAGTTGGACCCCTCTAACGTATTCCTTTTCTGTATCAGTTATGCCTCCACGTAAGGCAACCCGGGCCCAGAAGGGCAAGGCAGCCGAGGGAGCTGCTAGTAGGACACCGAGAGTCACGAGGGCTCAGGCCCAGTCTATACCCGAGACGGCGAGTTCCACGACGCCGCCGGCCCCAGCAGGGTTTAGGGCCGCAGTAGTGGCTGATGAGACCACGACTGCATCTCCGCCCCACACCGCGATGAGATGGGTTACGCAGAGATGGCCCGCCATCGCCGAGATCGTGGCCAGACATGAGGATAGGCTGGATGCAGCAGCCCAGCCCAGCAGAAGGTCATGGTTCACCCGAGATCGGACGCTGAGACTACGGGATTTTTTGAGTTGTAGCCCGCCAGAGTTCTACGGGTCGAGGCCTGAGGATGATCCGCAGGAGTTCATCCGTCAGTTACAGAGGATCATGCGAGTGATCAAGGCTTCGGAGACCGAGTCCGTGATCTTCGGTTCACATAGGCTGCGTGATACCGCAGTCGATTGGTTTGATTCGTGGGAGTTATCCCGAGGAGAGCACGCGTCCCCAACTACTTGGGACGAGTTCTCGGAGGCTTTTCTCACTCACTTCTTGCCTCCACAGATGAGGAGGGAACGGGCCGACAGATTTTTGTTGCTGAGACAGAGGACGCACGCCAGGAGTACAACGTTGAGTTCGATTCGTTGGCTCGATATGTCCCTGCGTTGGTAGCAGATATGAAGGACAGGGTGCACCGCTACGTCACCGGGCTAGATGATTATATGGCCGAGTCTTGTGCGGGTTAGCTCTTCAGCCAGGCATGGACATTACCCGCATGCAGGCTCATGCACTTGGATGCGAGGAGCGTAGAGGCCGACGGCCGATGACAACAGCAGAAGGCCGTGGACGGCAGGTCTTTGGTAGCTATCGGTGGACGGCCTCGGCCTAGATTTGCACCACAAACACTCGAGCACTCCTACACCGTCCTCGTGGATACCAGATATTCGAGGGCGCACTCAGGCCCCGGACTTCGAGACGTCCGTAGCAGAGGTGCCGCCGATCGACCACCTCCGTGGCCGATGCGGTAGATCCCATTACGGAATTGTGGTACCGCTCCGAGTTTGTTCTGATGCGCCGGGTCACTTTGCGAGCCTGTCCACCGGGCGGCAGCGCAGGGTGTGGGTCACCACGTTCTTTCGCGGTCTTCATCTCCCCTAGCTTACTCGCCCGAGGGCGTGGTACTCAGGGCCAGCAGGTCGCGCAGAGGTCGTGGCGGGTCTCAGCCTAGCGGTTCTCGTAACCGCATTTATGCCTTGTCCAGCGGCAGACTGTGAGGCGTCGCTCGACGTCACACATGTACCTTATCGGGCCGTTGTGAGGTGTATGCCTTGATAGATCCGGGTTCTACTCTGTCCTATATATCTCCCCTTATTGCTAGTAGGATAGGGATAGAGCCTGTATCCATAGACCCTTTTGAGGTAGCTACGCGATGGCTTATCTGGTAGCTCGGCGAGTATATAGGGCTTGTCCAGTGACTTTATGCAGTCGTCATACCCTAGCCGACTTGGTAGAGCTGGACATGACTGATTTCGATGTGATCATGGGCATGGATTGGCTAGCTTCTTGCTATGCCAATGTAGACTGCAGGGAGAGAGTGGTACGGTTCCAGTTTCGAGCCATTGAGTGAGTGGGAACACCGTGGTCGCCAGGGTAGGTTTATTTCCTACCTCAAGGCTAGAAAGATGGTGCAGAAGGGGTATATCTACCATCTCATTCGGGTGTTCGACATCGAGGTGCGGTACAGATTTTCATCGCCTCGTAGTCGAGAGTTCCCAGATATGTTTCCGGATGACCTCCCGGGTATCCCTCCTGAGAGGGAGATAGAGTTTTGTATCGATGTTGTTACACCCCGTAAGTCCAGGGCATGTAATAGAGAATGTACGAAAGGAAACAAGACTTGGAAATTGGTACGAAAGGAAGAATTGTTCTTCCGACGGAAAATCTTCCGGACGTCGGAAAGGAAAAATGTTCGTTATTGAGAATTGGATTCTCAAAATGCATTATTTGAAGAGTATGGAACTTATTAATATTATGGAAATTTATTTTTACGGATTTGGTCACGTGGGGCCCACCCGGGGAATTTTACGTCTTGTGGGGCCCACGAGGGTTACGGAATTTTATGGACGAATGAGAGGGCGACACGTGGCACCCCCATAAGTGGTCTTGGTCGAATTAGAGGAGGGGTAATTTGGTCATTGAACCTCTTGGAAGATAAGTCTTCAAAGCTTGACATAATTGACTAGTCAACTTGCCACATAAGCTTGATCCATGTGATTTTAATCCTAGCCTCACATTTGTTTAAGTCTAAGCCCTCCAATATGTGTTATATACTAACTAGTAGCAAGACTAGCTCATTTTAACACTTAGAGAAATTAGAAGACCTTGTGTTCTTCAAGAAAGCTCTCGGCTTTGTCCCTCTTCCAACAAGAAAATTTTGTGATTTTGATCCATTAGCCACAAGACTTTAACCCAATGTTCCTAAGGGTGTTGTAAGGTTATCTCAATAGAAAGATTTCGGAAAAAACGTATTTTTACGTTAGTCGCAAGGCGGAAACTAAGTGAGTTCTTCAACTTTGAAGATGGAACTTGAAGATGGGTTCTTCATAGGCCTCTAAGGAGTGCTTGGAGCGGATTGGAACTTATGGAGCGAGCTAAGAATTTCTAAGGAGCGACTTTGGATCTTGGAAATTTTAAGGGCTTTGAAAGGTATAATTTTGTCGTTTTAGTAGTTAAGACTTACTTATTGTTGTAGCTATGGATTTTAGCAAGCATGTGTTATATAGTATGAAGTTTGATATGTTTATTGGCTATTGGAACCCTAATCCGAAAACTAGCATGTTTAGCTTTAAGATTGGAATTCAAGTTGATTATTAGTTTAAGTCGTCGCATGTTGAATAAAGAAGGAAATTATAGTTGTTGAAGTGGTTTATAACTATATAACATGTTGACCTAAGAACTTGAAATTGGAAAAGGATTGGAAAAGACGTAGTGTGATTGGTTATATGTTGGCCGAGAATGGCTAGTGAAGTATTATACTATTTCGTATGAATTGTGGGGCGGAATTTTTACACGTATTGTAAGGCGTGTAATCCCCTTTGTTTGGTTGTTGTTTGGAGCCTTAAATGTGGCTTGTTGGTTATTGTATTCGGCCTTGAAAAAGGTGGCAAAGTGAGTAGAAACAAAGGAAGTGCTGCCCGATTTTCCGTAGAATTAGAGACCAAATACTTAGTATTATTCTACATAGAGACTAGAAGTTGATAGTCTTGTTGTGACCATTATAGGTTGAAACTTCTACGTACGGCGTATTCGGCTTAGCTTGTGGATATTAGCCGAAAAGGTATGTGAACTATCTCCTCTTCTAGCATGATTCCTTAGAATAAAGAAAGTAAGTTCTACTCCTTGAATGATCCATTCCTTGCTTGTATTTGGATTGCCTAAAATAGAATTTGTTCTATGTACTTCCTTGAGTGTACTTTGATGTTTAAATTGTAAGTAGTATAATCCATTTCCTTAGGGAAGTTTGGATTCTTAAAAGTGAAGGTATTTTTCTTAAAGTACATAGAGACTTGAAAAGGAAGTGGTTTCCAAATCTTTTGGCTAGTGCCTTAGTTCTAAAACCTAAAGGTCATTATAATGACTTTAGGGGAGTCAAAGGAGTGATTTACTTATTTGATTTAAAAGAGGAGAAATGACATGATTTAAGAGAAGTAACTTGCGTTAAGGGTGAAGTTACTTGAGGTTTAAAAAGTAGAAGAAAACTTGTTTTCTAACTATTAAGAGACTTGAAGTATTTTGAAAGTTAAGAACTTGATTTGTAAGTATGTGATACTTGGTTTTAATAGTATAAGTCTCTTGGTTATTGAAGGAAGGGATATTTAAAACCATAAAGGGTTATAACGGCTTTATGGGAAGTTGGTTATAACGGCTTTATGGAAGGTTTAGAAAGTTGTCTATTTTGATTAAATCGGCATAAGTTGCATAGATTGTGAAAATTTGGAGTTACTTGATTTCAAGCTTTGAAATGAGTTTTCTAAAAGTGTAGTAACTTACTTTGAAAAATAGACACGCCTTGATACTACGGGTGTTAGTATCTTGGGGCTTTACATAGAAAGGAGTCTTTTATAAAGGAATGTACGTACGTAGTACTTTGGCTTGTTAAAAGAGAATTATTCTATGTATGCCTTGATTAGTACTTTGGCTTGTTAAAAGAGAATTATTCTAAGTGTGTCTTGATAAGTACTTTGGCTTGTTAAAAGAGAATTATTCTATGTATAACTTGATTAGTACTTTGGCTTGATAAATTGAGGATTTGTCTAAGTGTGCCTTGATAAGTACTTTGGCTTGTTAAAAGAGAATTATTCTAAGTGTGCCTTGATAAGTACTTTGGCTTGTTAAAAGAGAATTATTCTATGTATGCCTTGATTAGTACTTTGGCTTGATAAATTGAGGATTTGTCTAAGTGTGCCTTGATAAGTACTTTGGCTTGTTAAAAGAGAATCATTCTATGTATGCCTTGATTAGTACTTTGGCTTGTTAAAAGAGAATTATTCTAAGTGTGCCTTGATAAGTACTTTGGCTTGTTAAAAGAGAATCATTCTATGTATGCCTTGATTAGTACTTTGGCTTGATAAATTGAGAATTTGTCTAAGTATGCCGTGATAAGTACTTGGGCTTGTTAATTGAGAATTGCCTATGTGTGCTGGAAATAGCCGGTTGTGTGCTATTGGTATATCAGTGGTTTCGGGGTCATTCCCCGGGTTTGTGGCATTTGCATAATTCCGTGGATTTGCTACCCACGATGCGAGGAATACCTCATGCGAGTCCGTAGGGCTTATGCGGGTGAAATAGTCCCATGCGGGCGGGTCCAACCTATGCGAGGAATACCTCATGCGAGTCCGTAGGCGGCTTATGCGCGGGTGAAATAGTCCTATGCGAGAATACCTAATGCGGGTCCTAAAGGGCTTATGCGGGTGAAATAGTCCCATGCGGGCGGGTCCAGCCTATGCGAGGAATACCTCACGCGGGTCCACGCGACCTATGCGGGTGAAATAGTCCCAGGAATAGGATTGCTAAATGATACTGCGGGCGGATGGTCCTACTTGATCATGAGCTTCCTAGTTTATATTGTAAGGATACTACTGTTTACTCTCATTGTTAGTAAGGCACAATGTGTTGTATTTTGATTATCATATATGTCCCCGGATTTGTTTGTGTTACCCTTTGGTCATGCTTTTACGAGGTGGGATTCTGGGGCATGAGACCACGAGGTATTGAGGACACAGGTGGGACTTGGTGTTCATGTATCCTTATTGGTGTTATTACATCATGGACTGCCGGCAGTGAGGAAGGATTCCACGGGCATGATTGATATTATGGGCGTGAGATCCATGGTTATATTGAGTAATGACTTTGAGGGCCTGCGTCCCTGACTTAATATGACTGCTTATGTGTTATGTACTGTAGGTTGGCTATCATACATGTCTCGGTGTTATTTAGATGCTATGATTTTATTACGCATTTCATCGCTCACATACTTGGTACATTCTTCATCGACCTCCTTCGAAGTGCGTTCATGCCGCAGTTTAGGTACGCAGATTCGGTGATCGGCAGTGTAGATCCGCTCGTGGTTTTGGATAAGCTCCTTCTATTCCTGAGTTTATCTTTGGTATATGTCCTTCAAGATGCTTTGTATAGTTTGGGGTACGGCGGGGCCTTGTCCCGTCATAGTTCAGTTTAACTCCTAGAGGTCTGTATTCATATGTGGGATTGGAATCATGTACGGTGTAGTGTCTTTTGTTTATGTATATATGGCAGCCTTGTCGGCTTTGCCCTTGCACGTACGTTTGTTTTAAAAAAAAATGAGGTGTTATTTCAGTTCCGCAGCTTACTTGTATTGTTAAGGTAGAAGGGTGCCCAGGTAGGGCACCACCACGCCCGGGTTCGGTGTGACAGAGTGGTATCAGAGCGATACCTCGGAATGTCTACGACCGTGTCTAGTAGAGTCTTGATTATCGGTGTGTTGCGCGCCACACCCATAAACAGGAGGCTACATGACATTTAGGAGTTGGTTTCTATTCTTTTCACTCTAAGATCGTGCCATAGAGCTGTGTTAGTAAGAAAATTCCTCTCTGACGTATTGTTGTGTTACAGTATGCCTCCAAGGAGGGCAACAATGCCAGAAGGGCAAAGGAGTAGGAGCTACTAGTCGGACTCAGAGAGTTGATAGGGCTTATGCCTGTGGTACACCCGGATGTTGTTCAAGCGGCGAAGTTCTTCGCCTGTTTTTAGGCCCCAAGCACGAGCCTCCGTTTCGGTTAGGAGAAGACTATAGGGTCAGCGAGGCCGGTGTGTTATTGACCAAGATAGCGGTGCTAGCAGTTGTAAGTGATAGTACCCCAGAGGTAGGGATACTTTGATTAGTAAGTGAGAAGTAAGAATGTTGACAAGAATGATAGGTGAACTGAGACTATAGTTTATAAAGTTCACAAGTTGTAATTGCCCTGTTATACCCCGTATTCTCAGGGTATGTATGCGAGGACGTACGTACGAGAGCACGACAAAAAATTGGAAAGGAAGAAAGAGGTAATTTTTTTTCCACGGAAAAAGTTTCCGGTTTTTGTAAAGAAAAATGTTCGTTGATGGGAATTGGGTTCCCAGATTTGGAATATGGGCTTCTTAAATTATATTAGAATTTTGAGATTTTATTTTGAAATGGTCACGTGGGCCCACGGAGAAATTTACTGATTTTGTGGGCCCACTTTGTTTTGAGATTTTGGCCATTGTGGATATTTTTGGAAGACGTTTTATGAGGGCCAATAGGTGGGTGACACGTGTCACCCCGCCAGGTGGCTTGGCCGGTTACCTTTGTGCACAACACTTGCAGAGTCGTTTACGACGAAGCGCTTTTGCGTAACTTGCGAAGGAAAATTCGGCTATGTCGTTTTGTATTTTTGCGGATTTTTCCGAGCGCGGAACATTTTGGAACAAGAGGTGACACTTGTCACCCTCGCCGACGCCAGAAGCGGTTTGGCCTTGGCCGTAGATCGGTGCCTTGTTGTGGCATTGTTTTGTGCAATGTTTTGTGCAATGTTTGTGGCTTGTTTTGTGGAGTAGGGACTAGGGTGCACTTGGCTTGATCTTGGCCTTACACTTTCCTTGCACATGGCAGATCTTGGCCATTGGTTGGCCTTTGGTTTTGCTATAAATACCCCTAAGCTTGAAGACTTCTTCATCCAAAAATCTTCCAAGTCTCGAGTCCCTCTCCTCCCTTTGAGTGTGTTCTCGTCCTAAGCCTTCCTCCCATGAGTGGCCTTGTGGCCGAGAGCCTCCTCCCCTTTGTGGTGCTAGCATGGGTACCCCTAGCCTAGTTGTTTCGTATAATACACCCTCTTGGTAGAAATACTCTCAGTATTGTTATAATGCCCAAAATACCTTAGCCTTTACCTTGTTGTATTCCAAAAGTTACCTCTATACGTAGAGCCCTAAATACTACCTTTTGTCCTTTTAGTCTCAAACCGAAACCCTAAGGAAATCTTCATAGTTGGTCAAGTATTTGAGTAGAAGTTGGTTAGAACTTCTGGGTTGTTTGGAGCGGATTGGAGCGCACTGAGTAGAGCTAAACCTTGCTCAGATCGACATTATAATTTGGATAATTTTGGGCTTGTCGAGGTAAATATTCTTGTCCCCTTATTGTAATTGGAGATTACATGTAGTAGGAATATATAGTTGAGGTATACTATATATAGAATGAACATTATTTACGCGCAATGTCTTTTGACTTAAGCTGAATTTAAAGAAGAGAATCAATCGTAATTACATGGGGCGTATCTGACATGAGACTTGTGTAGCATTGTTGTGTAGTAGAATGGTACACGTCCGTAAACGATGTAAACCCCTCGGTTGGCTTGGTAGCCGCCTCGATAGAGAGGAGATTTACGCTATGTGGGGAGGTCCGCGAATTTTCGTAGAGAAATGGAACCTTGTGTTTTGAAGTTAATAGACGTTTGTGACCTTTTTAGGTGAAAGTACTAAGAGTAGCGATTCTACTTGAGGAGTGGAAAGGGCTAGCAAGGTTGTAGTACTTGAGCATTTTGCTTATCGTCGATACTCGCCGCGAGGTATGTGAACCTCTTCCTATCTGTTCTAGCATGATATGTGTGTAACTATGTACGGTGGACGTCAGTGTACTAAGTGTATTTGTTTGGTTTAAACATAAAGTGTTATAACGGCTTTATGGGAAGTTGGTTATAACAGCTTTATGTAGGTAAGAAAATAGTTTACTGATGGTAGAAGTTAAAAGACTTGATCTGATAAGATAAGAGACATAACTTATTTGTTTTAATGTGGATGTTGTGTGAAACCTCATTCGTGAGTAATGAGTACTTGGTTTTTAAAGGGATAATGTTTTACTGATTTCGGGAATCGAACGTATCGACTGCACCACCGCAGCGTTAATAAAGGAAAATGTATTGAATAATGATGTATTGTATTAAAACCAAGAGAAACCTCCATCCGCATAGAGCTAAGATGAGACAAAATGATATTACATTTTCTAGATCACGGTCATTGTAATAAGATCGTTATAAACAAGAATAAACTACTCACATATATGACATATGTTACTCAATTGTTTTAAAAGAGATTAAGACTATGAATTATGAAACCTTTCTAAAATAAGTGACTTGAGCATTTGAAATTAGGCAAACTTGAACGCTTGGAAAATAATGTTGTTACTTGATTTTACAAAAGGGAAGTGTCTTGTTTACTTAAAAAGATAGTCACGATTTTTATACTACGGGTGGTGTGACTTATGTGAAAGTACTTTGAGTTGTGTGAAATTTGCCTATGCTTGTGATGATAGCCTTTGTTGTACAAGTGTTGTATTTACGTTACCGCGTCTCGATAGAGGCGCTGACTTATTGAGAACTTACTTGACGCGTCTTTGGCATGACGAGAATTCCACGCATGTTTCCATTTTAATTATCGTCTTGTTGTCGATGTTACATAGACATGTCTACACCGAGGTAGAATTCGGGCATGCCACGCGCAGGTTGATCACCCAAAGATATTGTTGATGATGTCACATGGACGTGTCTACACCGAGGTAGAATTCCGGCACGTGGCCGCCGGGCATTGGTATTATTGTTGCATCATGGACATGTCTACACCGAGGCGTAATTCCGGGCATGCGCCATGACGCGAACATGATTGATGTTGGGCGTGAGACCCATAGTTATATTTGAGTGATGACTTGAGACGTGAGTCCTCGATCGACATGATCGCTTATGTTGGAATCAGAGTTTGGTTATCATACATGTCTCCCGCTTTATATAGACTAGTATGATTTCATTTACGATTTTACGCTTTCACATACTTGGTACTGTTAGATCGACTTTCGGGCCGCGTCATGCCGCAGTAGAGGTACATCGGCCGTGGATCCTCGCTCTAGGATCACGCCAAAGCATATCGGGAAGCTCCGCTTTCTCCGAGGCTTATCTTTTGCATGTGTTCCCGAGTTGTAGGTTCTTGAACATTCGTGGTATGGCGGGGCCCCGTCCCCGCCATAGTGTTGTAAATCTTAGAGGTGCAGAGAACTGTGGCGTGGTTGTAAAAGGATTAAACTGCTCGTGTTTTATGTATATATCAAGGCAACCGCTTTGGTTGGCCTGCTTATTATTATATCTCTTGTTTCATGACTCATGTGTTATGTTCCGCTGATTTTCTCGATATATGTATCACTAGGGTGCTCGGGTAAGGCACGACCACGCCCGACGGGGTGTGACAAAGTGGTATCAGAGCGATTAGTCCTCGGAAAGTGTCTAGGCATCGTGTCTAGTAGAGTCTTGATTATCGGTGTCAGGCACCACATCTATAATCGGGAGGCTATAGGACATTTAGGATTGGTTTCATTCTTCTCATTCCGAGATCGTGCCTTAGAACCGTTGTAAGTTGGACCCTCCGACGTATCTCATTTTTACCGCTATGCCTCCGCGAAGGCAACCAGAGCCTGATGGGCAAGGCAGCCGAGGGTGTCGCTAGTGAGATACAGAGGAGTACGAGGCGCAGCCCGCACATGACCGAGGTTGTGCTTCAGACGGCGGGTTTCAGGACGCCGCCAAATTTCAAAGAGAGGTTAGAGTCGCAGAATGGTCAGCCGAGACCGAAGCACTGAGCCTCCACCCCACACCGGGGCGCGAGGAGATGGGTTACAAGGAGATGGTTCGGCTGGCCGAGGTCGTGGCCGATATGAGATAGGCCGGACGCAGCAGCCTGGCCCAATAGCACGATGGTTCGCCCCGAGCAGATAGTTTGAGGCTACGGGACTTTCTGAGTTGTAGCCCGCCAGAGTTTTATGGGTCGAGGCCTGAGGATGATCCGCAGGAGTTCATCCGGCAGTTACAATGGGTCATGAGAGTGATCAAGGCTTCGGAGACCGAGTCGGTGGTCTTAGGTTCGCATCGGCTGCGTGATACCGCAATGACCGTTTGATTCGTGGGAGTTGTCCCGGGGAGAGCATGCGCTCCCAGAATTATGGGACGAGTTCTCAGAGGCATTCCTCACTCACTTCTTGCCTCCGCAGATGAGGAGGGCACGGGCCGAAAGATTTGTGATCTTTGAGGCAGCAGAGGCGATAGCTCGGGAGTACAACGTAGCTTTGACTCGTTGGCTCAGATGTCCCCGCTTTAGTGGCAACCATGGAGGATAGAGTGCACCGCTACGTCACGGATTAGATGATTGCTTGACAGAGGCTTGTTCGAGTGTAGCTCTTCACCGGCATGGACATTGCCCGCATGCAGCTCATGCACCGGATGTGAGGCACGAGAGGTCGACGGAATGACCAAGATCGCCAGAAGAGGCGAGAACAACAGGTCCTTTGGTGACTTTCGAGGCGGACCGCCTCAAGAAAGATACTAGTTTTGTACCTCCGCCCGGGCAGAGTGGTCCTCCACAACCTTCAGAGCATCCAGAGTATTCGGAGCAGTCGTGGCTCCAAGGGTTCAGTTTCGCGGAAGTAAGTGTTGGCGGACGCGTCACCCCTACCTCTGTGGTCGATGTGGTAGACCGCATTTCGGGAGTGTCGTAGTGCCAAGGGAGCTTGCTATTTTGCGCCAGCGGGGCCATTTTGCGAGGAATGTCCGACCAAGGGTAGCACGGATGTTACGACTCACCTTCAGATCGATGGCTGGTTCATCACCTTCACTACGCGCCGCAGGCGTGACCGTGATTAAGCGGTAGAGACAGTATATCCTTAACCCTCTAGAGTTTTGTATACCGATGTGTTTTAGTGTTATGTTCGATAGCTTTATGCTAAATGTGATTTAGACACCTGGTTATTGTAGAAGGGTAAGTATGGGGGCATGGTAAGTGTGAACCCTAGACTGTCACGATTGAGACCTTAGAGGTAAGGTCGTCTTGAGTAAAGATTCGTTTTATGTTTGACC
Source organism: Przewalskia tangutica (assembly GCA_029844215.1). Classification (NCBI taxonomy): domain Eukaryota; kingdom Viridiplantae; phylum Streptophyta; class Magnoliopsida; order Solanales; family Solanaceae; genus Przewalskia; species Przewalskia tangutica. The sequence goes on along the minus strand of CM056722.1, from coordinate 64,024,077 downwards.
TTTATCAGAGTGCGTAGTATACGTGGGTTTTATTTGTGTGATAAGTCCATGGGTAGTGTGAGATGGAAGTGGTAGCTTTCATGATGTGATTTAGCAGGATTATTCCGTGTCGGGAACGAGGGCTTGACGCGATTGTGGTCGGGTTGAGGGCGTCATACGGTCAACCCATAGCCCGGATTAAGGTGGGGTCAGTTCTGGGTGGTCCCGCCAGTGGTAGGGTCACGAGGATGCTAGGCCCAAGTTTGTATGATCATCGATGAGTTCGTGGACGCGTTCACCGAGCGTTCGTAAAGGCCGGAATGGCCTTAAGGAAGTTCGAGGTTAGTAAGATGACCAAGTTCGAGGTAGTGACTCCGCAGATTTTCGAACGGAAGTAATGACTGAAGTATGGTACGATCGGGAAAGTTCAAGTGTTCGAGAAGGGCACGACGAGTAAGGAAAGAAGAGGACGTGTGTTATTTCGCGCGCAAGCCGTGGCGTTGGCAACTTGTTAGAGAACTTCATCGATATCCGCTTGAGAAGGAACATTCGACGAATGTTTCTAAGAGGAGAATGTTATACCCGTATTCTCGTGGTATGTATGCGAGACGCACGTGAGAGCACGCATAAAAATTGGAAAGGAAGAAAGAGGTGATTTTTTCCACGGAAAAAGTTTAGGCTTTTTGTAAAGAAAATGTTCGTTGATGGGAATTGGGTTCCCAGATTTGGAATATGGGCTTCTTAAATTATATTAGAATTTTGAGATTTTATTTTCTGAATGGTCACGTGGGCCCACGGAGAAATTTACGGTTTTGTGGCCCACTTTGTTTTGAGATTTTGGCCATTGTGGATATTTTTCTGAAGACGTTTTATGAGGCCAATAGGTGGGTGACACGTGTCACCCCGCCTAGGTGGCTTGGCCGGTTACCTTTGTGCACAACACCCTTAGAGTCGTTTTCCGACTAAACGCTTACAGAACTTGCGGCGGAAAATTCCGGCTATGTCGCTTTGTATTTTTGCGGATTTTTCCGGCGAACATTTTGGGCCAACAAGAGGGTGACACTTGTCACCTCTGGGCGACGCCAGGGCGGGCCTCGCCGATTGGTGCCTTGTTGTGGCATTGTTTTGTGCAATGTTTTGTGCAATGTTTTGTGGCTTGTTTTGTGGAGTAGGGACTAGGGTGCACTTGGCTTGATCTTGGCCTTACACTTGCCTTGCACATGGCTTGATCTTGGCCATTGGTTGGCCTTTGGTTTTGCTATAAATACCCCTAAGCTCAAGACTTCTTCATCCAAAAATCTTCCAAGTCTTGAGTCCCTCTCCCTCCTTTGAGTGTGTTCTCGTCCTAAGCCTTCCTCCCCTTGAGTGGCCTTGTGGCCGAGAGCCTCCCTCCCCTTGTGGTGCTAGCCATGGGTACCCCTAGCCTAGTTGTTTCGTATAATACACCCTCTTGGTAGAAATACTCTCAGTATTGTTATAATGCCCAAAATACCTTAGCCTTTACCTTGTTGTATTCCAAAAGTTACCTCTATACGTAGAGCCGGAAATACTACCTTTTGTCCTTTTAGTCTCAAACCAAACCCTAAGGAAATCTTCATAGTTGGTTGAAGTATTTGAGTAGAAGTTAGTTAGAACTTCTAAGGGTTGTTTGGAGCGGATCGAGCGACGAGTAGAGCTAAACTTGCTCAGATCGACATTATAATTTGGATAATTTTGGGCTTGTCGAGGTAAATATTCTTGTCCCTTATTGTAATTGGAGATTACATGTAGTAGGAATATATAGTTGAGGTATACTATATATAGAACTGAACATTATTTGTGCAAATGTCTTTTGACTTAAGCCCGAATTTAAAGAAGAGAATCGAATCAGAATTACATAGGTATCAGACATGAGACTTGTGTAGCATTGTTGTAGTAGAATGGTACACGTCCCAAGACGATGTAAACCCCTCGGTTGGCTTGGTAGCCTACCGATAGAGGAGAGATTTACGCTGTGTGGGGAGGGAGTCTTTGCGAATTTTCAGTAGAGAAATGGAACTTGTGTTTGAAGTTAATAGACGTTTGTGACCTTTTAGGTGAAAGTACTAAGAGTAGCGTATTCTACTTGAGGAGTGGAAAGGGCTAGCGTTGTAGTACTTGAGCATTTTGCTTATTGTCGATACTCGCCGCAGGTATGTGAACCTCTTCCTATCTGTTCTAGCATGATATGTGTGTAACTATGTAGTACGGTGGACGACAGTACTAAGTGTATTTGTTTGGTTTAAACATAAAGTGTTATAACGCTTTATGGAAGTTGGTTATAACCTTTATGTAGGTAAGAAAATAGTTTCTTGATGGTAGAAGTTAAAAGACTTGATCCGATAAGATAAGAGACTTAACTTATTTGTTTTAATGGATGTTATGTGAAACCTCATTCGTGAGTAATGAGTACTTGGTTTTTAAAGGGATAATGTTTTACTGATTTCGGAAATCAGAATGTGTATCGACAGACCACTGCAGCGTTAATAAAGGAAAATGTATTGAATAATGATGTGTTGTATTAAAACCAAGAGAAACCTCCATGCGTAGAAGCTAAGATGAGACAAAATGATATTACATTTTCTAGATCACGGTCATTGTAATAAGATCGTTATAAACAAGAATAAACTACTCACATATATGACATATGTTACTCAATTGTTTTAAAAGAGATTAAGACTATGAATTATGAAACCTTTCTAAAATAAGTGACTTGAGCATTTGAAATTAGGCAAACTTGAACGTTTGGAAAATAATGTTGTTACTTGATTTTACAAAGGGAAGTGTCTTGTTTACTTAAAAAGATAGTCACGATTTTATTTTTATACTACGGGTGGTGTGACTTATGTGAAAGTACTTTGAGTTATGTGAAACTTGCCTATCTTGTGGATGATAGCCTTTGTTGTACGTTGTATTTACGTATTCTGGCTCTCGATAGGTAGGTTGACTTGTCGAGAACTTACTTGGGCGTCTTTGGCGTGTGGAGAATTCCACGGTATGTTTCCATTTTAATTCTTGTCTTGTTGTCGATGTTACATAGGCATGTCTACACCGAGGTAGAATTCGGGGCATGTGGCCGTGCGCGTGGTTGATCACCCGATATATTGTTGATGATGTCACGTGGGCGATGTACACCGAGGTAGAATTCAGGGGCGTGGCCATGGGGCATTGGTATTATTGTTGCATCATGGACATGTCTGCACACCGAGAATTGGGCATGCGGCGCCATGACGCTAACATGATTGATGTTGTGGCGTGAGACCCGTAGTTATATTTGAGTGATGACTTGAGGACGTGAGTCCTCGATCGACATGATCGCTTATGTTGTGAATCGTAGTTTGGTTATCATACATGTCTCACACTTTATATAGACTAGTATGATTTCATTTACGATATTACTGATTTCACATACTTGGTACATTGTCTTGACCTCGCTTGAGGCTGCGTTCACGCTGCAGTGAGGTACACGGCCGTGGATCCTCGCTCTTAGTATCACGCCAAAGATATTGGGAAGCCCGTTTCTCCTGAGGCTTATCTTTTGGTATGTTCTCGAGTTGTAGGTTCTTGAACATTCGTGGTATGGCGGCCCTGTCCGTCATAGTGTTGTAAATCTTAGCAGTGTGCAGAACTATTGTGGCGGGGTTGTAAAAGGATTAAACTATTCGTGTTTTATGATATACCTAAGGCAACTGCTTTGGTTGCTATTTATTATTATATCTCTTGTTTCATGACTCATGTGTTATGTTCCGTGATTTTCTACGATATATGTATCACTAGGTGCGGGGTAAGGCACCCAGGCACGATCCCGACCAGGGTGTGACACGCCCATGACAGTGTAAGACCAATATGGAAGATTATGCAGTAGAAATACTTTGGCTTATGTGGCCGAACCTCTGTGAATAGGGATAGGGTAAAAGTACCTTGAGATAAGAGAGATTTATTCGGACTAAGAGCGAGAAGTTAAGTGTGGCGATGAGTCGGGTTATAGACTCATTTCGGGTCAACCGATAGTATGGAATCGGGTGATGTCGATTAGAAATAGTCCGTTAAGTGATAGGGTCACGGTATGCAGCCCAAGTTTAGTTATCGTTATGCGAGTTTGTGGGCGCAGCGTTCACAGGAACTAGGTCGTAAGGACCGAGAAAAGCCTTATCGGGAATGTATGTAACAATATGGCCAAGTTGGTTAGTAACTCAGGATGAGAACGTAAGCAGAATTTGAGATTTTGTATGTACTAGATGAGTTTGAAATCTGAGAAAGTATGACAAGTAAGGAAAGAAAGGAACCTCTCGGGGATCCCGTGTTTGAGGAGACTGTAACCTTCGAGTTTTGTGAGAAGGGGGTCGCGAACGGAAGGGTCCATTGATATGTTTACGTATGTTGTGGTGGCCATGTGGCGTCGTTAGTCTTGTGCATTTGATTGATAGGCATAGTATAGAGATTGTAGGAGTGTGTATAGCAGCAGCAATCGACTAAGAACATTCGGGGGCGAATGTTTCTAAGGGGAAGAATGTTACACCAAGTAAGTCGAGCATGTAATAGAGAATGTGCGAAGGAAACAAGACTTGAAATTAGTGCGAAAGGAAGAATTGTTCTTCCGACGGAAAATCTTCGGACGTCGGAAAGGAAAAATGTTCGTTATTGAGAATTGGATTATCACAATGCATTATAGGAAGAGTATGGAACTTATTAATATTATGGAAATTTATTTTTACTGATTTGGTCACGTGGGGCCAACTCAAGGAATTTTACGTCTTGTGGGGCCCACGAGGGTTACGAAATTTTATGGATGAATGAGAGGCGACCATTGGCACCCCGTAAGTTGTCTTGGTCGAATTAGAGGAGGGTAATTTGGTCATTGAACCTCTTGGAAGATAAGTCTTCAAAGCTGGCATAATTGACTAGTCAACTTGCCGCGTAAGCGATCCATGTGATTTTAATCCTAGCCTCACATTTGTTTAAGTCTAAGCCCTCCAATATGTGTTATATACTAACTAGTAGCAAGACTAGCTCATTTTAACACTTAGAGAAATTAGAAGACCTTGTGTTCTTCAAGAAAGCTCTCGGCTTTGTCCCTCTTCCAACAAGAAAATTTTGTGATTTTGATCCATTAGCCACAAGACTTTAACCCAATGTTCCTAAGGGTGTTGTAAGGTTATCTCAATAGAAATATTTCGGAAAAACATATTTTTACGTTAGTCGCAAGGCGGAAACTAAGTGAGTTCTTCAACTTTGAAGATGGAACTTGAAGATGGGTTCTTCATAGGCCTCTAAGGAGTGCTTGGAGCGGATTGGAACTTATGGAAAGGAGCTAAGAATTTCTAAGGAGCGACTTTGGATCTTGGAAATTTTAAGGGCTTGAAAGGTATAATTTTGTCGTTTTAGTAGTTAAGACTTACTTATTGTTGTAGCTATGGATTTTAGCAAGCATGTGTTATATAGTATGAAGTTTGATATGTTTATTTGCTATTGGAACCCTAATCCGAAAACTAGCATGTTTAGCTTTAAGATTGGAATTCAAGTTGATTATTAGTTTAAGTCGTCGCATGTTGAATAAAGAAGGAAATTATAGTTGTTGAAGTGGTTTATAACTATATAACATGTTGACCTAAGAACTTGAAGTGGAAAAGGATTGGAAAAGGCGTGAGTGTGATTGGTTATATGTTGGCGAGAATGGCTAGTGAAGTATACTATTTCGTATGAATTGTGGGCGGAATTTTTACACGTATTGTAGGCGTGTAATCCCCTTTGTTTGGTTGTTGTTTGGAGCCTTAAATGTGGCTTTTGGTTATTGTATTGACCTTGAAAAGGTGGCAAAGTGAGTAGAAACAAAGGAAGTCCCAGATTTTCTGGTAGAATTAGAGATCAAATACTTAGTATTATTCTACATAGAGACTAGAAGTTGATAGTTTTGTTGTGACCATTATAGGTTGAAACTACGTGCGGCGTATCGGCAGCTTGTGGATATTAGCGAAAGGTATGTGAACTATCTCATAACTCTAGCATGATTCCTTAGAATAAAGAAAGTAAGTTCTACTCTTGAATGATCCGTTCCTTGCTTGTATTTGGATTACCTAAAATAGAATTTGTTCTATGTACTTAATGAGTGTACTTTGATGTTTAAATTGTAAGTAGTATAATCCGTTTCCTTAGGAAAGTTTGGATTCTTAAAAGTGAAGGTATTTTTCTTAAAGTACAGAGACGTGAAAAGGTGGTTTCCAAATCTTTTGGCTAGTGCCTTAGTTCTAAAACCTAAAGGTCATTATAATGACTTTAGGGAGTCAAATAAGTGATTTACTTATTTGATTTAAAGAGGAGAAATGACGTGATTTAAGAGAAGTAACTTGCGTTATGGGTGAAGTTACTTGAGGTTTAAAAGTAGAAGAAAACTTGTTTTCTAACTATTAGAGACTTGAAGTATTTTGAAAGTTAAGAACTTGATTTGTAAGTATGTGATACTTGGTTTTAATAGTATAAGTCTCTTGGTTATTGAAGGAATGGATCGCACAAAACCATAAAGGGTTATAACGGCTTTATGGGAAGTTAGTTATAACGGCTTTATGGAAGGTTTAGAAAGTTGTCTATTTTGATTAAATCGGCATAAGTTGCCTAGATTGTGAAAATTTGGAGTTACTTGATTTCAAGCTTTGAAATGAGTTTTCTAAAAGTGTAGTAACTTACTTTGAAAAATAGACACGCCTTGATACTACGGTGTTAGTATCTTGGGGCTTTACATAGAAAGGAGTCTTTTATAAAGGAATGCGTGCGTGTAGTACTTTGGCTTGTTAAAGAGAATTATTCTATGTATGCCTTGATTAGTACTGGCTTGTTAAAAGAGAATTATTCTAAGTGTGCCTTGATAAGTACTTTGTCTTGTTAAAAGAGAATTATTCTATGTATAGCAGTTAGTACTTTGGCATGATAAATTGAGGATTTGTCTAAGTGTGCCTTAATAAGTACTTTGGCTTGTTAAAGAGAATTATTCTAAGTGTGCCTTGATAAGTACTTTGGCTTGTTAAAGAGAATTATTCTATGTATGCCTTGATTAGTACTTTGGCTTGATAAATTGAGGATTTGTCTAAGTGTGCCTTGATAAGTACTTTGGCTTGTTAAAGAGAATCGTTCTATGTATGCCTTGATTAGTACTTTGGCTTGTTAAAAGAGAATTATTCTAAGTGTGCCTTGATAAGTACTTTGGCTTGTTAAAAGAGAATCATTCTATGTATGCCTTGATTAGTACTTTGGCTTGATAAATTGAGAATTTGTCTAAGTATGCGTGATAAGCCTTGGGCTTTAGTGAAATTGCCTATGTGTCTTGAAATAGCGGTTGTGTGCTATTGGTATATCGGTCGTTGGGTCATTCGGGTTTGTGGCATTGCATAATTAGTGGATTTGCTACCCGCGAGGAATACCTCATGCGAGTCCGTAGGGCTTTCTTGGGTGAAATAGTCCCGTGCGAGTGGTCCGGACCTATCACGAGGAATACCTCGCGAGTCCGTAAGGGCTTATCGCGGGTGAAATAGTCCTATGCGAGGAATACCTCATGCGGGTCGAAAGGGCTTATGCGGGTGAAATAGTCCCGTGCGGCGGGTCCGACCTATGCGAGGAATACCTCGCGCAGGTCCGCGCGACTATCACGGGTGAAATAGTCGAGGAATAGGATTGCTAAATGATCTTTGCCAGGCGGATGGTCCTGCTGATCATGAGCTTCCTAGTTTATATTATGAGATACTCATTTACTCTGCATTTGTTAGTAAGGCACAATGTGTTGTATTTTGATTATCATATATGTCCGGTTGTTTGTGTTACCACTTTGGTCATGCTTTTACGAGGTGGGATTAGGGCATGGGACCACGAGTATTGAGGACACAGTGGGACTTAGTGTTCATGTATCCTTATTGGTGTTATTACATGTCATGGAGCGTGATGAGGAAGGATTCCGCGCATGATTGATATTATGGGCGTGAGACCCGGTTATATTAGTAATGACTTTGAGGGCTGCGTCACGACTTGATATGGCCGCATGTGTTATGCTTGTAGGTTGGATATCATACATGTCTCTGTGTTATTTATTCGCTATGATTTTATTCACGTACTGCATTCACATACTTGGTACATTCTTGCGTCTGCGACCTCCTTCGAGGCTGCGTTCATGCCCCAGTTTAGAGTGCACCTTGATTCGGTGATCGGCAGTGTAGGATCTGCTCAGAGGTTTTGGATAAGCTCCTTCTATTAGGAGTTTATCTTTGGTATATGTCGCTGCATGGCTTTGTATAGTTTTAGTGCAGCGGGGCACTTGTCGTCATAGTTTGATTTAACTCACAAGTGCATGTTCGTATATGTAGGATTGGACTAATATGCGGTGTAGTGTCTTTTGTTTATGTATATATGGCGGCGCATCGGCTTTGCCACTTGCGCGTCACGTTTGTTTTAAAAAAAAAATGAGGTGTTATTTGATTCATGGCTTACTTGTATTGTTAAGGTAGAAGAGGTGCCCAGGTAGGAGCACGGTCATGACGAGGAGAAATTGTAGCGTGAATGTCTTTGCGAACCTCGGCTTTATTTCCATTCGCCACTCTGAATGACACTGCCCGAGTTGAGAGAGTTGAAGACCGGTGAGAGATTTCTTTGGAAAGGGCTTCATCGGGCTAGTGTTTCTCGCAGGGAGGCGTGTGTTAAGTGAAGAAAGAAGGGCGGGGCCATTGCGCATGTGTTGATTCTGAGCGGTGAACAAGGTGACCATTAAACGAGATACCCTTCCGAGATTGATGATTTGTTCGACCCGATTGCGAGGAGTGCGAATGTTTCTCAGATTGATCTGCGTCGAGCTATCATCAGTGCGTGTTAGAGAGGCGGATGTCACAATTGCGTCGGACGATGCAGGCATTATGAAGTTGAGGTTATGTCTTTGGGTTGACCCGATACTCGGTATTTATGGATCGATGAGCCAAGTGTTGGCCATTTTGAATCGTTTGTGATAG